>VYXC01009415.1:484154-585923 GCA_013397175.1 Platysteira castanea | reverse complement strand
GGAGGAGCCGCGCCGGGCCCAGCCCGGCTCGGTCCGGCGGTGCCGGTGCCGCCGGCGGGGGCAGCGCTTTGTGCGCCGGCGGGCGGTACCCGGGGCGGGGGGACGGCGGCGGTGCGGGGAAGGGCACAATGGTCCCGGCTGGAAGGCATCCTGCCCATCCCGGGTGAGATGGACGCCGTCCCGGGAGGCGCAGGCTGGCGGCTCGCTGCCGGGAGGAGGGCGGCTGGGCTCCCCGCCGGGTGGCAGGGGAGGATGGATGGATGGATGCATAGATGGATGGGCAAAAAGTGGGAGAGCGGTTTAAAACAAAAAGAAAGAAAGAAGGAAAGCCCGTTTCGGAAGAGCCGGGCTGTACCTGGGTGCACGGCTTGCGAGTGCAAAATGGAGAAGAACAAACCTTATTGATCTGAAAGAGGCAACCAAATGGAATGCTGTTGTGCCTGGATTCTGTTCCGAGGATGCTGATGGATATATTAAGGTGTTAGCCTAGTGTGTTGGCATCTAAATAAATAACCGCGCTGATCATTCTCTTAGAGCTTTTAATACACTGTCTTTTGATGGAAATTTTTGGGTTGAGATTGTTACCTGTTTGATGCCATACTTGTATGTTCTTCCCCTCCAGTATTTTTTCTTCTTTGAATCTTCACATTTCTTCATTGATTAGGCAGAGAGCAGGTATGGTATAAGAAAGGAAAGTGTCAGAATTTCCAGTAATCTTGCTGCTCATTCTTCTAAGCAGTAATAATCTCATTAGCTCATCATGTTATCTTACTCATTAATTTCAAGTCCAAAATAAACTTCATGCCCTTTCCCCTTCTCCTGCTCTAAGGGAAATAGGCTGGAGTCCAAGATGGCATGTTTGCTGTCAGTGAATTGCTGATGTGACAACCGTGTTTGGGAGCAGAGTGGTAAAGCTCTCCACTTCTGTTGGCACTGTTTTCTTTTGTGGTGACGCTCTTCACCTGAGACTCTACTTGACCCGCAGGTCGTTTGGGTGAAGTTCAATGTAATCTCAGATATATGTTGGTTTGTTTTTTTTTTTTAAGTTTGATTCTACAAGCAGTAGGACTCATACATTTTCCATTCATTTTCCTGCAAGACTGCAGCTGTGTAGGAGATGAAGAAGTTAAATGGAGTTGGAGTTGAGCACTGGGCTGTTACAGAGCTCCTTGTGCTGCGAACAGTTCTGACCCTTGGATTTTAAATGTAAATGTTCTAATGTTTTCTGTAACTTTCACAGGAGCCTTGGCTTTTGGTTCCCTGCTGTGTACTTTAGTCTTCTTCCCTTTCCCATCTATTGTTACTGAGCCTCATGACGAAAATTATGCTCATTACTTTCAGTATGGTTTTCAGCCTTTTTTAAGAGCCATTTTATGTACTCTTAAGAAAGTCTTGTTATGTCTTTCTCGCCTAATTCCCACTTTCACCTCTCCACCCTTATACACACAGTTAATTGGAGAAAGCAGGACAGAGAACAGTTGGTCTCCAAATATAGCTGGAATTCAACAAGCACAGGAAAAACACCTGACCAGATTGTCCCCGCTGAGCATGATTAAAATGGCAGGACCACTTACCAAAACTTTGTAGTGCAGTTTAACAATGCAGTGCAGATAGCTCTGCTGAGAGTGCCCAGGTTGTGCCTGACAAGGGCTGAAATCAGAATGGGCTTTAGTTGAGGTAATGTTGGACAGAAGAAAAGAATGTTATTTCCTCTTCCCCTTGTGGTTTCTTTTATCTCTGAAGAGGTGCATTAACAAACCGGACAAAATTCCACTTACAATTACAGGGAACTCTACTAGCACAAAGTATATGTTCTTTTCCCAGCCAGAGCTAAAGCTTTCTGCTCTGTGTTAATCTTCTTACAAAATGAAATTTTTGCATAGTCCTGTGCTAGCTTCTTTTTTTTTCCTTTCTGCCTCTGTTAGCAGAAAGATGCATTGTTTTCAAATCCTAAATGGTGTTTTGTTTATTTACAAAACTATTACAGAATAATTGGATTTGAGGCTTGCATTTTGTGAGGAACCAGTGTGAATAAAGTATTGCTGTTAACTGTAATGGGTTCACCTATTCTAAATTTATGATGGCCATAAATTTTGGAAGGCTGCTTCTACACTCTATGCAAATTAAAAAGAAAAAAAAAAAGCCAAGAAAGGTTGCATTCAGTCTTGCTGCTTTGGCTTATGAGAACATAATTCTCCATAGGAATGGCCAAGGTACTGATGAAGAAACTTAATTATCATCTGCAGTGGCTAAAAATGTGCTGTTCTTTCAGTGGGTCTTTTCCGTGTTCATACTGAGTTAGTGCATGCATAGCCTGGTTATAGTCGGTGCCTGAACAAAGACCGAGGGACTTGGCAATTGGTACCTGGAGTGCTGGGAGATAAAGAACAAAAGAAATAACAAAACCCAAAGAGAACCTAAGGTTTCATTGTTTCTCAGACTGTTCTACTGCCTTCTGGTGCAGAGCCATCAGTAATAAGTATTCTCTGTCTACGCTTGCATTCCACATTAGGGCCAGGGAGTTTTTGCTTGTGGGTAGCTCTTAACAAGTGATTGATAACTTTTTTTTTTTACCAAAACGAAGGGAATAGAGAGATATAGAAGGCATTATCCAAATTTCTTCCTTACCCATGATATTAATCAAGATAAAATAAGAAGAAGGAACACTAATCCCCAGGCCTTTGCTGCATGTTTGATGAAGATACTCTTAAATGTGTTGCATGAAAATCAGTTTGCCATCTGATGCATGATCCTGGTAGGGTTCCAGGCGTGAGTCAGCATGTAAGTTGGGGACTGATTCTCACTAGGACACAGGCACTTGTAGGCAAAATTAAGATAATCTAGGAAGTGTTTAATTTGCTGGTGTACCCAACTTAGTTTATTAATTACAGAGGTCCAAATTTCAAATTGTTAAAAAGGAAGTGAACCCTTTCTTACGTGTTTTTGTTGATGCTTCCAAAATCAGTATATACTTATGATTTACCTGCAACATTTCCTTGTGCCTGTGAGTCTGGACACATTTAGGAGCATGCAAAATATGACAGTGATGAGATGAACACTTAGGGGTGTTACGCACAAGTCAAAGGAAAGATGACAGAAATGTTTGTCTTTTTTCTAAAGACCAATCTACAACTACTGCCTTTGGATTCAGTCCTTTGCAGCAGCTCCTCCTTCTAGCTGTGCCTGTACCTGTAGCTGTCTGAGCAGTATAACTGTGCTGGATGGGACATTTGTCTTAGGAAGCAGGAGGCTTGGGTTCTTGTCCTTGTCCAAATGAGCATTCAGTGTTATAAGAAGGAACTGGGTGCCACAGGAGCTGTTTTTTGCATGTAAACCCGGGTAAAACCCAAATAGTTTTAGGAGGACAGTGCAGTGACCAAGGAAGTGCTGGGTGGCAATCATGAAAAAGCTTTCCTGGCCTTTTCCCTGGAAGGTATCAAAACAATGTACAGCTCAGGCTACAGGGAGATCCTTCCCACTGGACTGATGGGCAGAGGAGACAATCAGAGTGTCCTTTCTGTTTTGAGCCTGTTTTGTGAGGGGGTCGTCTTGGCACCTTGAACTTTCTGAAGTTGTTGGTCTCTATGAGACAAACCTGGGGAAAGCAGGAATTGGTAGTACATCTCCTTGCTGTTGGTAAAATAGCCCAGTTGCTCCTGTTGCTTTTTTCTAATTTTTTCCCCCCCTTGCCCTTGTGGCTATTCTAAAGCATACAACTTTAGGCAGAGCAAGCATGTAATTTTGAGCTCGTGGCTCCCCTGGGAATTGGGGAACTTGGGACCTGGGCTCTGTGAGGCTTGCTGCTGCAATGCTGCATTTTTTGTGCACCCGTAGGGGCCAGTTCCTCTGTAGAGAGCCAGGATGAAATACAGAGAACGAGCTTTCTGTTCCCTGTTGGATGAGGAATGAAAGCTGGTGTGCTGACTAGTCTTAATACTGTCATTTATCTCGCAGTAATATCAATAATGTGCTGTTTGCTTTCCAAACAAAAGATGTGGTTCATGTCCGAAAGAGTTTAAAGATCATTTGAAGCTCGGTGTAGTGGAAATCGTAGTTTTTTCTGCCAAATCGGCTTCGCCCTGGATTGCAACCTTGTTGCCTAATTGTGTGATTACTGCTGGAGTTTGAGATTGCTCAGAAAAAAAAAAAAAAAAAAAAAGCTTATGCTTGAATTAAGTGTTGATTTCCCTGCATTTTATGAGAAAGAAGAGGCATATAGATTCCTTATACATTTGGACTGAAATAGTAGTAGTTTTCCATACCAATGAGGTGGATCCAAGTGTATTGCAGAACATTTAGAATCCAACAGCTCCTGTGTATTCAGGGAGAAAAAAAACTATTTAAACTGCTACAATGTTCTGCATCAATGCTAAGAGCTATTTAATGGTCAGGCGTAAGCAGTATGACATCGGACTCTTTCTGTGTGTAGCAGCTTTTCTCCATGCAGACTTTCTCATTTGCTGTAAATGAAATGAGATTTCAGTGACATTTTAGTTCCTTTTTTTTCTCCTCTTGTTGTTCTTGTGTGTTAGCGTTGCTTAGGTAATTATAGTGTGCTTGCTAGAAGCCCTGACAGCCTAAACTGAGTTCTTTGTAAAAAACATGGTGTTTCCCTTAATTAAGAGAGACTAGAAACAGCACCTGAATCTATTAATTAAATAGTCAAAGTTGATCTCTATTTAGGATATATTAACAAGCAAAACAAAATACATTTCTGACTAAAATGTAGCCCAGACTAAATGAGCTACTGTGAGGGTTTGGGTTTTTTTGTAAAGAAAAATAATATATTGGTGCTGCAACTGTCACACATGCAGTCATGTAAAATTCATGTGAGATAGTTCCCAATTCTATGGTACTGAGAACAATAGCCACTATTTCTTCTTCAAAGCTCTTCAGCGATGTTAAATAATCCTTGTGACAACCCTATGAAGTGAGTATTGTAGTAATTTTGTATGGATGGCAAAACAATTAATCGGCATTGTCTCCAGCCACACTGAGAAAGTGGGATTTGCAGCGTGCCCGGGGTTTGGCCTGCTGCTGGAACTCCTGCTTGTGTGAGCGAGGGGTGGGTGAGCCTGTCCTGCTGCCTCTTCTTCTGTCTGTGTCTGTGCTGGTGAAAACATTCTGCAGATGCTGTGGTCATCAGCATGAAGGGTGTGTAGGTCAAGGTGGAACCTACGTGTCCTGATAAAGGATGCATTTAGCTCATTCTAAATTATTCTGACCATGCCACTGGCATCACTTCTTGGAGGAGAGATGTGTGGAATTGTTGGCTGTGCTGGGATCTGGAATGTCCATCTGAATGTGAAAGTTGGGTTGCTCAGACTGACTCCAGAGCACAAGTTTACTCATTCATGGGACGGGATCCTGGTCAGATGCATCCCACTGGGTCCTTGCCAGCCTAGGCTTGCTTAGTTTGACTTGAGGGTGGTCTCCTAATTCCCTGTGATCTGAAAAGGATGCAGATCCCACTGTTCCCTCTGCTACATGAACACCAGCTGTATCTGCCAGCTGAAGGAGGTCTGGATAACCAGGACATAAGTTCCTGTTTGGGTCAGGCCGGTGTCGCAGCTTTCCTGTGCAGCCTGGCTTTGGCTGCTGACATACTTGTGTCTCCTCTTCTCCTCCACCAGCTCTGCCTGCTGCCCTTCCAGGAGTTATAAATGCCACAGCAGATGGCTTGGGGAGGCAGTGTCTGTAATTACTGCTGCAAGATTTGCCGAAGCTTGACTCTGCACAAAGAACGCTTTTTTCTTCCCCTCAAGATTCAAAGTTGTTGGTACTTCAAATGCAGATTTGGTCTTTTCAGGGGAACACGATGGAGGAAATGTGTGATTTACATGCTGGTTCAAAAGCAGCCTGTCTTTCCTCTTGACATAATTCATATCATGCTTTAGTGTTACCAGTTTTCAGTCTTCTCTTGCTAGGTCAACTTCCATGTTCCTGGTAGTGATATAAGCTAGACTGCTTATGGACCCAAGTTTTGATAACAGCTGACACACTGCTAAATAACACCACCATAATTAGTTTATTTGATAAAGGCAGGTAACCTTGCAGCAGGTTTCAGCGTGAATGTTGTTCTGCCGTGTGAGCAGAGATGTGAAGCTCTAGGTTTGACACATCTTTCATGCCTAATGCAAGAGCTCATCTCCCAGTTGCAGCTGTGATTGACTGACCCAAGGTTATGCTGCACAGTGTCTTCTTCTCTGTGGGCCCCTTGCTCCAATACCTTTCTGAAGTCTTGATCTCCTTACCAGCATGTCTGAGCTGAATTTTTTCCTCTTGCATCTCTTTGATGCTGATGGCCCTTGGGTTATTAACCATGTAGCCAGCCAGGTTTGAATTATAAGAGGACTGAAGCTAAAGGGAAAGAAAGATTTTCATTTCCTAAGGTCAGTGAAGAGACTGTGACCCAAATCACCCCCTGAGCAGTGTTTTTTCCTTCTGGTGGTCACAGCAGAGGTGATGCCTCTGGTTCCTCAGACAGCTTCCTGAGGTTAGTCATGTTACAGAGGGTTGGAGCCCTTCTCTTCATAAGGAGCACAGCAGTCTTCTCTCTATTTGAAGGATTTTTATTTTTTTTAAGAATTTGCTTTGCTTGTAAAGTACATTTGGCTAAAAGTATAAGTAGCAATGGAACTTTGGGCCAGATTGCAGATTGTTATTGATCTCCATTTCCAGTGAAATATCATCACAGGGATCCATGGCATTGAGGTGGCTTTTGGACTTTTGTGTTTTGAGGTTTTTATCTTGTCTTTTGCTTTCCTGGCCAGCCCATGGCAGGAGGACAGAGACTTTTAGCAGTCTCTGCTTATAACTAACTCATCTGAAACTTGTAAATGGTTTCCATGTTGAATTTGCCTGTGGTATTGCTCTTATTTGTGGAAAGGACAACTACTTGAAAACAGATGTATTTCATATTTAGCTAGCACTGTGGCCAGGATGTTGTTCATATGATGTTTTATGAGTTGAGATGGCTTAATCTGAAATGGGATGTGCTTTGAGTAACTCAGTTTGCTTTTTATTGTCTCAAGTTGTTTCTGTCGATGGAAGCTGAACTGGCTGCCTTAGCACTCCAGCTGCATTTTCCCCCAGTGTCTTCTGTGATGGTACAAGACCTATTGCTGCCAAACACTGCTGGATTCCTTTCAAGCCTTCCTGCCCAAATATTCACTAGAAAACACTCTGTGAGCCCTCTCCCTCTGCCTGCTCTGAAAAGACTGAGTTCGCTTTTGCCTGACAGCAGTGGTGCCTTAAGCTGAGCTTAGAAGGAGGCAGCAGCAGAGAAGTGCCTTGGCTGCAGATCACTGGGGTGTTAGGCAGCAGCAGCAGGGTCACAGTGTGCTTGCCCTGGTCCTCTGTGTCGCCCTGGTTTTTCTTAGCCTTCTGATAATTTACATATTTGGAGTCAGATTTTCACACACTTTCATGTAAACAACAGCCAGTGTTTACTTAACTGTACTTTCTGTTTTGCATTCCTTTTGTGAGAAGAGAAAGTTTGATGAGCATCCTTTTTCTCCAGTGGGATTGAAGAGGAATTCACATGTCTTCCACTCCCTTGTGGAACTGAGAACCCTCTAAAGTATGAGAAATGTAAATAAAGCTTCTCCTTTTTCCTCTTTCTGCTGAACCTAGCAGGTGTGAGAGTTTCCTTTATTGTGTCCTTTACCTTCACATCTCTGCTCTTCTGGCCATCATTTGCTGTCTGCTGCCACGGATGTGTCGTAAGATGGGTTGGACCTTGGCTCTGACCTGGTACAGTCGTGTGTGTTTGCTGCCTGGGTCCTGCTCAGCCCCTAGAAAAGGCATTTAGCCTCGCCTTTGAAAGCTGTGGTTAGACATGGCATTGCTTCATCTTGCTTGTTGCAGCTGGAGCTGTGGCTGTGACCTGAGGACCATAACTTATGGGAAAGGTTTTTTGGGCGTGTAGTCTAAGAATGAAGATATGTCCATTAAATATGTATGTTTATGGTGTTAAATGTATGCTGCTGGCAAGCTCTCCTGGGTGCAGCTGTGCCTATACCAAAGCCCTCTTGATGGTACTTCTTTGGGTTTTTTTAAACTTTGAAGCTTTTTGCAACAACTTTCCAGTCAGGAAAAGTTTAATTTTTGTCTGTGTACTATAGGTTTTTTCTGGTGTATTCCAGTGCACTGCTGGAGTGGTGTATTGGCTTTTCAGAAGCAATATCATGCTGGAGAACAAGAACTGACCCGAGTGGTGGTGATGAGTCTTGTGATGTTCACAGCGTCACCTCAGTTATACTTCACAGTAAAAATGAGGTAGACAGTGTTCATCTTTGAAATAACAGAACCTGCTTTATGCAACCCACTATGAACCTTACCTCGTTCAGGTAACGAGCCTGTACCTTTCTCTACAGCAAATAAAAGTGGTATAATCCTTTCTTATCTCTTTTTTCTTGCACTCTTTGTATTTCATCAAATTTTTAATGTCCTAAACCTTAAACATTTTCTACAAGTGCAGTCATCTCAACGTTTGTCAAGCACCCAAATGGTAGATCTGATCTGGAAGCTGACCCTTTTGTTTCCCTTCAAGGCTTTATGGGTGGAAAGGCTGTACTTTACACCCATCTACACTAACTCTTCCATCACCAGTTCTAAACCTGTCTTGCTGGATCCCAGAGGAAGCTGTGAACTGCTGTGCAGGGTTATCTGTGGGTAATTTGGCTTGCTGGGCCTGAGAGAGGAGGAGGATGTGTTTTTGTACGAGGGAAGCCAGCAGAAGCTTTGCTGCACTTGGCGTTGCATTTGAAATGAGCACTGGTTGCTCTTCACACCACTGCTGCTGTGAAGGAAGGGACATCCTTCGAGAGCATGATTGGGCTGATACTGGCAGAGTGAAGACTTCCTTCTCAGTGAAAGAACGTCCAAAAGAATGTGGTTTCAGATTGGTTTAACAGGCATTTCCTCAGCTGATTTATTTTAATAAAATTTTGCCTGGATGGCTTTTTTAATTGAATATTTAAGCAAGCTGAAAGCGGATATTTTACTGTCTCTCTTTAATTTGTGCTGATACATGGTTTAGCATAATTATTTTTTAATGCCCTTTTTTAAAGTGTAGTGCCCTCATCCTCCTGACCCTCTTCCTTCAAGAAGTGGATTTAATTTGGAGAGAAATGTCTGTTGTATCACTGCCCTGTGGCAGGGAGGTATATGGGAGGGGTAGGCTTGGTAAAAAAAAAATTGCTGGCTTTTAAAAGGGATGGGGTCAGGCCAAAAAGCTTTGAGAATGGTCTGAAGCATACTGTGGAGTTTGTAAGCTGCCTTTCTGAACCTCATGAATTTACTTCTAAATATGAACCTTGCAGCATTGCACAGATGCCTTGGTGTTACTGGGTGACCTAAAATAACCAACTTAGAGTTTTTCTCCTTTTTTTCCCCCTCCCCATTCCTCTTGCAGGCCTGTCCTTTCTTGTTGGCCAGCATTAGCTGTCCTGGATCCCTAAAGAGCTGTGTTCTTCTGTTTTTAGGTTTCTGCCTGATCCAGTGTGGGGAACAGTGGAATACTCCTGGGTAGGAGCATTTTCTCACTGAGCAGATAAAACTGGCTGCTTACCTCCTATCTAGTTGGCTCCTTTCTCTTCCCCAGTGCAACAGGAGTACCAACACTGGAAAAAAAAATGTTGGCACCATCATTCATACTGGGATTGCAGTTCAGTCTGGAACAGGGGAGTCTGCTGGTACTCTTGAACCCTCCCTGTGAATAAGATTAATCACAACGGCCTCAGTTATTGGTGATACCATTGCCTACATTCATTTGTGCCTCTGTATTTACTCTGGGGGCTGTTCTTTAATGCTATTCATTAACACAGTAAGGCTGGCAAAACTTCTAAAGGAAAGAAAGCTCTAGGCCTTCTTGTATTCCTATCAAATACCTGTTTTGATAATAACCAAAAATGTAGTGCTTCCACTTAGCAGTTTGAAACCTGAATGTGAGTCAGTCTTAGGTGATTGCAAAAAAAACCACCCAAGAACCCCAAACCCTTCATTCCTGTGACTTCAAAAGAAAAAAATCAAGCACCCTAGATGAGGGTGCACTCACACCTGCAAAATGGTTCTCCTTGGCTAGAGCTGGACTGCAGAATCCAGCTGAAGGCACCTCCTCCTGTGGACCAAGCTGTAAGAAAAATGAGTGGAAAAAAAACCTCACAGGGATGTCTAGAAAATATTAATAAAGGGAAGGTTTAAAGAATCAAGATGGTTCTACACAGAGAACACCTGAAAGCCTGCTGCAGGAGCAGAAGGGAGGGAACTGCTGTCTGTGCCTGCTGTAGAGAGGACAAGAAGTTAGGGATTTAAGATGCAGAATGGAGAGCTGCAAAAGTTTGGAAAAAGCTATCTGTTGCCAAGCAGGAGTTGTAAAATTGATGTTGCTGGAAGGAACTAAAGAAAAAAAAAGATACTGGCAGATGCTGGAGAAGAGCTGGGGTTTGGTACTTCACCGGGGACTGGACTGCCTGGTCCCTGGTGGGAAATGAACCCTTATGAGATGTGGACAAGGGGCAGGGGAGATCCAAAGAATGCAAATTTTGGCCTTCCCTTTCATCTCTTTTGTTGCTGTGCAAAAAGAAAAAAAAAGCTATGAGGGGGTAGGGGACAAGAAATTAGTGGTCATGATGAAGAGAAGTGAAAGGTGATGGAGAAGCTTTGCTGTCAAAGGTTGGGGACAGCTGGGATAGGCGACTTATGGGAATCTCCTTTAGCTGCACGCACTGCAGTTTTATACTGGGAGAGACTCATGTTCCAACCCTGCTCCATTCTTGGAGCCTCAAGTGCTGTGAATTCCAGCAACACTGATCTGAGTCGTCAGGTCAAATGACTCTGGGAAGGATATTGGTATTTTTGCTTCTCTGTCAAGGGGTCCTTTCAGATAGGGGCTGCTTCTTATCTTCCTCTTTGAGAGTGTGAAACAATTCACTTGCAATCCGTGCGTGTTCCATGGAGAAGGTGGAGCAAAGCCTTAGAGATCAGCCTCAAAACTGGTGCCTGAACCCAGCTACCAGAAAGACCATGGTGCCTTCAGTTTGCTATTTTTTTTCAGCCTTTGGGCTCGCAGTGAGTTTCTGTGGCACAATTAATTCCTGATGACCAGCCAAAGTAGAGTTGTAACTACCAGGAATGCACGGAGGGCACTAAACAAAAGCTGAAAGGCCGGGTAAGTGCCCGCAGAATTTAAATGTAGGTGCTGGTTCTCTCAGCAGCACAGTCCTGCTTGCCTTTTTGGTATTGCAGCCATTGCATGAAGCTGGTGGGTGCTGAAGTAGTTTTGTGGAACCATAAGCAGTGAATTAAAATCTGAGTCAAGTTCCTGGCTCGCTGTACCAGTGAACGCTTCACTAGCAAGTATCTGAGACGAAGCACCAGAAAATTTATGGACTGTGATGGTCTGTCACTCTGTGTGAGCAGGAAAGAAATACCATCCAGCTTCCTGAATTGATTTCTTTGGTGCGTGGTGAGCCTAAAATTATTTGGCAGGACATATGGTCTTTGTGTGTTGGTAAAACACAGATGATCCGGGATGCTTCATGCAAGGAAGTGGGGAGCATCTTGTTCTTGGAGTTCTCTTCCCAGCAGTGGCCAGCATGTGACCTTGGCAGTGCTGAGCTCTCATCAGCTGTGTCTGAAAAATGCATCAAAAAAGTGTGTATCTGTAGTGTTAATGAGGCACAACTTGCCTGCTGACCACAAGGAAATTCAGTCTTCCTGTTGCTTGCTGTGGAGCCTGTGCCTAGGTAAGGCAGACAGAACTAAGATAAACTGAGCCTCCACTGAATAACTCAATAGCTGTTGGGGGAATCTGTAATTTGCTGGTTTTCAAAATACAAGATGCTCCTCTGAGAGGGGAGCCCCGCTGTGTTTCTGCCTGAATTCCAGGACAACCTTAAGATGAGATTCTGTCCACTGGAAGCATTCTGGATGTTATTGTGAGGTAAATGGACCCTCTATCTTGGAACACTGTCTTTTGCAGGTAATGTAGTGTTTGGAGTTCACAAATCTGGTGGAATTACACGTATGAGAGAGGGTGTGAGCAGCAGAAAGCCAGTTACCTGTGCTCCACGGTACATATTTGCTCTGGATAGCCCTCATTAGCTGTGTGCTTCTAAACCTGCAAATAGTTGTTACACAAATTAAAATCCCCACTGCATTGATACAGGTGCTCTCTGCAGGGGTGTCTGGCTGACAGCAGTAGTGTTTAACAAGTTCCAGCAGCATCAAGCACATACTGCCTGGTTACAAAACGGGGATTTTTTTTCCTGCACTGAGGTTTTTTTGCTTGAAATTTTAGCTTGCATGACTCCTCTAGAAGAGAGTGGGTCTTTTCAGACAGGTGAAATTGTGCATCTCCAGCTTATCTTGGTATAATTTTCTCTTGTTCACCTCCTCCTCTTCCTTGTTTCATCCCACTTATTGTGGGTTTTGTCAGGGCCCTTTTTTAGGCATTTAGAATCAGTTGCCAAATTACAGTAACGAGCAGGTAAGTTTAATGCTGCACAGTGGGATAGATGCAGTAATTGTACTAGCAGTGCTTCATCTTTGTGGTTTTCATGTTTGTGCTTCCAGTGTACCCAGATCAGGTTTTCTTTCCTGTACCTCTAACCATTTTTTGGTACAAGATGTATGTGGGGGAAAGAGGAAGAGCGTGAAGGGAGTGAAAATGGCCTTTATTCCCAGGTTTTCGAGGGTTTAAAGTTTATGCTGCCATGGGGTGGGGGCTGCTGTTCTCTCCCAAGTCCATCTGTAGGCAACCAGCAGACCTGAATGTAACAGGTCCACATTTGGGCACATCCTGCCATTATTTCAGCTATGAACTAAGCCAGCACATATAGGGGTTGGTCTGGGTTGGAAGAGAGGAGTGTGTAGGGAGAGATGCTGGAGGGCCTGTGCAGCATCATCTGTTCAGCCTGAAGCTTTCTAGGGCTCCTGTTGCCTGTTCTGAATTCCTGTGGCACATCTCTCCTGGCCTTGCTTACTGCTCCTTGGGGTCTGTCACATCTTGAGTGTGCTGTTTGTCAAATTCCTTTGTTTTCTCCACTAGGAACTCGTGGAGTTGTTTCTGCTGCTTCTTCCCCCCTGTGCCCCACTGAGGCACTTTGTGCTGCTCTGTCAGAGGCCAAGAGGCTCAGCCTACTCTCTGGAGGGATCTTACAGCCATTTAAGAGCTGCTGCCTATTTTCTTAGGATGCATTATCTCTTCCTTTTCTTGGGAGTCCTAGTTTTCTGCCTCGGGTCTGGATGCAGTCCTAATTTATGTAGAAATCCTATCTGGAAACTTGTTCAGTTGTTAACTTAGCACAGACAGCTTTGCAGTTCCTGAGATGGAAGTGAGAGTTTCTGCGTGTGGAGGGGGCTGTGCTAACTCACTAAAGATTCTGGTTAGGTTGGCCAGTTCTTGACTGCAGCCTTTTTAGTTCTTTAATGAGAGGTTATTTTGGGAGGAAGAATGTAATCGGGTCAAAAATCAAATTTCAGTCGGAGCTGATTCATTTTGTATGGGCATGTTTTGGTTGCTGGGCATTGCTCACAATAGAAGTTGGAAGAATTGGAGTTCAAGCTAATTTTTACTAGGTCTTTCCCACTGGCAGTGATTGGCTTTCCTGACATGGTTTCATTTCAGACTTCTGAACACTAATTTCTGTTTTGTATTAAATGTACTTTTGACTAACAGAAATGCATTGAGGAAAGTAAAAAAGCCCAAAGGATAACAAAACCATTTCCTCTTGGCGTAGTGTTTTTTCTGTAGATCAGCCATGGACGTATTTTGTTTTGACCTGTTTTATTGCTAGTACGGACATGAAATTTAAAGTCTTGCTACCAAGCAGAGTAAACTTAAAAAAGACTCAAATAAATTAAGGCGGGGTACTTGGAGTCTTAAAAAGACAATTGTCACCTTTGTTCACCATATCATGGTGGTTCCCATTAGCAGTCACAGTGGCCTTGGAGAACAGGGTGTCTCTGTGAAGTTAGAAAACACTTTCCAGAAGCGTGAAGTGTGCATATCAGGTAGTTATAATGTCTGAGATCTAAAGCCTGGGGTTTTTTTGATTTCATAATGTATGCTTTTTCATATTGGAGCTTTATTTCTTTTTTTTTTTTTTTTTTAAGACAGAGAAACTGCCATGATCTCTCACAAAGTAATAGAGGGAAATAGTGTTATAAATCCCTTGATGTGTCTTGAAAGCCTGGAGCTTTCCTGTTTCTACCTTCTGTTTGCCTCCTGTGCAGCTCAGGTTTTTTATTATGTGCTCTTTCTCTCATGGTCACTATTCTCAAAAGTTTCAGCAGGCAGACTGATACCATGCGAAGTGTTCAAAATATTTACAATGAGACAGCAGCTACTTTTCTGTACACTGAAATCGTGTCTGTTCACCAAAAGAACTGGCTGGAAGGGAACAGGATGGAGGGACCAGGCTGGTTCTAAACTTGGTTATAATTATCTCTGCTTTAATTAAACGCTGTAGAGACTTGTGGGACAGCTTGGGTAGCTGAATGTCTAATGTCCCTTTAGGTCATTCAGGGTATTTCTCCTGGCCTGGAGCCACCACTCTCAAAGGGCATTGGTCTGGTGTGACATCTGCCAGTCCTGTGTGGATGTTTCTTGGAAACATCTAAAAACATCTCTTGGCGCTATGTTTAGAAACCCAGATCTCTTCCATAAGTGTTGGTAAGAACTTACAGGAGTGATTTTTCTCAGCCTGTTAACCTGGAAGCCTTTTCCTCAAACCTCAGTCATCTTTTCATCTCCCTTCCTCTGTGTCTGTGTGTTTAAAGCTGAAAGCTTTAAGTGCTAGTAGGCAAATACACACATAGGTCAATGCATGATGAGATTATTTGACTCTCTTGAAGATGTATTTCATGGCTATAAGACTCTAAAATCACTAGAGTGATCTGAAATTAAGGTCTCTGACTAATCTATAATAAAGGAACATTGCAAAAATGCAGGTGCAGAGGAATAGGAATACTCTGCCTTGCAAGATAGATACTTACAGAGCTGCAAGAGCTGTAAGCCTTAATAGTTTCATTATTGTTGTGATCAAGTTTTTTATTATGCATCAAATAGTTTATAGGCAGCTGAGCTATGTAGTGTCTGCTTGCTTGCTGTCTCCCCTATTTCTGGCCCCCAGTGTTATCCCTATTTCAGTGAAATACAATTCCTGTGCTATGATCAAGGCAGAAGGAGTAAGGCAGTGATGGGTATGGTAAGATTTCCACCCCCCCCCCTACTTCCCCGTTGTCCTTTAGCACAGTACTTCCAAACTAAACACTGTGTGATATCTTTGTGGTAACTCTGATGGTCTAAAGAAACAAAATAAAACAACTCCAGTGATTAGCAGCTTTGGAAAAATGCTTGTCATGTGAAGAGAGAAGTCATTCCCTAGCATAAAATTACTTGTACCTCTATGCTTTCCAATCCTGTGTTATCCAGAGGATAAAACTCTGATAAATGTTTAAGTCCTTTTGATTTCAAGATTCTCATGTGTCCTGAATGAACCTGGTTGTTTATCATCATCATTCCTAAAGAGTGGTTTGGACTTAACAAAAGGGGCTGTTGTTGCAAACTGCCTTAGGACAAAAAATAGGACAACCGTCCTGAGCTGTGGAAAGAAAGATGAGTGTAGATAGTAGGAGAAAGTCCAGTCTCTGAAAAGCAGCCACATCAATGGTGCAAACTGGGGTAAGGTTCAAGGAGTCTCTGAATGTTGTTGTTCTCGTTGTCTGAATACCTCTCAGATATTAAGCTGGCGCAGGTTACTTGGTCACTAAGACTCCATTTTTATTATGACTCCTTTTAGACAGGTCTATATAGATTCCGCTGTTTAGTATTTTGAGTAAGTATTTCCTATTTTTAAATACCCTTCTGGGAGGGAAGGCATAGAATGGAAGGGGAGAAGTTGGAGGTGGGGGAGTTTACATATATATTCCTTTTCTCTTAGTTTCTTTCCATGTCCAAGAGAAAGACAGGAGCAGGGTTGGCTGTTTTTAAGAATCAAGCAATAAGCAGAACTTTAAACCTAGAAATTAATAACTAGAAACCTTCCCTCCAGATCAGTAACTTGTGCCCGTCTCTCTAGTGGCCAGCATTTAAAATGATGGTTCATCCAGGCTATTGCACTCCTGAAAGCAAACATTCCTTCCTTTGACGTGTATCAAATGCTTGTTGCAGTAGTAATTAGTAGGTCTGATGTCAGAAGGTATTTGCTTATTTTTACCTATTTGTCTGAAATTCAGCCGCTACTTTGAATATGGCTCGAAATACATTCTGTTCACCAGTATGTACATTGAAAAGCAAAGAGTCTCACAATGGTGTGTTACAGAATTGTAATGGACAAGTAATACTATAGTTTGTGCTTTCTAAGTATTTCAAATTATGTTTGAGGGTTGTAATGAAATGCTGCTTTGTGGTGTGACAAACCACTGGCAATGGGGTAGAGTTTGCAGGGGTGGATTTGGCTTGGGAAGGAGGTGACAGCAGAGGCTGCAGCTCTGCAGTCAGGGCTGGGCAGTGGGGCAGGACACGGGGTTGAAAAGCCAATTCTGGCTCTTGGCAGAATGCACTCGCGAGGAATCATAACCCTTCCTTGTGACCGTAAAAAAAAACGGTCAGAGGTCCAGAGGGCAGCTGTGTGTTTGCTTTACCTGTGCACTTTACCCTGGTTGTGTGCCTTTTCCAAGGGGTATTTATATTTTCAGGAACATGAGATTGCAGCTGGACCCGTGAAGGACGTGAGGGGTGGTTTGCACGTGTGGGTTGGAACAGACACTGGCTGTTCCTCTCCGAGCCTGCTCTGCAGCAGCACGGGCTGTTTGAGCAGTGCCTTCCTAATCTTCTGCTGCACAGCTGGACACATCTGGAGGCAGCAGGGTGTGCAAACACCCAGGCATCTGGCCAGCTGTGCCTCGTGCCAGGAATACTGTGGGGCAGGAGCTTTGTCAGTGACAGATCCCTGGATTAAGGAGAGGACATGAATGTGGAGCTGGCCGTCCCTTTGGGGCACTGAACCTGAGGTGAACTCTGGTGAGCTGCACGAGCAGAAGGTGTCGGTGGAGTCAGGGAAGCTGCTCCTCTGGCTGTGCCTGAATTCCTCACGTGGATGGCGTGTGGTTCCTCTGCTCCTGGAGCAGCTTTCCCTGCAGTGGGTGAGGCTTCCTGTGGATCTCTGCCAGGCAGTTCTTTGGTGCTGCAGGGTTACCTGTTGTGTAGGAGGAATGGGGCAACCTCGTCTCTCAGTTTGCTAAAAGTGGTTTGGGATTTGATATTTCGAAGTGATAACTGTGCTGGGGGGCAAGGTGAAGGTGGGAACTTGTTAAAGGAAAGTGGTAATCACAGAATCGTAGAATGTCAAGGGGTTGGAAGGGACCTTAAAGATCGTCTTGTTCCAAACCCTCCTGCTGTGAGCAGGAACACTTCCACTAGGCCATGCTGCTCCAAGCCCCATCCCACCTGGCTTTGAATACTGCCGGGGTTGGGGCATTCACAACTTCCCTGGGCAACCTGTTCCAGTGTCTGACCACCCTCACAGTAATGAATTTCTGCCTAATATCTAACCTACATTTCTCCTCTTTCAATTTGTGCTCATTACTCCTTGTCCTATCACTACAATTCCCCTACATGTCACCTCTGGCATGTGTATGAGGTCTTAATCTATTTACCACTGAATGCACTATACTTGGGATGCTCTGACAGCATGGAATTCTATTTTCCACGTGCCAGTAAATATTGTAACCTCTAGTTACTAATATTGTTTTATGGATTCCACATTCCTGAAACAGGAATTACTTTTTAAATTTTTCATCCACTTAGGAAAAGTTGTTTTTATTTATGTATTTCTGTTCCCTCTGAGTATAATAAGGAGACATCTTTTGCTTCCCATGATATATGGAAATAAATGAGTGTCATGGATGTGGAAAGGCATCTCACTTCTTTTTAATGTCTTTGGGTAGGAAGTGGCTCTACTGTTCCCTTTTAGCCTCCTGTGGCACCTGGCAAGTAAGAATCAGGGAAAGCCTAACCCTGTGCTCAGGCTGACAAGGTGGTGTGACAACAGACTTCTGACATGTAGATGCAGTTGAGTCTTTTTGGTGGAGCTTGAAGAGAGTCAGTCTTACTGCAGGACCCAGATCTGTCAAATTTAAATGGAAAGGAGAAATCTGGTTTCTCAGGATTTGACTGTTCATTTATATTTCTTTCCACTGCCTTTCTTTGTGTTTAGAAATTTTATACAGGGAAAGAAAAAAAATACCAACTTGCTTATTTGGGCAGTGTTAGTTTCCTATGGTCAAATGTTGTGATTTCTTCTTTTTGCCCTTTGATTTTAAAATTTTAAAAAACCATGCTGTGAAATGAATCTGGAAAGCAGTAGGTAGATTAAAAAGGAATACCCTTTAACACCAATAATGGAGCTCCCAGGAGCAGAGAGACTGGAAGCACAGGGAGAGAAGCACACGCAAGAAGGAATAAATCTCTTTGACTGTGCTGCTGAATGCTCAAAAGTCTTTCTGCATGTGATGTGAGTAAATTGCCAGCTGTCTTTAGTGCTCAGGAGTAATTACTCCCTTCTCCTTGAGTCATTCTGGAGTTGTTCAAGTCTGTCTGTACATGAGCAGGGCTTTTTCTGTTTCTTCTGATACCTCCAGAGTGAGCACTGCTTGGGACCACCCCGTGCAGAGTAAGGATCACTGAGCTGATCTAGCATAATATTGCACGAGTTGTAAAGAGATTCTGTTGAATCAATGGGAGGGGAAACGTGTTTTTGAATATCTGTGCTTATTGTGGCAGTTTTTGTCTTTTGCGGTTTGGTTTTTTTGTGTTTTGTTTTTCCCACTCTCAAGTAGAAGTTGTGTGGATGAAACACATTGGTGGAAGCAAAAGAGGATGCAGTAAAGCTGCCTGTTTTTACTTCCCTAAGACTTTTAGCAGACTTATTTTCCCTAAGTTATTTTTTGTCTATGGCTTTTTGTGTGCATATGATGCTGTGTGCTTTTTCTGCCTAAGTGCTCAGCTGCAGTAAGTGTAAGCTTTTATGCAGTGTTTGTCCTCTTGGAATTTTCTGTTTGTGTGTTTTGTGGGATGTGATTTTTTTAGAGCAAAGATAGGAGTACACTCGGATCTGGTGAGGAAATTGATCCCTCTGTCCAGCACCCCTTGGAAGTTGCCATCCTGTGCCTAGCAGAGGTGAGAGAAGCCTGCTGTGCTGCCCTAAATAAACTTTCTTGCTGTGTTCGGAGAGGCTGATTGGTTTCATTGATAGAGCTGTAAACGAGACAAACCAGCCTGCTCTAAAGCCTATGTGCCTAATGAATCAGTCAGGATGTTTTGATCTGTCCTATACAGTTTTCCACCTCAGCTACTCTTGACTGTAAAGATCTGAACTTACACTATTATGTGGCAAACTCTTTTAATTTGGTTATTGTTACTTGATCCTGCAGCTGTTGCTTAAGGAAGTCAGAAAGAGCCTGGCTGGGCAGCCCTTTGCTTTGTGTCCCTGTACCTGGTGTCCTGGTGTCCCCTTTCCTTCTGCATAGCTCACAGCGCCTGCACACATCTGATCCCTCCCAGAGCTGGTGTCCAGGTAAAGTTTCGCTGCTGTCCCTTGTCATGGAGCTCAAAACAAGTAAATGAACAACAGCTGTATTGATCAGGGCAGCATGGAAAGGAATAAAGTGAGTTTAGAAGAGCATCTGCTCCCATATTTCACTTGGGACAGGGGATCACTCTGGATTTGTCACCTGGAAGAGTCAGACTGAGGGTGAACGTGTAGCATTTTTCTGGCTTCTTGTCATGTGGCACTGTGTACTGACTGCACAGCTCAACACTGGTCAGTGTTGCATGGCCAGCTGGACCCAGGTCTCTGTCTCAGCTACAGGGAATTTTGTGCTTGAAAAGTTATCCTTGAAAGACTCAGTGATCTGAGAGAACATCCAAAGAAAGTTGTCATCTTTTCCTCATGGTCCCTGATTGCCCCTCTCCAGCCCCAGAATTGTTTCCTGCACAGAACTGTTTTCTCTTATTCTGTTTATTTTCTTCCATGTATCTTCTACTAAAAGAAATCCATTTACTGTGTACATTCTTTTACTTTATCTTTTTAGGCTGCTTTTACTCATTCTTCATTATCAGTATGGTTTCTTTGTTTCCCTCTGTATCTTTTTCTGTACTTTCTCTTACTTTCTTTTCCTTTCCCTTTTTCATTCCCCAGTCCCTTTGCACAGCCACCTCTTGGCTTCTCAAGTCACAAGTCAAAAGTAGAGAGTATAGGAATTATCCCAGGGATAACCCCATGTCTCATAAATCTGGGTGCAAATTGTAATTTGCTTCCAAGGAAAACTTCCAAACTTGATTTAAAAAAATGATTAGTTACAAACACTGTCCTGGCTCTTGGCAAGTTATTCCAGGGTGTGCTGGTCTTTGCTGAACTATGTGGCTTGTGACCTCTTTGCTTTTTAGTTTCATCCAGCATCTTTGTTCACTCACGTTGCTTCTCCTGCCTCTCCTATGGAGTTTTCTTTATCTGCTCTGTTTCCCCTCACTTAAGAACTGTCCCAAATTCTGATGTGCATGTTTTCCTCTTCACCCTTTCTTCAGGACCTTATTTTTAATGCCTTTTGGGTAAAGTTACTGACTGGTTTGAAAGCCACTGAGTGAATACTAGAAGACTGTTAGTATGGTTCTACTCTTCAGGCTGACTTTGGAGGAAGCAATGATCACAAGTCGTGAGGCTCACCAGGCTCTGGAATTTGCTGTGTACGTAGAGCCCTCCCTTGGTTTTCAGTGGCTCAGCATTTAGAATTTTTTAAAAATCTGCTGCTTTGCTTTTCCAGGTTCCTGTCAAGGCTTTTGTGAGGGAAAGTGAACCTTTTGGTCAGCTGGAGAAAAACTCGTGAAAAAAACAACAGGACTCATTCACAGGACTGTGTATTTTTACAGTCTTCGTAGATAGATATAGAGTGTCACAGTGTTATTTGTAATACAGCAGTAAGGCCCTATTTGCTTTAAGCCTTGTGTTTTGCGGAACTGGAAATAAGTCCTTGAGGCTGTTGGTTTTTCAGTTCATGAAGGTAGTGCTGGAAGACATTGGAGGAGGACAAGTGCTTTTTTACCACCCTTCAGTTTGACAGCCAGACCAAGCCTTTTCTGTGGAAAACTGGCGCTTGCCTTGGAAAGGTCATTCATGTGTTCAAATAACAGCGTGCAGGAACAGAAAACCCTTTCAGAGCAGTTGTCCAGAGATGCAGTAGAAGTTATCTGCTTGTCTCTCATTATACCTGTCACCAGAGAAATCTGGCAAATGAGTCTCCAGTTGCCAGCAGGAGAAATAAGTTACAGTGAACAATAAGAGGCCCATGGGGAGTGCCCAAGGCATCGTCTTTCACACAGCCTGAAAGCTCTTTTCTTCTGTGCAGGAAAAGAACAAATAAGTAAAATGTTAGTCTGCTACTGATGGGACACATGTGAAGCATTAGGAAAAATTAAAGGGTCGGGTTACTTGCAGTTCTCTGAAGTTAGATCCTTATCTCTGTGCTGACAGGATTGAGAGAAGGTTTTATTTACTTCCAAGAAAAAGGAGAGGACCAGTCAGTCTGCCATAGGAGTATAAACCCACTTCTGTTCCTCAAAGTATAAAAATTTCTTGGTGGAACAGATTGTGTTGTGTGAAGAGCCCTTGGAGCACATGTACATTTGCAGTTGTGATTTTTCATTATATGATTCATAGAATCATCATGGAATCATGGAATGGGATGGGTCGGAAGAGGACCTTGAAGATCATCTTGTTCCAATCCCCTGCCATGGGCAGGGACACGTTCCATCAGACCAGGTTGCTCAGGGCCCCGTTCAACCTGGCCTTGAACACTTCCAGGGATGGTTCTTTCCCTTCACATAGAGAGGAGGAAATTGAACTGCTGTTTCTGCATCCCTTACCTGCAGCAGCCTCTCCTGGAGATATTTTTGCCTATGGAAGTGAGCATGCATAGTGTATAGAGGCCTTACCTGGTGCTTTGTACTCTTGTTTTATCCTGAGGATTTTGAAGAATTTGATAAAACAATTTTATAGAAAACAATTGAAGTTAATTTTGCATTTAATCTTACGTAAGGTTAGTGAGTGAAGTTAACAGTACAGACCTCAAGGTGCTGTAAAAACTATCCTCAGACTTGTACAGGTTTCATGAAATACAGATGTGGGTGTGTGACAAGCACACCACTTTTGGGTGCACATGGTTGCAGTTCTCTCAAGGATAGCATCATGGATGTGTTTCCCTTGGTATTTGCCATGTGTTACAGAATACTTTCTGTCTTGCTCTTACTTGCATGTGCAGTACCAAGAGCCCCGGGTTTTGCTGTGCCAGCATTTTGGAGTTGGAACGCCTGTGAATTTCCTAAGGGAATGTGCTTGTTCCTTTCATACTGGAGGATGTGCTCGGCTGGGGATGAGGATTTTGGCCAAGAACACTGCACCAAAATGTTGCCCACATGATGGGCTGCTCCTGCATCAAATTCAGCAGCTGTTTCCTCCTATTGCTGTCTTCTGCAGCGCTGTCCTCTGCCAATTCTTTTTCTCCCTAAGGAGAATGCACGCTGGAGAGCTGATTCATCAGCCCAATGAGGAGCTGTGCTCAGATTACTCCTTTCCCTAGGCTTCGGGGTATTGCCCAGACATGAACAGGAATGGATGGCACTGGGTATTAGTGTACAGCTCTGGTAAGGATTTATCCTGCCTGTTTCTGAGGGTCCTGTTATCCCATTTGGAAGTAGAATCATTTCTGTCCCATTTCGTCCCACATCTGCCTAGTCTGTTTCCTACACTGACCTTTTTTGATTCCTTTCATCCCTGTCCCCTCAGTTTGTTGTCCAATCCCTATAAGAGAAGTGAACTGCCTGACAAAGAGATAGATTCCTTTTGTTCTGCAGCTGGTTCTTCTCTATTGGGGAGCCAACGCTGAGAATTTACATCTAGGTGGTGAGTGCATGTGAGCTGTGCTTTCTCTCAGATTTCAGTGGCTTGATTCTTATGGCTGGAGAGTAGGCCAGCATGTGTATATAGAGCAGGTGCAGAGAAAGCAAAGAAACAGAACAGGACATTACTGAAAATTTTTTGCAGTCTCTAATATAATCATAAAGATTTGGGATTGCCCCCACACACTTGACTTAAAATATTGCTTCTCATGTCCGTTCTGTCAGGGTGAGCCTGGATGTGAGGAAACCTTCCCTCTCTCCTTTGATATCTCCTTTCTGTAGGTTCTGGGTACTCATCCAGAATAGTGAAGGACAGGAAGGGTCGGGGTAGGAGACATCTTCAGTGCATGTCTGAAGCAGAGCCCTTGTGTGGCAGTTGGTGATGCTTCGTGGCAAGCTAGAAAAAGGAGATGTTTGGAAAGCAGTGGTTCAACAGAGCACTTGGTGATGTTACTTGGTGCACTGCTCTGACTGATGTGGGACCCAAGAGGACAATTCCGTAAAAAAAAAAAGTCAAAAAAATGATCGTGAGGACTGGACCCTTGTTGTTCAGCCTCCTTAGACCCCGTTAGGTTACCCCCTGATTTGTTTTGGGCCAAACTTGGCCTTCCGGCCTTTCTTTTAGCAGCACTGGTCAAGCTTAAGAGTAGAGCTTCGAGTAGCAGTGGCTGCATTGCCTGGCAGGGTGCGTGCCAAAGTGGAGTCCTGCCTTTGCCTTGAGCTCTTCATGTGGCTTGTGAATCAGCACGGAGTCCACTGAAGAAGAAACAGGCTTCTACAGCAATTTGCCCTGAGCCCATGGGATTCATATCCTGAGAGCCTGGTTAATGCTAGCTCTGTGTTTGATAACTTCTAGGTGTTTGAATGTCGTGTTTGGAGGAGGAAGGGGGCAAAATACACCCATGTGAAATGTTCAGGCTCAGGATATTGCTCAAACTGGAAATCAAAGGGCTGTATGGTGTGCTTTTCTGTCTTTATCAGTAGTTCAAATAGACATGCTAATCCCTGGTTTTTCTAGTAGCTGTGGGGATTATAGCCACAGTGAGAAAGGTACATATTGTAAGGAAGATTGAAAATTTACCTGTCCATCAGATATCTGAAGCAAAAGTTTATGAAGACAAACAAACCCTCAAGCAACAGAACTGTACTGCAGTATGGCACATAATTCTCATAATGCTTTTTAGCAGAAGTCCTCTCTTCCCCTCAGTGCCAGTGCTGTGCTTTGGCTGGGATATTGGAGCTGTTCTCTGTGGATTCTTCTCCACACAGGAGAGAATCCCTTTGCCAGGGGAGTTGACTGGCTGTATCTGCTTTAACTCCATGTGCAGTGCAGTAGGAGCAGGCCAGGAGAGCAGATTTCAGTTTTATTTGCTTTGTCCGCTTCCTGTTCTTTACATTTGAGGTATCCTACTCCCTCGACTGCCTGTCCTCCCTGTGCAGGTGCTGCAGAGCTCTCTGGAGGAAACCTGCCTCCTGGATCTCTGCTCCTTGGACTGTTGCTCCTGAAAATGTCAAATTATCCTCTTCCCTGTTTCACAGGGCTGATGCTGGAGTGTCATTTCCCTGTCAGTGGTGTCTGTGTAAGCCTCTTCTGGGAACAAACTTTATTTCTCTTCCTGCTCTCTTGAGTGACCTCTGCAACCTGCTGCCTGAATCCCCTCTTGGTTCCTGAGATGAAGGTGGTGTCAGAGGGTGGGTGTTTTTCACCATCAGCTCTCCAGGAGCACACCCAAAAGACCAGGGTCTCGCCTCTGCACATCCTATTGTTTGGGGAAGACAGAAAAAGGAGCTTTCTCTCAAGTTTTGCAGCTGCTTTTTCTCTGGCCCGGTGAAGAAGCTTGGCCCAGTTGGATGCCATTCCTCTCAATATGTGAGATGATAAGGAATAGGCACAGAGTTCTGCTCTGACAAGAGGCACAGTCAAAGCCTTCTTCTACCCTGTGGTACAGCATCTCAGCTGTCCCTGAATGGAATTTTAGCAGCTCAGGCCTTGCTCAAAAGAGTGACAAAAAAAGTGTAAAGTTTCATGAACATCAGTCCCTACAAGTGGTGAACTGATGCGGGGTGAGCAAGTCTGGGTGTAGTTATGGTCAAGGTTTCCAAGGATGCCTTTCAAAGCTTTTACCTCCATGCAATGGGAGTTATCAGCAAGGTAATCTGGGCCTTTGCCCTCTGTGGATCCCCCAGCAGCATGAGCAGTATTGATTCCAGGCTGGTGCCTTGACCAGGACCGCTGTTAAATAAACAGTGGGGGCAGTTCTTTGCTAGTCCTGCTGACTGCAGGCCGTGGAAAGGTATTTCCAGGCCAGAACCTCGTATCTTGCCTGACTGAGGTGGAACATGCTGCCTGGGTCTGCCTGCACAAAAGGCTGGGTGCAAATGTCTGCAGGGCCCTGTGACTCGCAGGTGGCTGCTGTGGACCCTGAGGATGTAATTTCAGCCTCCCACATCTGCTTCAGAAAGTTGGAGCACCCAGCATGGGTCTCATCTAAGATGCTTGTCAACAGAGGAAAACCTCTGTGATCGGTGTCTTGGAACAGCCATAGTGTGTGCCTGTGAAAGCACAATAAAGGACACTCTCACACCTGCTAGGTTCAGGAGAAAGGAGGGAAAAGAGAGAGTTGATTTACATTTGACATATTTTATAAGGTTCTCAACTCCACACGGGATTGGAGGACATGCCACTTCCTCCTCAATCCCACTGGAGAAAAAGGATGCTCATCAAACTTTCTCTTATTACAAAAGGAATGAAAACAGAAAATATCTTTAAGTAAACATTGGTTATGATTTACATGAAACTGTGTGAAAATTCTTTGACTCCAAGGTTAAAACAGAAGGCTTAGCAACAAACAGGACAACATCGTGGAACAGGGGAACAAAACTTTGTGCCATGACTTATTCATGTGTGAACATTATTAGCAACAAACAGGACAACATCGTGGAACAGGGGAACAAAACTTTGTGCCATGACTTATTCATGTGTGAACATTACTGAATAAAAAGAAAGAGATTCCTGATGGACTCTGAATCTGCTTAACCTGCCCTCCCCATGTTTTCATGCCTGTGCATGCACATGTGTGTGCACTCCGTTCCTGGTGGCACTCACATCAACCAACCTTTTGGCCCTTTTGATTATCCTGGACAGCATTTTTGCTGGGCCTCCAGCCCTTTGGATCTTGCTCATGTCCAGGTTTGTGCCTCTGTCTGCTGTCACATTCCTTGAGGAGGCCTCAAGGGCACTGTGCTTGGAGTGGTGTCTGTCTGCTTTGCTGGGCTGGGGAAAGGGAAGGCAAATTTAGCAAAACCTCTGTTAGCTGTTGCCATCTCAAGGGAAGAAGTTGTTGAGGGAAGGCAGTGGTGCCTCGAATTTTTAGGGTGAGGATAGCATCACTAGGTAGAGTGAATATAACAAACCACCCAGGTATCCCATATCCCAAGTGGGCCTGTGGGGGGTTTAGGCCAGGCTTCTTTGGAAAGCAGTATAAACCAGTAGACCCATGCTTCTGTGCTCATGAAGGGGATTGCTCTCTGCCCTGGGAAAGGACATTTTGTTGCAGAATGATACAAAATAAAGCTGAAAACAGTGGTGGCGTTCAGCAATGATGAGGAAGATGACAGAAGGCAGAGCAAATATTGAGGAAAGAGAAATGGCACAGGGGCTGGGGAGGCCTCAGCAGAAGGCAAAGCAGATTGCAAAGGATTGAGAGCTGCAGGACTGGTGGTTAATAAAAAATATAAAAGTGCATTACTTATAAAAGTGCAAAGGGTGCTACTTAGCCCTCTGTTTAGCTACCAGCTTTGATGCTGTCTGTGGCTGGGACTTGAATGTGTTCTTGCTGGACTTCCCTTGTTGCTTTTTCCACCTTCTCATACCAGGGGCAGGTGCTGGAGGTCATGTTGCAGTCTTAATTCCTCTGAAAGAAGCTATTTTTGTCCCTCATGTGTTCTTGATTACAGCATGGCTCTCCAGGGAGTGACCCCCTTGGTGGTTTGTGTCCTTGGGAGCTTTGTGTTTGTGGCCTGAGTTGAGGAACCAGCTCGGGTCTGCAGGGTATCTGCCTGTAATCAGCTGTAATTACAAATGGGTTATACCTGGCTGTGTGTTGGACTTCCAGTGCACAGGTTGTGTGTGGTCAGTCTGACACCCAAGTACTAACAAAGTCCATAAAACAGCTAAATTTGGGCATTAAGTAATAGAGGAAACGTGAAGATTGCCAAAAGGCAAAACCTGTTTCATTCACAGTGCAAGTTTCTGAACAAACTTCTCTTGATGTGCTTATTCTGGAATTTAATCCATTTTGAAAAGGGGATTATCCAATTCACAAAAGATAGACAAACTGCCTCAGATTTTTCATGTGAATTAAATAGCTTTTAATCTAGGAAGTAAGAACAAATTGGATGTGCTCCTTCTGCCAGAGATGAACTTTCTTAAGCAAATCTACCTTCATTTTGCTTAGTGTATGTGTTTTGTTGTTTATTTTTAATAATCAGGATAAAAAGCATCTGATTTCTCACTAAGGTTTTGCATGCTTCTGCTGTCTTGCTTTGGGGTACTTTACAGTGATAAAGTTTTTTTTTCTGTTAGTAGAGGAGGAGCAACAGTGAGAGAATTGCCTTTTTTGGTGAATTTTATGTGGCTATGAGAAAGGGATCCTTGAATTCAAACTAGATACTTTCTTGTCTCCAGTTTTCTGCAGAAGACTAAAATGAAATCACAGCTGCATGAGAAACATTTTAATCAATACGGGAAACATATTTCACGATAAGATAGGAGAGTTAGGTGGGTTTGCTAAGTTAAAAGCTTTCAGAATCGCTTGTTTTAAAATTAACGTGGAGTCATTCTGGCCTCCATAGTGCAACAGTGATGTAGTGCAAGGTCTTTGAAGACAAATATACAAAGGTCAGTCTGAGATTGAGGTAATTAGGGCATGTATGTTTTTAATTTTGAAAGTCTATAATTTTTTGAAGATCCATACTTTCACTTTGTGGAAAATCTCAGACTTGGGTGATTTGCACTGTATGAAGGTAATAATAACCTGTCACTCATCAAACAATTTCATCTGATATCAGTGTGTGTGCTGAGCATGGTTTCATACTCTGGAGTCCCTCAGCCATCTGTTGTTTGCCTTGGGATCAGAGAGCTGTCAATGTGTAGGTAATGCCAGTCAGTAAAATACTTGGAGGGCATGGCTGAGTGATGGGACACGTCTGTCTTGTAGGTAGGGCATACCTGGAAGGCAGACAGAGTCCTCCAGGGTCAGAGGAGAGAGGTTTCAAGTTAATACATAGAGGTATGTATTGTCTTTCCCCACCCCATCCCAACTTCTGCTTTTTCAATGAGTATGTTGAGAGATCTAGCATAATGCAAAAATTAAAATAACTTAGGTTAAAAAAAGATAACAGCTATCTTTCTACAGCAGGAAATTAAAATACTGTTAGCTTCAAAATACAAGTTTTCTTCCAAAGTTTGTCAGTGTCTTAAACCTTGTCTTAAACTACTTTATTTTCTTTTTCTGATGAAAGTTTACTGCAACTAGCAGAAGCTTCTTTGACACAATTCTGCTTTTCCTGTTTATTTGACGTATCTCTTCCCACACGAGTAAACCACACCACACCTTTGATTAACTGTATCTTGTCCTTAAAAATAAATCTTCAGATAATTTCCGTAAGATCAGAGGCATGAGGTTGTTGGGGTAAATATACTGGAGGTAGAGGCCCAGGGGTCTTCAGGGCAAGAAGGTAACAGCTGCAAGGAAAGAGAATAAGGAAGAGATAAGTAGTCTTTTATAGTCTGAGTGTTTGTTCCTGCTGACTTGAGGGTTTGTTGCAGTATGATGTGTCCTGGAGATTGGGGTTGTGGTTTGTGTTGATTTTAACTGGTAACTCACAAGGTGTCTTGGGGGTTTTTTGGGGGGTTAGGCAATTAGAAATACTTAAAAGTGGCGGTTTTTAAGCTTGAGTCTGAAGAGTGGCATCTAAACAGAATGACTGATTATACTGAGGAGTTTGCTTTCTGTGTGGCTGGGTTGGTTTTTTTGTCGGGTTTGGGTTGTTTTAAGCACTTGTTTGGAACTGAGGAAGCATTGTTGTGTGTGCACCCTTAAACCTGTGTGGTTGAATGGGTGGTGTGATGTACTTGTTGCAGTGCTCAGTAGCCAGGAGTCATAAAGCAGACTTCCCAGTAGAGTGTGTTTTATGGTAGTGCTTCATCAGAGATTGTGCTTTTTTTGGAAAGACATAAAGGAATAAATATAGAACAACTCAGGTGCTAAAAATAACCACTTGCATTGACATCTCCTTTTTTTTTTCCGCTTTAAAAGAGACCTTTTGGATATTTAGCAAGATGCATCATATCTGCTCCGAATCCTTTTGGCTGCAGTGATGTCTTGAGGGACAGACAAGTCAGCTGATCTTGGAAAATAGCTTATCTTGGTTTGATTGAAGAGTGCAGTGTGGGAATAGAGCAGATGCCGAGGAAGAGACTTGATGTGGGTAATGGAACGAGAAGTTGGTTTAATTACTGCAGATGCAGAAGCTGGGCATTTACGATCTTGAAGATTAGAAGACTGCTCAGCTCTTGTGTTTATGGGGAAAAAAAGGATGCTAAATACTTCATCAAACCCTGAGATAGAATGGATCTCGCTGAAAAGATGGTCCCTTGATAGGAAAGCTGCTTTCACTGAATGCCTTCAGTTACAGTCCAGGATACAGTAATTCTGACATCCTTTTAACTGCGAGATAAAGGAATGAATAATCTTCCAAAAGGTCTCTAATCCTAGAAGCTGAGATTTTCGTAGCAGGAGAATGACTTGCTTGAAGTGGATTTTGAAGTAATTCTCATTTGCAGATGATCTGCTGTGGACACAATTCCTTGCACATACTGGGCCACTTGATTCCATTCCAAATAGTCCTTTGAGATCTGTAGTGTGAGAGTGAACTGGTGAATCAGTTAACACTTCTAAATCAGTTTGAGATTAGATGATCACTTCAGTGACCTTCAAAATGTATGAATTCGGTGCCACACTCCTTTATTGATGAACTGTGCACATTTCAGTATCCAGAAACTCTGAGATCAGCCCAATCTCATCCCCATCACCGGGTGCTGCCAAGGGTGAGTGGTGGGTGCATGGGGATGAGGGGTCAGGCCTTTAGGGCATCTCACAGATTGTACAGCATCAGAGAGATGCTGGTTTATGATGGTAGGAGCAGACCATTCCTGCAGACCATTCCAGGGCCACGACCTGCTCATCCTTTCTCCACGGATGAGCCGTGAGCACATCCCTCTGCCTTCCCAGAGGGGTTGCTGTGGCTGCTTCTCCCCTTGAACTTGAGAACAGGTCAGATGTAAACTGCAGTTTAGGCATAAAAAGAGCTGGCACCTGCTTCAGTCACGCTGGGCTGGGCTGAGCTGGGGCTCCGTGCCAGCCCTGGCTGGCCAGGGAGAGTGGTCTGGTGAGGTTTTCTCCGCCTGTCACAGGTGGAGCAGCCCCGACTGTGGGGAGGAGCATGGACAGACCCTTGGCAGGGCTGCTCCCTGGGCCCCTGCAAGATTAATAAAACACCCAAGCTGTGTCACCCTTTGATCACAAGTATTGTCTCCTCAGCTGCATGCTCTTCTGTTTGACTTGGTTTCTTTTTTCCCCCCATCTCTGCTTTTAAACAAATTTACTCTCTCGCTGTGTTTGACCAAGGTAGGACAGTGTAAAGATAATGCTTCCTCTTAGGAATTAATTACATTGTTATTTAAGATTGCAAGCCTCATCAGGCTTCTGGAAGTCTACTGTTTATGTATATTTCTGATTAATTAAAAATGCTATTAAGATGATATTAAAAAACTTCCCTTGTGTAAACAAGGGGAAAAAAGACAGTTCAAAAGTCCAGTGTACAGGTTCTCCTAGAGAAGATGAGCTAGGCCTTCTCTATCTCCACTGTTAGCTCTGTTGAAGATTGTATTTTTTATTTTTTTAATCATTATTTTATTATTAGACACTGTTCCGTGGTATGAGTATGTATATCTACAGTATGCGTATGCAGATCTGTAATTTTTATGAGAGCCTAAAGAGTTGATGCATTCAAAATTATCATCTCATTCACTGTGAAATGGCTTCACCCATAACAAGGAATAATATTTTTTTTCTCAGGGTAGAAGTGTGTTTAGCTGTTCTTCCCTTGTTTTGTTCTGGAATGAGATACAGTAGCAAATGCAGTTTGTTTCACTGTTGCCTCTCCAGCTCTTACCTGCAGCAGTTCAGAATTTTAAAGGTTTCTTTAAAAGACTTTTACTTCCTCAGTACAGAACACTAAGGATTTTGGACAGGGAGCAAAGTTCATTAGTTCAAGTGCTTTGTAATAGATTTTATTTCTAAAGTGCTCTTCATTAAAGTTCTTGACTAGATTGCCATTCTAGAGCCTTTTGATTTCACTCGATTTTGAATTATGAATAGTGAATAAACAGAAATGTTGGTAGTTAGTTTAATCTAACCAGGGGGAGTAAAATAACTCCTGAGGAGGAGGATCCTTAAGCTACAAACGGGTTTGTGCCCAGTGCTGGGATGTGACTGTCTCCTGGATGATGTCCAGGGTGAGGTGGACGGCAGTGAGGCAGGCCAGGGACAGTGTCGGGGGATATTTTTAGCCAAGCCTGCTTGACGTGTGACCCTGGTGACAGCCTCATGCTAAAGGGGGCTTAAAGTAGACTGGGAAGGAGTGTGGGTGAGCTCAAGTTGGTGTGAGTCTGGAGTTTTAATCCTGATGTCACTAATGCTTCACCTGCAAGTTTCCATTTTGGAACCTTATGGATTCGAGGCTGGTAGAGGAAAGGTGTTTCTGCCAAAGACTCGCTGGAATTCTCAAATCCCATGAGACAGCTCCTTCCTGTCACCTTTGCCTGAGAGTTCTGAAGGAAATGATTAATTTGAAGTAACTGGAAAGTCTGCTTGTGGAAAATCAGGGCATGGAAGTTAATGATCAATTGCTTCTCGTTACTGGGTAATTATGAAGAATTGTGTTTAGGAATGGTTTTTTTTTTCCCTGACTGAAGTCCACTTAAAGACCTACAGCTCTAAAAGCTACCTATAAATTTATTGCACACCAAAGAAAATGTCACAGCAATAGGAGAAAAGCTAGTGCAGCACTTGGGGGCAGTTCAGGGACCCTCAGCCCCAGGGTTTGGGGCAGGGCACAAAACGAAGGTGGCAGAGGATCCACTGTAGTGAAAGGGATGTGATGTTAGAAAGGGCAGCCCCAGGAAATGAGTGAAGGATCTTTGCAACTGGTTTTTTTGTTTGTTTGTTTGTTCTTCAAGAAAAAGTGAAAGAGGAGGAGAAATTGGGAAGTTAAGCTTATCCCTAACCCTGCAGATCATTCCTGTGTATGTGTCCCACACTGACTCCACTGAGGTCTCTCTCTGTAGTGTCCATTCTACAATGGACTTATTCTCAGCAGAAGAGTATTCCAGTGTTTCAAAGAAAAAAGTGATCCTTGGAATTAATCTGAACATGACAGACTTACATAATACATGGCAATAAGAAAAAAAAGTGTGCTACTAATGGTCATTGAAAAAATAATTTACGTCCTTCTTCAGAGCCTACTTCTTCCCAGAAGTCAGCTTAGGCAATTCTTGTGTAAAGTATGGATGAGCTTGCATCAACATTCAAGATTTATTCACAATTTAAATTTCATTAATAAACCCAGCTAAACCCCCAAGCATTCCCAAACACAAGGAAATGCAGAAACCTTCCCTAAGCCTGCTCAAATTCTCCTCTAACACTTACTCTCTCATGCTGTTTTTCATGTAGGCCTTTAATCAGGGATAAGTCATGGGAAAACCTGAGAGATAACCAGGCTGTAAGAAATTGCAAGGCTGTAAGAACTTACTCTTGGGAGTGAACCTGTCTGGACTGTATCTGGGATTACATTTCCCAGGACAGGGCACACTTCACTTGGTTCAAAGATGTTCTGCCCTGGTTGTTTAGAGCAGTTGTGTCTTTCCCAGCTTCATTTTCACATGGCCATGGTTTCCTGTCCTGTATTTGAAATTCTGTCTCAGAGTGAAAGTTTTCCAGCACTGTAGTGCTATACTGAGTTAACTTGCTGAGGACCTACCCTACTTCTGGTCTCTAGCAGCAGGAGGATTAGAACCTCTTTCACCAAGAAGAATTCAACCTCTTCAACTTGGACTGGAGTTGTGTAGCAACCCTCTGCAGCCACGGCCTCAGACATCACCTCCTCCTCCGGGTGTTGCCAACCACTGCAGAAAGGACCATGTGCAGCTGCATCAGCCCCAGCAGTTCACAGCTGGAAAATTACAGTGCAGTTTGCCTGTAAAACATAAATGAGAGTCACGATAAGAACCCACCTTCATCAGGGGGTTAGAGTGACGCTCTGTGCTGTGGATTGGAGCAGCTGAGGTGCAGGCTGTGGAGCAGTGGTCCCTGGCAGAAGGCTGGGATGGACAAGAGGGGGCAGTAATGTTTTAGGCTGCCACAGCTGAACCTGCTCCAGGATGTTTTATCCATCAGAACCCTGGCTCGACAGGGTTAGGGACAGGGTTAGGTGAAACTGATCGGCTTCTGGTGCTCAAGTTCTCCCTGGTGAGTGAACACAGAACTTCGTGGAATTATGAGGCCACAGGTACATTCACCCATTTAATTCGTGCTTATCTTGTCTTAGAGGGAAGCTCAGAACTGAAGGGTTTGGTTTGCAAGTTGCAATGGAAAATGAATTGCTTTGTTTGCTGAAGAAGTCTGATTTCCATCTTGGAAAGGAAAGAATTTGCCTGTCATTGGTCCATCTAGGTCAGTAGTCTGGCTTATGATGGATTTCCTTACTAAAGGATTTATAGTCAACGCAGTGAGTGGTATTTGCTCTGTCATTTCTGTGCCATTCAAGATTCCAGTTCTCTTTTCACTCTACTTACACCGCCTCTGACAGCCGTGGCAAGAAGGTTCACAGGTCAGTTATGGATTATGAGGGGGGAAACCACTTCTGACTGATTGTTGTACACCCATCAAAACTTAACAACAGCTTCTCTGGTTTTCCTACTCTGAGTGAAAACTTATTTTTCTGAAAGCGCCTTCAAGTCAATAACTTCCAGTTATCTTTAGGGAAGTGTTTAGTTTTTAGGGTCTCTACTTCTCAGAGGTGATGGTCACAGGTGTAGGATGGTAGCAGGAAGGAATTTCTTGAAGTCATTCTCTCAGTGATGGATGATTCCATAAGACATTGAGAGAGGGGCATGCCACAGAATCAACTGCTCTATCTAGGGAGAAATTTAACTTGTGATTAAAAATACATTATCATTTCCCCTCCTTTTTTTCTTGACATTATTCTATCAAGAATAATCAGATTATTATATAGAAGGTGGCCTTTAGACAGGGAACCAAGCTGTGGAACCAGGGGAACCAGGGATTCAAAGATATTGATACTTCCTATAATGAGGAAGACAGCTGACCAGAAAGTACTTTCAGTAGTTTTAATAAATTATTTAAGAAAAAGGAAAGAAGGGGTGGGGGAAATAAAAAGGAATGAAATGTTCTCCTGGTGAGATGATGCTGAAGATAGAATTGTGTGTGGCCACTTTTGGGTCTTGTATGTCTTGAATGTTGGAGCACTGAGAATATTTTCAGAGCTGTGGTATCACAAAGTAGCTAATGGAAACATGGGTTTGAAGTTCAGTGCAAGGTACTGTTCAAGAGAGAAACTGTGTTTAAGTGCTTGCGCATTTATATTTAATTACGGGACGGTTTTGAAATGGAAAAATACTTGTATGTGTATGCTTAAATGTGACTCTCATCCTCAATGTACTGCCTAAATCTGTTTGTTCCCTTTTAGAAGACATCAGAAAAGCAATTTGGTACGGCATGTAGTGTCCAGTACATGGTGTGTTTTTTTAAATATATATATAGAGAGATATATATATACACACACTTCTTTTTTTAAGTGAGAAAGATGAGGATCCTAAATGGGAAGAGCTTCTCTTTCATTCTTTGGGGCTCAAGTACCTCTTAGCAGGCACCAGTACAATAAACAGTGCCAGACCAAAGCTGCTTTCAGATCCTGTTCTCTTGCATAATGCTGCCATGCTTCAATCTTGAACCAGAAATTATTCTCTTACCAGCTGCACTCCTTCGTTCTGGGAACTTTGACCTCAGTTTTATCAGTTTTAGTAAAATGTCTGCATGAGAGTTGCTGTACATAGGCAGTGAAAAAGGCAAGGATCCCTTTGATAGCCCATGAAGGGAGCGTTCAAGAATTGCTTCAAGACCAGAGAATGTGCTTGTTCCAAGGAGCAGCTTGACTTGTGTTGCACTGGTTTTAAGGATTCCTTTGTTGTGGGATAATGGGAAGCAGGATGAGATAGGGCTCGTGACTTGCTGAGCTTTTTTAAGGAACACTTTCTATTGCCATAGTTGCATGTGCAGATTTTAATGAAAACAAAATGGCTAGTGTTGTTATTTTAAATTTAACAGTATTTGTTTGTCCTGTAGGTATGCAGGAATGTTATGGTAATTTTTTTATACTTTAGCCTATAAACCAGCTTGCCCCCAGCTGTGTAACTCACAGTACCAGCTTCCCCCACCAGCACTGGAGACTAAACCAACTGCTTTTGGGGATACTTTCATAGACCCTTGGATGAATATTTAGATGGACAGCTACAAAAATGGTCGGAGCTAAGGAAAGCAGGTAAAGTGTCATAATATGGCCTCCTTAAGCTTGTAGGTTTATTGTCACCAGAAACTTCTCCCAGAGCTTTGCTGTTCTGAAAGGTTCAAGCCTGAACTTACTCTTGACCAGTTGTTGCCTGTTTGTTCTGGTTCCAACAGCCTTTTTTGCCTGAAGAGGTTTATTTCCCTTCCTTGTGGTTATCTCTGCTGTCTTACAAGGAGCAATTGCATCCCTGTCCTATGGCTCCAGTCTTTATGGCCTGTGGTGTTAACACCTCAGTGCACCTTCACATTCAGATTGCTTCCCACCTTTGTCATCAGCTGCCATAATTACTCTTTTTTTTATATGCAAGCCATTAATCAGTTAAAAATGAACCAGAAGACTGATTGTTGGGTTTGTTTTCATCAGTAGCTTCCCAGGAGACTGCAGGTTTTTCTTTCTGTGCTGTCAGGCATCGTCTCTTTTGGGCAGAATCTTTACTGCTGTCACAATTCCTCTGTCTCCAAGTTTACACTTTTAATGTGATAACACATGGAAAAGTATGTTTGTTGAATATCCAGACAGCTGAGACTTACTTATATTTATTTTGAGCAAACTCTCTGTAACCAATATGTTCTATTATGATCTCTCTGTAGCTTTGTGTTCTGATTCTTCTTGGTCAGTCTTTGCTGAAATCTCATGCTGTTGATGAGTTCTGTAGCCTTTCTTATATGTGGCGAGTCAGACTGGTTCATGAAAGTACTGGCACTAAAGTCTTGAAATGAATCTGCATCTTCTGCATTTTTAGAGGTTTGAATACAGTTGACTTTCAATTGAGTGTGGAGCAGTGGCATGTGTTAGTTTTGCTGGACGACTTAGAAGACAAAAGTTGCCTAAAAAGCCAGTGTAAAGTTTTCAAACGTTTACCTGGTCATCTGTTTTCCCTGCTCTTTAGTGGCAGCAGTGGAAGATGATGCCCTTTGTTCCAAAAGCTAGGAAGTGTGTTTTGACATAAAACGGGCCTTGGACAATGTCCCAGCCTGGATGGACGGGCATGAACGGTCTGCAGAACTAAAGCTGAGCGGGGTGGGTAGGAGCCACCAGGGTAACTGGTGTTTCCTAGTGCAATTTGGCTTCTACAACACAGTTTTGGCTGAAGTAGGCTGGAATTGAGCAGTTTTCCAATGGCATCGTGTCCAGGGTCAGCGTGTACAGTATGAAACTACCGGCCTGGTCCCTACTTCTGTTCCTCTGATAACATTGTCACCGAAATCTTTTCAGTGTCTGGAGGTTTTATCCGTGGTTACATCCCTTGGCAGGTACCTGCTGGGCTCCTAATAAAACATTTATATTTGCAGACTTTGCATTCTGGTTAAAATAAGTTATAAATGAAGTGACTTGGGTGAGAGGAGCACTCTTTGTTCTAACAACTTGCTAAAGGAGTGGTGGGTTGTAGAAATGCATTGTGTTAGCTGTTGTGATACATTAACTTTCTGGGCACATGTTTGAAGAATATTTTTTCATGTTTTTTTTTAAGGAAAAACAGGTTTGCAGTCTGGTAAATCTGAGTTTCTTCGGGGGTTTTCTCAGTTTTGAAGTTTGGGTTGTAGATTTCTGCATGAAACTTTCATGGTGTGAGGCTTGTGAAATTAGATAACATGGTTTAAACAAGCCACCTCTGGGTAAAGTACATCTCTAATTACTGAGACTAAATTATGTGGAAAGCGAGCTTGTGTCTGAAGTAAATCTCCAGTTCAGTGATCTAAAATTAAATAATGATTAGCTTAATTGCTTCAGGATCATAAAAAAACACTCTTAATAAAATATAAGGATTAAATGTGTGTTCTGAGAGCAGATAATTGCTTCTGCTTCATTTTCAATAACTTCTCTCAAGACAGGGTTTGGAGGTAAGAGAAATAAAATAACCTTTTGTTATGCTGATTAGTAAAGCCAGGAAAAGTAGGCTAGTTCTTGTGTATGCAAGCCCTTGCTCCTTTCTGAATAGAAGCTGCAATTTCACTATTAATGGTAAATTTAGAACACTTGCTTTTAATTTCATAGATAGGTGCCAGTTAGTCCCTCTGAAAGCAATAGTAGTTGGTACCTGTGGAGCTGAGTGTAGTAATAGATGTGTGAAGAAGGATCACGTAGGGTTTTATTCTTCAAAGAAAAGGAAAAAGGCTCATAATCTTACTAAGAAGCGTTTGAGTTATTCATTACCTGGGTTGCCAGCTGCTTGTTTGCATTGCATTTTGCTTCTAAACAAAATATGCTTACCTTCATTCATTGGAGAATGTCTTTTTTGCTTATAGGCAAATGAGAAAGCAAATCTCTTGAGACATAAGCAGTGGTACTTCCCTGGAGGGAGGAGATGGGGATTCTGCTGTTGCTCTGAGTGTTGCCAGGTGCCAGAAGTGGTCCCCAGTGGTGGTGGTAAGAAAGAAATCTTCCCCCACGTTTCTGTATTTGCATTTTGTCTGTAGCAATATACTTTTGGGGAAAAAAAATGGGTGTGCAAGTCCTGTTCTTTTCCTAGAGCTGCATGAACTGCTGGGAGAGGCGTCAGAAGTCTCCTACTCTGAGAATTTTAGTTTAGGAATGAAATCAGCACTTGAGCTTGTTACTTCTGCTGTCTCATGTATGCTGTGTCTGTTGGTAATCATTGCAGCAGAGATTTAACCACAAATAAACCTCCATGAGGTTCTAGAAATACTTCATGTCTCCTCCTTCCTTAAATGTAGAAGAAGGGGAACTATGCCCTTACAGTACCTCCTTTATGGGCTTCATAGAAATCTCATCAGTGCTGACTGGGGTCATCTTAGGCTGCCTTTAATCTGAACATCTTTAAATTTTATTGAATAACTGGGTATGAAAATGTTAAGTTTATCAGCAGACTTCCTACTTTTTGCCTTTTTTTTTGTAATCTGTCCTACAAGCAGTGACAGGGAAAGTGGAAAGCTGCTGAGACCCCACTGACACAGCAGCAGAATAGTTTTTTTCAGGACAGGATGTTAAGACCTGTGGTTAGTGTCAGATGTTGACATTTTAATGATGATCTCTGATACCCTGCCCCTTCATGGGCTATTAGTAGATTTTTTTGTAAGAAAATAATTTAATCTTGGTAATTTTGCAAAGACCCGAATTATTGCTTTAGTATTATGTCACCTTTCGAGGTCTATTGTAGGACGTCTCCCTAAAAATGTTGATTTCTGTGAGATATTTCTCAAAGCTGTGATTCATCAAGCAGCATGTACTGGGTCAGCCACAGTCTGTGTTCAGGGCATGTATTGACCATGTGCAAAGCTACATTCCTTTAAGATGTGCATTTTCCCTGCTGGAGAGGAAGTGAAAGCATTGATCCCACTCATTAGGTGGGCAAATAGACATTTCTTGCGAGCCCAAAATATTCTTGGGTCAAAAATTTTACCCCCAAAAATTAGCTATTGCAGCTGAACCCGGCTGACTGCCTGCAGCTTTGGTGTGTGGAAGGAGACCCAGTAGGTTGATTCATTAATGTAGCCCTGTCCCAGTGTCATGGTGACCAGCTGCTTTCAAAACTGGTTGTGTGAAATGTTTTTGCCTGGGCTCATTGACATTGGTGTAGGAGCAATGCCCCAGAAACACAAGAAAGGCCTTTTTTATGCATTTGCTGTTTTGTAGGACACTTTTCAACTTACATGGCTACAATTTTTGCTTTTCTTCTTTGTGTGTAAGCCTTGAAAAGGCCCTTGATGAGTTACTGAGTAGCTAAAATATGCTGGGAGGAGGGGGCTGGATTTTGAACTGTGACAGCTCTTGAATTCTCAAGCTCTGCTTCTGTTCAGAGAAGAGAAAATTTGAGTTTCTCATACCCAGCCTATTATCTGTGCCCTTGTGCACTGCTCCTGGGTGTCTTATCTTGGGTCACTAGAACCTGCAACGAGGAATAATCTGGAAATTAAATGTTCTGAGTGAAGTGAATGCCCATGATGGAAGCTGCATGGCTTGAATAGCACCCTGAATAATTCCTTCAGCCTTCACCTTCTTGATTGTCCAGGGGAGGCTACCAAGATGATGAGAGGGCTGGAGCACCTCCCCTGTGAGGAAAGGTTGAGAGAACTGGGATTGTTCAGCCTGGAAAAGAGAAGGTGATCTTATTGTGGCCTTCCAGTGCCTGAAGAGAGCTGCAAGAAAGATGAAGAGAGACTATTTACAAGGGTCTGGAGTGATAGGACAAGGGGGAATGGCTTCAAACTGAAAGAGAGTAGGGTTAGAGCAGATATTGGGAAGAAATTCTTCCCTGTGAGGGTGGTGAGGCCCTGGCACAGGTTGCCCAGAGAAGTTGTCAATGTGTTTAAGTGTTTAAGTGAAGTGTTTAAGAAGTGTTTAAGGCCAGTTTGGATGGAGCTCTGAGCAACCTGGGATAGAGGTAGGTATCCCTGCCCATGGCAGGGAGGTTGGAACTGGGTGATCTTTGAGGTCACTTCCAACCCAAACCATCCCGTGATTCTGTGATTTGTCATCTGCTGCTGTTGTCCTTATTGTGTGTCTTCCTGGAGGGGGCTTATCTCTCAGACTTGTCAATGTTATAATTTGTAGAAATTGCTGGAAAAGTCAGTTTTCATATAAACTTAGTTGGGACCATAAAGAGGAAAACAAAATAATCCTTGGATTCATCAGGCTAGACTTGAAAGCAGCTCACAAAAGCAGTCACGGCAGTCACAGTTTCAAGAGTTTCTATAGTTCAGGCAAGGAGAAATGTGAAGTATATTGGAAAACCAGTTGCAGTCCCTGTTTTCATGTATAATTTACCAGTGTGGAGGCTGTGGTTACTTTTCAAAGCCTGTAAGACAGAGGCCTCTTCACTGGCAGACTGATGTTCTGAAAAGCTGCTCCCAGGGATCTGATCCCTGCTGTTAGTCTGGTCTGGTCTGGTTTTTAGGCAGAGTCAGTTTTGCACAACTTGCAGAAGTAAGGTTCTCTCCTATGTGTTTTTGATAGATAGGGCACTGAGTTGTTGCACCTTTTATTTGGAGGAGGGGAGCATGACAGTGGTTTTTTTCTGTTGCACTCAGTTCTCCTGCTCTTCAAAAACTCCATCCCGTTAAGCTTTGTCCCTCTTTCCCAGGGAAGGAGCAGCCTTGTTGAACAATTCTGGATACATGTATGGCTGGAACCCAGCACTGTTCAGCCCTGCCAGGGTGGGCACTGCTCTAGGCTGGCACAGGATCCACTCCCAGCTGAGGGTATCTCCCATTGGAACTCAAGGACCAGACTTGATCTCCTGGGGATGTTTATTTTGAGAAGAAAAAAGCAATCCAAACTGAAAGTGCTTTCTAAGAAGCCATGATGGCATTTACTCTTTCATAATTGTTTTGAAAATGTCAGTGTTGCCGTGGGAGCAGTTGTTTTCACATGTGTAAGTTGTGAAGGCCACACATTCAGGGCCTTTGGCAGTACTTTCCAAAGCAGCAGAAAGCACAGATTTAAATCAAACACTGTCACAGAGTGTGTTTCAGGACAATATTGTTTGCTTCAGCAGCAAGGCCACTTTTGATTCAAGGCTTCATTTGCCTGATCTCTGCACCTGTGTCTCCCTCTGGAGTGAGTCTCCGTCTTCCTTGGCTGTGGTGTTCAAGTTAATTGGGATAAGTGATGCACAAGAGTGAATCAGCCTGAGACTGAGGAGTTAAAGATTGCACAACCAAATACATTTGTGATTGAAAATGGCTGATAAAGGACACCCCTCTAAAAGCAGAACAAGCCCTGCTCCTGTGGCACGTAAGGATAAGGACAGAGAGGAGGAGGCTCAGTGCAGTGAGAGCTGGTGCTGGGGCTGCTGGGCCCTTGTGGCACTGCAGGACCTGGCTGCACTGGGACATTCTGCAGGTCACTCCTGGATACTCTTTGCCATGGCTTTGTGAGCTTTCAGCTTGTCTGGTGCAAAGTTATCTGGGTACTTTGGATCTGTGTTGCAAGATGGGAGCAAAAGGCCCGAGCATCTCCTTGTGCAGTTCTTTTTCCTGTGCTGAAGGCATAGCAATGCCACTTATTACTGTCCTGTGTGGCCTGGGTTAACTGTTCCCCAATGTCTACAGAAATTGTCTACTTGATTAAGAGTTCTAAACCAAAATTGAAAAAAAACCTCCTCAAAACCCAACCCAAACCTCAAGAAAACTCCCAAACCCGACAGTTAAGCTTAAGATATATATTGTTGGTACAGATGTGGGATGAGTAATAACTGTAAAAGCAGTTATACAAGCAAACCTTGAGGACATGCTGACCTTAAGCATGAGTTTAGAGTGAGCCTCTAGTAGTGCCTGGGAGCAGAGACTTGTGAGCAGTCAGTCAAACCAGGCATAGAAAAAGCTCCCAGTTGCCTGGAAATAATAAACTTCCTTACAGAAAAATACTTCTGATTAATGCAGTGAAGTTTCAGTCATTCCAGTTATTCTGAAATCTGGTGTATTACAGTAAAGGTAAAAAGAATTTAAATAGAATTAATAAAAAGTAGTTCATGTTTAAAGAGCTTGAAAGTGAACAAAACCTGCAGACTCAAGAAGCAATTACACATTGCTGAGAACATAGCATGAAGATTCTTCTTGTATGTCTTGATTGGAGAAATATTGATTCTTTTAGATTAGTTCTGGCAATTAGACCAGGCTGCTTGTTTGTTTATTTTAAGCAAAGCTAGCCTGGTTTGCTAGACTCATTGTCTGTAAGTGTATCCTATATTAACACATTGCATTGAACTGCAGGCAGTTTGTAATACCCTTGAATATCTGATTTTTTTGGCATATAATTGCAGATGAGCTGAGGGTTATTCTGGCAGATAAAAATGAATCATAATAGCATAAATTCTGCTTCTCAAACCACTACTCAGCCTGACTGAGGAGCTTTTGAAGAGCAGTGCCAAGCTAGCAGTGGTGTCATCCATAATTTGAGTTTGGCACATAGGGTCTTTTGAATATGAAGCTTTGGTACAGTGAACACCTCTTTTTACTAATTAACTTCTAATTTTTCAAGTGATGTGGAGCAGGTTTTGACTTGGCAGTCAAACTGTTCTGAACTGCAACAAGCTCCGTGAGAAATGGGTGCTCACTTTAATACCAGTAATTTGACATTCTGCATTTCTTCCAGTGCTTTATAACTGTGCCATCAGGAAACAACCTCTGCTTCAATGATTTTTTTTGTTTCTCTGACAGAAGTGGAAGCAATACAGAGGAATGTATGGAGATGCAGAAATTTCCATGCAGGCAGCTGCCCACCTGACTGGGGTTGTGATCGCTAAGAGAGCTCCTGTGGTCAGATCCGTATCACTATTTGTGGCACTTGTAGGACTGAAAAAGTCCTCGCAGTGGCAGAATATTTTAATGTCCTTTTGTCTGGGTCTGTCAGAGCCAGTTTACATGAAACCATGACAAAGACAGCAGAGAGCATCTGTGAAAACTCCCCAAAGTTTCACTCTCAGCTGTGGAACAGCCCCCATGCACCGTTCTGTCTGAATGTTGCTGGTGGAAAGCAAGTGTGGATTTCTAGTGGGCCAGTCATTCCCAGGATTCCAGCAGCCCTCAGTGAAAGGGTATTTAGGTCATGTCTCTCTCAAGCATTGCATTAAAAGGCCACTGTTCAGAAGAAGCTGAACAAGGGAAACGGAATCGTGACAGGGCTGACCAGTCCTGGATTTGTGATCTCTGTTGGCAGCATCTTTCAAAGGCTCTGTGTGTTACCACAGAAGGGTCCCCTGCTCTGCACAATCCAGAATGGCTTAAATTAACTATATATGCTGCTAGAGGCCTACTTAGCAATAGAATGCCAAAGCCACCCAGGAGATGGGAGATCTTAAGAAAAGGTGAGAGCTGTAGAAGTTTCTTTTCAGGTTTTTGTCTGACATGGATTTTAAAGACAGATGGGATGTTTACAGAGTGGCTGCTGTTCAGTTTCCCAGCTGAATGGCCAACAAAAGTCTGAACTTTAGCAATGTACAGCCTTCCCACTTCTAAGTTAATTTTTTTGAATTGTGGGATACTGCATTTGTAAAGAATTCTGGTTGTAATTTATAAAGATATCACCACGTGCAGAAGTGCACATTTATGCGCATGCAGTTCAGCTTTGTGTTCAAAATATGATCTTCAAATTTGCACAGGAGAAGGGTTTTTTCTTTTTATGGTGGCTTGTTTGGGGAGTTTAGGGTTTTTTATTGTTGGGTGGGGAGGTGGTGTGGTGTGTGGCTGCTGCCAGTATTGGTATTGAGACCAGAAGGGGCTGGCGTGACCTTGTCAGAAAACACAGAACAATAAAACTTTGTTCAGCATGTATTTGTTTTTGCTATCAGTCTGCTTGATAAGTCTGGTCTATCTTTTTAGGAAGATACCTGCTTTTGTGTATATGCAAAAAGAGATCTGACCACAGGGGTAATTATGCATTCAGGCTGATAACAGCCTTGTGAAATATTTGTCAGTGAAATAATCCAAAAGAAGAATAGATGTCTTGTTCAGGAATGAACACGCTGCTGCTGGCAGTCGGGGTGACATCAGAGAGAGTAGAAGTTGGGTCCCAAACAAGGGGGTGATGTGGGTCCCTGCCCTGCCTTACAGCTCTTCCTTTTCTTGCTTTTTCTCCCCTTTGGGCCGTGAACAGCAGCTGCACAGCCCTGTGTGAGCAGCGTGAATGCACTGAGCAGGATCCAGTCCCCACCCACTGTAATTCAGGCTGCCAATTCAGCTCACTGAGGAATTGTTTTGTTGTGGACCTGCTGCGTTTTCAAGTAATATTTTCACTTGTTATTTGTTCTTGACTGCAAAACAGTGGGTTTTATCTGAAGCTGTCTCAGTGACAGTCACTCAGCAGAATGAATACTACTTTTGGTGTTAGAATATTACTTTTGATGTTAGTGTTTTTGCTTCTCTGTCTCCCCCGTGATGAAGATCTGAAACATCTGGATTTAGAAGAATGATGACTTCTGTCTTCCCTCCCTCTCCACATGGCCTCTGTCTCCTTCCAGGCTCAAACCATGGAAAGTTTGATGGTTAAAGCATAGTCTTCCTATACAGAAATGTATTGATGAGATATATTTGTCCATGTGCCAAATGTCAGCCTGGTGACAGGAAGGCTGGTTGGTCTTTCTCACTTGTCACAGATCTGTCAGGAAGACTAGGGACTGTAAAGTCAAAATTGCATGGCGTTATATTCTGCTTTTCAGTTTTAGAGCTGCCTTTCTCCATTGCTTCTAAGCTGTGAACTGTTCCTGGTTTGCAGGTACATTTGTAGGTGAGATCATGCAAATGCTCTTCTGGGGATTTTTTTAGCCTTAGTATAGCAGGGCACTGGCAAGGGAAAACTTTTCTGATGTCTCTTCTCGGTCTTGCAGCTGTGATTCCCTCAGCATGTGGATAGCTCCGGTGTCACCCGAGGCCTTTGCTTTACCCTGTTCATCTTATACTTATTTATTTAATAATCATAAAAATAAGAAATAATCCTGTTTGATCTTTTCCATCCTGGCAGTACCACTTGTGGTAGCAAACTCTGGAGCAGAGGCACGAGGCATAAATGAACAAAGGGGATGTGCCAAGTCCTGCATCTGTCTCTGAGCTGGCTCTCGGGAGGTGGTGGCTTTGCCTCTGGACACACCGATTCAGGAGGTGCTGGCTTTGCCTCTGGACACACTGATTCAGGAGGTGGTGGCTTTGCCTCTGGACACACTGATTCAGGAGGTGGTGGCTTTGCCTCTGGACACACTGATTCAGGAGGTGGTGGCTTTGCCTCTGGACACACTGATTCAGGAGGTGGTGGCTTTGCCACCAGACAGCCCCAGGAGCTTTCCCGCCCCTGCCTGTTCACTTGCATCAGGGATCCTGCATGACTAGGGATCAGAGAGCAGATCACACTGCTCCTCTTCTGCAGAAGGTAGTGTTTTATACCTGAAATTTAAAGCAGCTCAGCACTTCTTGAAAGACAGAGTTTCCATTTCTTCCCAATTAGTGCTCAGTACTTCAAAGGAAAGCTTTGAACCTGGGCAGGGGCTCGCAGGCACGAATATGATGCTTGCTGAGACTCCGTGTAGCAGCAGTCAGAGGCTTCTCCTTGTTCAGCCACAGCACATTTGCATGCAGACAGATGTCTCCTGGCTGGCTCTTTCTGTCATATGTTTGAGGCCAAATTTTTTTTTCCCTGCATAATTTTCCATCCAGAAAGCAAAGTGTATCATTCTCCCTATAACACTTATCTGCAGGTGAGAGTCTTTTGTTTATCCTTTATTTTGCATCCCTGTTTTAACAAGTGATGGGGCTGTGCCACAAAGCATTTTCCAGATTCACCCAGACTATCTAGCAGGTGGCTCCCTAGGTTTCACAGCTTGGTGTGTAAATGCATTTAACACTCCTGAAGTTTCTTTTGTAGTTTATTTTTATCTGAATACAAAGGATGAATTCCCATTTGTCTTGAAAATTCAACCACTTGGAGTGAAGAGGAGCATTTCTTGTAGTCTCGGGGATGAGTAGACACTACAGAGTTTTATTCTTAATCATCAGAGACTAAGATTGGCAGCATTTTGTAATTACGTAACAGCGATCTATTTTATACATTGCAAGAGGCCTATTACTCAAATAATTTTATACTAATAGGGCTTCTGTTAGATAACTCCTTTTGTGTTTGTTATGTAAGGGCTGGTATTACAGAATTGCTGTTTGAACACCAGCACTATAATTTTAGAGTAGCTTTTATAATAAAAATACCAAGTAAGCCTTGTTCCAAATATAGGCAATTATTCCAATATCTTTTTTTTTTTTCCAAATGAGGCCTCTTGGTAATTGCTACTTTGGGTTTTGTTTTCGTTTAAAAAATCACGATGCTGTCCTGTGCCCAGTCATAATCCATTATGTGCATTTTCTGTAATGAATGTTGTGCATTGGAAAAATATTGATCAGCAGTCCTGGAAACTGGTGATTGAGCTTCACCTACAAAAACATCGCAAGTGCCAGTTTAGTGACTCTGCATATCTGAAACCCTCCTGTCATCTTTGAATTGTGTGTATGTTTGTCTCTTGGGCTTTGGGGTTTATTTTGATGTAATTTGATATAACCTTATTTCTCCAGCTGAGAACAGAAGCAATGTGAGCAGTCTCAAAACGAGACTGGGGAACACAATCAGTAAAAATTCCTTTGGAGCCCACAGAAACTGATTATTCCTAAACAAGGAATTTAGTTGCAAGCTATCTCCTTCTCTGGCAAGGATGTAGATAAGTAGTAAGACTTTTATCTTGCTGTCTCTTGAGAAATGTGGTTGAGCTATAGGTGAGGTTGCAAAAGATTTGACAACAGACCTGGACTTTGTGCAGGGTGTAAGAGGGCAGGAGGACCTATTGACTTGGTGCATGGAAAGCTCCAGAATTTTTTCTTTATTTCATGAGTGCTGTGGTGCTTCTGTCCTGGTTTTCCACTGGGCCCATATTCACCGCACTTTCTGGAGTATGTTGTATTCAATTTGTGCATTAAACTCAGAGGCAGCTTTCACATTCTTTTTCCACCCAGCTCTGCTAAACCAGGTAAAAGCTCCTATTTGTTTGTGACTTTTGAATTCACAGCCTCCTGGTTTTTTTTTTCCTTTTTGGCCAAATAATTCCAAGCATTGTCTGTTTCTTTGAATGTAAAAAACTTTCTGTTTGTTGCATCTTAAGTGGTTTTGTGCTGCCTCTTTCAACGTCATTTAACTCTTTTAATGTGACTCCACTTCCAGAGCAGCTGGGGGTTTAAGAGGGACTTACACCATGCATTTGCTCTCTGTAGTGCTGCTGCTAAAGTTTGGTCAGAGAAGGGGAGTGTTAGGGGGCTGTGGCTATCACTTGGACTTTTCTTTGGCATTTAAGCTAGATTTTGTTTGGGTTTTGTTTCTTTAGAGGCTTAGGTCTGACCAGGTGAGTTATTGCCAGTGAGAGCTGCATCTTCACAGAGGGCTGTGTTGGTGAACGGGAATCACTCTTCAGTCCGACTGCTGTGTCCCTGTACAGATGTGCCCTCAAGTCTCTCTTTATCTGAACTGTCCAGGCTATGGTGCAGAGCATCTGGATGGGCCCCTGAGCCTTGCCCACCCCAGCAGCACCGTGTTCCTGCACAGGGTGTAGGTGCTGCCACCTCATTTCTCCCCTCTCCAGGCTCCACTGTCGCCTTTTTGTTAACCAAACTCCTGGACTGCGCCTGCTCAGTGCCCTCCCAAAGCCCTGATTTTGGAGCAGAGAGAAGAGAGGGGAAACACTGTCATCTGTTGGGTGCTGTGATGGGAGGCTCCTTGGTGCTAAAATCTAGGTTTTGTTAAAATCTTCCGTCGGGTCCTGCAGAAACAAAAAGTGTCAAGTGGCAGTGCTGAGCACACGCACGACCACGCGAGCGAATCTGGTCGATTGTAGCCTGGTAATTTCCTGTAAGGAGCTTACTGGATTAGAGCAAAAGCTTGGTTTGTCAGCAACACCACCTGACTGTAATATTTATTGAGCAGTATTACCTGTTTTAAATATTAGTCCACTTCTGCCCCATTCATACCTTCATTCTTGAGGTAAGAGGGGCTTTTCTAGTTCAGTGTTTTACAAAGCCATGTAGTGGAGAGGACACCCAGCTGTTTTTTCGGGCCGCTGAGCAGGCAGTTTTAGTAGATGAAGCACTTCCAGATTTACCTCGATGTGCTTTTGTCACCATAATCCCTCCTCTGTGTCAAGACTGATTTGCTTTCTTAGCCAAGACTCACATCGTGCGTTTTTGCCGTTCCATTTCTCCTCCTCTTTTTGTTTTTGTTTGTTTGTTTATTAATCAATAGCAAATTGGGAAGATGTTGGTAAACCAGTCAGGTGCATGCTTATTAGCTGGAGTCTGCGCTACGCTCATTGCCCTGGCTTTAGCCTATTACTTGTATTGGTAAGTTAGATTTCTGTGCTGTGACTGTGCTGGTGGTGGCTTGTCCTTTAAAATGCTTCCTTGGGCTGAGCTGTAGAGTGGTGGTCCTTTCTGAGGTGCTCTGGAAAGCTGATGTGTGCTTACTGATGTGTGGCTGGGGTAGATACCTTCCCTGATTTGCTCTGGTGCCCTCTTTGCTATGGGACTGTTTTGTTGCTGTTTGAATTTTTGCATGTTTTTACTCAGCTGAGAGCATAGTGGCTCAGGATGCCAGTTGGGCAAGATGGTGATTGTGTATTTCCATTATTTTCTGCAAGCCTTTATAGACTTCTTTCACTCTTACTTTGTGCTCTTAGCGTTCTCATAGCTGTCTCTCAGCACGTAACACGGAAATGAGGCTGACAGGCTCACTGTGTATTAGGGTGTTTGTGAGACATACATATCTTCAGCATGGAAAAGGGATGTTTCAGGCAGGTGAAAATTGATATTCTACCCCTTGGAGGTGAGCTGGGCCTGGGAGGGTGGTGGCTGGGAGCAGCAGAGCCAGGAGCCTGCACATGCCTGGGTGTTTTGGCTGGGTTTGGGAAGGGTAGGAGTAGGGCAGGGCTGCCCTTGTTTCTCTGTGTCTCCACATATGTCCAAGACTTTCAGCGGAAAGAAATCTTGAAACTTTTTTAGAGCCATGTCTGGAGCAAACAGTGAATTTTAGAAACCCGAGTGCAATCTGTTGACTGATTTTAGTGAAAAAATACACATCACTTCAAATGTAAAAGGAGAAGCTTGGAGTTGGAATTAATATGGCTGTGACTGGAAAACTTTCCAAGGGCTGTGACATTGCTGTGAACAAGTTTCCAGCATGACATATGAATCTGTTTGTTTGTTTTATAAGGTGTTTAAAAAACAAAAGAAATTAAAATCTGTGTAGGATCGTCTTGGTTTTATTTTGCCAAGTATTTCCTCCAGGCAGTTATGCCTGTACTGTTTACAAGCCTACGATCCTCTGTGTGTGTGTATGCACACAATTGTAATATTAATGAGTTTATTTACATATAAGCTTTATAGTGAATCTCTGCAGATATGTAAACTCTCAGCTATACAGTGTGGCAGCGCAAATTAAAACGTGTGTGATTACTAGCCTCTGTAGCCCTCAAAATGTTCCAAGAAAACAGGCATACATGACTTTACAGTTTCAGTGTTAAAAATCAGGAAGTCTAGAGCTTAAAGACATTTGCAGCTGTCCTGCTAAATATTATTTTCAACAGAAGAAAGTACGTGTAGTAGGTACATACATGAACACAGTGCATTTTTTAATTAATTCTTCATGTCTTAACTCAATATTGGGGTGTGGTGTGGGCATCTGGTATCAGATTTTGTACTGATGCAAATACAAATTTGTGTGCATTATGCATAGAGCATAATGTGCATGCATCTCTTACAATTCTTTTTTCCCCTTATTCTGTTCACTCTTGAAATTCTTGACTTGAATCCAGGTCAAATCTGGTTTGCGGGAGAGATTATAATTCTGCACACAGCAGGAATTAGCTGGTGTTAGGTCAGATCCTCTTCTTCGACAGCCTCAAGGTTCAGGAGAGAATTATTTACATCACCTGCTTGTTTGTGAAAAGAGAGCTCATTCAAACTGCTTTGATTAGATATAGATGAGACTTAATGCGAGTACCTCAGAGTGCTTTTTTTGCTTTGTTGGTTTGGGTATTTTTAACTGTTTAGTTTGTTGTTGCTTGAAGGAAGCTGACTTTGATAAATATTTTAGTTTATTAATTTTTTAACATAAGTTTGCCCTGTAGGAAGTAACTAGAAAGACTAATTATTTCCTTTTTCATCTTAAATATGTTAGTTTGGCTGCTGCAATTCCCTTAGAATATCCTCAGACAGAGCTGGGGTGATTAAGATCAGAGATCACCAGTTCAGCAGGGAATCAACTTTGCATATTGAGAGATTAACTTGGGGTTGTTTTTCGTTTTTTTTCTGTAATTCCATCTGATCTTTTGCTTCTCCTGGGTTGGAGCACCCTTATTAGCTTGCTGGACCGGATGTGTTTTGGTCACTTTCTGGGCTAAATTTAGTTTGTACTCTCTAAGGAATTAATCTAAGGAAGTGAAGATTCTTTGTTCCTCTGGGACTTGTGGCACCCTCCAGGCCTGGGGCTCCCTTGTTTCTGATGCAATATCACCCCAAGCCTTGGAAATCAGCATGTCCCTTCCACTTCCCCCTACTCCCTCCCCCCACANAAAAACAAACAAAAAAACCCCCCAGAAAGATAAAGATGCATTTATTAGATATGTGAAGGCTGGTGCTCAGGCAGTGGTGAAAGGGCAAGGGACCAGCACAGTCTCAGAGTTTCAGGCAGCTGTATAGGGAATAATCCAGGGGGTTCCCCCATTGCCCAGCCACATCTCCCCATGTAGGCTCGTTGTGATGCCAGCTGTGAATCCTCACACAGCAGGATACTCAGCAATCCAGTAGTGCAAACCCAAAGTGCACAGAAATTATAAGAGCATGAGACATCACATTTTCTTCTTTGCTTGGTTGTTGCTGGTTCGGAGAGTTTGTTTGGTTAAATTGTCCCCGCAACATGAGACCCTAGAAGAATTGTCCTTTTTCACCAATGAACAAATCACTTAGCACATAAATAATGGATTTATCACTCTGTGTAAGCTTGTCATCACTTAATATGTAGGATAAACAAATAAGAACCCTCTGTGCTATTTTTTGTGGGTTTTAATTGACCATTTCCAAGCTACAAAATACTTGAAACAAATGCTTTTCCTTTCTTTTTCCCCTACTGCCGAATCTGCCTTCTGTTTCAGCTTCTGGCCACCAAAGGAGCCTGGAATACTAACATGTATTTAGTGTGATTAATTGGTGTACTTTGTATTAGAAGTGAAGGTAATTTGACACAGTGATTTTACCTCATTCCTAGAGCTGCCTCATGGCTTGAGTGATGTGCCCAAATGCCTGAACTGGCCATGAGTGCTGAGATTTCATTAATGCACCTTCAGAGCAAAATAATTCAGATCACAAAGTTTTGGCTACTGTTGTATTTTGTGCTGCAATAGTTTAACATTTTTTGACAGGAGAGACCTGTGCTAGACTTAGAGTTTTAATGAACTACATAATTTCACTGCTCCATGTATTTTATTTGCTTATGGACTGTAGTGGTGCTTTGCTCTCTCTGTTTCAAATGTTTGAAGCAGTAGTTTAGCATGTGATCTCTAATGATGTCTATCTTCACTTGGATTTTATTAGCAATTCCCATAACTGCGTTTTTGGACTGAATGTATTGTCTGTTATTTCAGCCACAATAACCTGGAGGTTCCTAATTTGTACATGCTGGGGGGCTGATTCACAGGCAATGAGGACAGGTCATTTCCACGGGAAGCCCCCCGGCCCTGGGAAGGGTTTGGTGCTCTGGGAAGTGTGGTATAAACACTAAACTGGTGAAACGTGAGCATTGAGCCCTGTTCCTGCCACGTTAGGGCTTGGCTTGTGTTATCTGTGGATAATGTGCCCATAATCTAGCGGGCTGTGCTTGAAATATCACCGTGCTTGTGTAAAAGCCACTGTGTGCTCTGCTGCTTTAGGCAGCTTAAAGCGAAGCACTGAGATGATAGATGTCCTACATTGACTGAGTAGTTGTCTCTGAGATAATTGCCTGGAGATTAAAACAGCCTGTGTCTTCCTAGCACAGCCGTAGCACCAAACCACGCAGTTTGAGGAGCGTGGAGTATTCATCTAAATCAGGAGTTTGCAGAGAAGCTGGCCTTGAGCAGCATTCTCAGTGTGGCTTTTAGGGGGGTTGTTTCTGTGCTGTGGCTGCTGCTTGTGGAAGATAGGGAAACCTTGACTGTCTAAAAGCTTGTTACCCAAAGAATTCTGTGACCATGCCCACGTGCCTAAACCATGAGTTTATGTGGGCTAACATAGCATTGCTGTGTCTTTAAATGTGATGAGCTGAAGAGGTTGAGCTTGGCAGATTTTTCAGCCTGCTTTGCTATGGAAATAAAACTTAAGTGTTGTCCTGTTAAAATACATTTATCTGCCTCTCTCTCCTCAGTGATATTCTGAACCCATTGAAAAATTTCCAGGCACACTTGGTTGGCGAGTGTCTATGAGGGTGTCTCCAGAGTAACTGGAATAGCACAAGTTTCATGGAATTAGCCAGGGAAAGGAGAAAGGGCATGCTAAGAGCCTGTTAGGACAAAGTTGGATGTTCTTTGCTACCCATGTCTCTACATGGATGTGAGCATTGTCAACACAAAATCCAAGTTCATAAGGAACCAGGCTTTTGAAACTACATGCTAAATTCCTTTCTTTGGCAGGCAGCTCTCTAAGCTGCTTAAGCTCTTCTCTGCAACCAGAGCAATTGTTATCCAGGAACTAAACAGAGATTCCTCTGTACGGGTCCAAGTTGGAGCTTGGATAAAACATGAGATATTAAAGTCTGGAGGAAGGACTGGAAGAGCACCTGTCAACACTGCACAGGCTGTTTTTTACTTTTGAGCACAAACCAGGTTGACCTCAGGGACTTGGCTGTTTGTGCTCCATGCAGTGGTTGCTCTGCCACAGACCTCTGGTCCGGAGAGGCAGCAGTTCCCATTGCACTGAGTGTGTGCAGCAGCACAGTTCCCCAGGCACTTGGTCCCCCATGGCTGATTTGGTTGCCCTTCGCAAACTAATGATGTCAGACTGTGATGTGAGAGAGATGTGATTTAGCACTCTGAAATTTGGAAGACACTGCGAGAGAGACCCATCATTTCAATGCTAGCAAAGAGAATAAGAGGAGCAAAACAAATGGTGTAAGTAAAACTTAGATCTGTCTTAAGAATGATGAATGTGTTTCAAATCACAGATTTAGTTGGTAGAGTTAAAAATGAATCTGTGACTGAGTTACCTGATAGGATGTGTCTGTACTGCAGCTGTGATGTGATTAGTTTTAAAGGAGGGGTGAAATGCTTCTAAGAGTAGCCATGACAACGTAAAGCTCACTGCAGGCTGCAAAAAACACCTGGGAAGTGGAGTGAAAACTCAGGCAGTTTGGACTTGAATCATTATTGCTCCATGTGCAATGCCTGCCTTCCTGTAGAGCCCATTGATGGCATTTCAAAGGGAGAGGTCTCAGAATGGCTTCACATGGTCAAATGAGAGATCTCAGCATCTTCTTTTATATGGAGGATGTCACTGTGGGCTTGTCATTAAAAAAATACGTAGAATATAGTTGGGTGGGTGTGATTTGAGTGTGAGGCAGCTTTCAGCCAGGCTTATTTCAGAAACAGGTTGGTTTGCTCAGGGCTTTTTCCATTTGGGTTTTGAAAATGTCCAAGAATGGTGTTTCCTCAGCCTCTTCACAGTTGCACTCAACTTGCTGCAGTGCTGAACCACTTTTCAGGTGTAGTTAATATAGCTGGCAGTAATATGAACTGGTGTCATCTTTTAATGAGAATCTTATTAGTCTGTGTCCAAAAGTCATTTTTTCCAGAGGCTGCTGCTTGGGACAGGCCATTTGAAAATGCAAACATCTGAAGTTTGGTAGACTTTGAAACTGAAGTAAACCTGGAAGAAGCCTGTGGGTTTTCTTTTTCAGCCTTTCTTGCCGGGAAAGGAGAGACTCAAGCTAATGCAGCTGTCCATGCTTTGGCCTTGTCTGTGTGAAGTGCTGATTTCTCATCCTGCAGTAGGAGTCTGCCAGGATCACAGATGCTCTCAGCAGCTGGAGTCACTCCCCTTCTCCTATTTCTCCTATAGTCTGAAATATATATTCATCTGTAATTGTTTGAAGATGCTTTCCCTCACATCCCTGTCATGCAGGTATTCTGTTTGCTTTCACACAGTCCAGTACATTTATAAAACCAGAAGGTGAAAGCAAGACTTTGAGATGGGTAGCAAAGATCATCAAGAGCTGTCATCCAGGGAAGGATTGAGGAGAAAAAACTGTGTACATGGGAGCAGGTGGGATGACAAAAATGCCATCAGAGTGCAGATACCAAGAATGCATTAACACAGAGGAGAGGGAGAAGCTTTGCAGAGAAAACTAACTAGAAATGATGGTATGAAATGAAAAAGTGGCTTGTAATGCCAGAAAAATTAATGGGTATTTGACTTCTTGTGAAACTACTGTAAAAATAAAACTTGCAAGCCATTTGGATACTGTTTAGTATCTTGACTTCAGAAATAGCATCAAATGCACTTCACTAAATAGACCATCTTTCTACTTGGTGCACGTATTGCCATGGTGAGGGGAGAATTAAAAACAAATCATTTGTTCTCGAGAGATCAGTAATAGAAGCTACACTTCTGAAAATAGATGTTTACGTGGAGAAGGAGCTGAAGCAAGGATATTTTAGGTTTACTACCCTCTTGATATGTCTGGGAAATTTTTGGATTAGCTGGTGATTGCTTTGCTCGTCCAGTGGGAGCAGGCCTGGTGGAAGGAAGCTGATGAAGAGGGCAGAGCTGCACCAGGGTGATGTGTGTGTGGATGGAAGCAGCTTCCTTCTGTGCCCAGTGGGTTGGGAAACAAATAGCCCAGTTCAGAGGGTTTTTTCTGGCAATTAGTAAGCTCCTCTTGCCTGACTAAATCCAAGTGTTGTAGTGGTTGTGGTTATTAATGTAATACCGTGGGTCTGTGGCATGGTAGTAGCTAGCATCAGATTGATGTCAGGACACCAGATTGTCACTTTACTCCATGGATTTGGCAAGTGGGGGGTGGGGGGGGAAAGTGATGAGGGTTTCTTCTGCATATAAATAACTCATGTAGTTGTGTGTAGTGAGGGGAGGGAAGTAACAAGCTAAATATTCCGGCATGGAGGTGGAGAGTGATGGGTGGAAGACTTGTTCATGTCGTGGATTCAGAGGGGAGCATGGTCTGTACTCCTCCTCAGTTTCTCTGATAGCTCTTAAGCTATCTTCATTTGTCTACCTGAGCAGTTGTGAATCAGGTTTGGGCCCCTTGCTCCACAGGGATGTGGGGAAGCTGCTGTTTTTGTTTGGCTCTCCCTGTGTGCTCCTTGGATTTAATTTACTGTTGAAGTCAGTAGTGGCAGCCCCGTGGGTCAGGATTTCTGTTCAGCAGTTGTGAGGCTCACTTTGGAGATTGTTCCTCCATCCAGGGGAGTGACTCCAGAGCACACCTGGAGCTGTGCACTCTGGTCTTTGGGAAAGCCATAGGCTCATCTGGAAACAGGCAACATTTTCTAGAAGATGCTTTTTTTACACAATATTTATCTTCTTTAAAGCCATTATTATGGCTTTGTTATGTTACGAAGTTTATTGGGGAAATCTAGAAAAAAAATCCGGTATCATTTACTGTGTCTAATTAATTTATTACATTCCAGTTCATCTGGTTGCTGCATGGCTCTGCTCTGGCCACTTGCTGTCAGTGAAACTCTGTCTTCAGTGAGGGTGGAGGAACTCTGAAATTTTTTGCAGCTTGGGAGTTGTACAAAGCAGAGCAGGTGGCTCGGGAAAGGGCACTCCAGCAAATCTCCTGTCAAATTTGTAAATCTGTGCATAGAAATACAGAAGTGCTCAAGCTAGAAATGCTGAAGTTTCTCCCTGAAACAGTTATATTTTAACCTGTTAGGGGTTGGTTTGTTTTTTGGGTTTTTTAACAAAGCAAACTTTTTTCACCTAATTAAAATTAAGAATTTGGGACCTAATGAGAGGTTTAATTACCAGATACAAAGCAGATATTTATCTCAAGTTAGAAATTAGGAGACAAGGGGATGACATATTATCTAAGTATGTTACTCTTGACCTATTTGTTAGTATTTTCCCCACAGTGTCCAATTAATGCTTAAAAAGTGTCACTATCACTGTCTAGACATAAATCTGACTAATTCCTGTTTTATGGTGCCAGTTGTAATTGTGGTAGCTTCAGGTTTTTCATAAAAATACATTTTCACCCATGAAGTCAAACTATGTCTCAATAACTTCAGAAAGAATGAAAGGCTTTGGAAAGATACTGAACTACTGTGAAAATCCACTCTGGATAGTATTCTTCTAACTAAAGAGTAGCCACAGCCAGAATGTAAGGGAGAAAACAAGACCTAAGTGCCAAGGAAAATCTGGCCCCTTTAAAATTCGGAGACCTCATTTTCTCCCACCTGCTTTTTATTCAGAGATTGCAAGAGGCTCTTTCCTTCTTCAACTCCCAGTTGGGTTTTCAACTTTGAATGAACTAGTGGAAATGAAGAAAATACTCATTACACCTGCTAGCTCTATCAAAAGCAGAAGTAATTAAGGCAAAAAAGCCTTTCTTTGCAAGAGAAATGGAAAATGCTTACATTTGAGGGGAAAAATGTCAGTATCAGCATTTGCTCCATGGGAAAGGCTGAAAATAATAGAGCTGCTAGATGCAGAATGTGATTTCCTGGTGGTTAAATCTTGACATGATTTCCAGTCAGGTGGTGCAAAAGTCCTGAGTTCTTCAAAACAGTAAAAGTGCCTGGTTTTCAACTACATGAGAAGAACTTGCAGAGGTAACTTACAGCTCCAACTGTTTCTGTGAAATAACTTGTTTGTAAGTTTTGGTCTCGGTCCTCTTGCATAATTTTAAGCAGCTAGAGTTTGTTTCACTTTTTAAATGTCTGCTGTGTTGTGTTGTTTGTTTTTTAATCGAGCTAAAATCCTGGGTTGTACTTTTTGACTGACAATATGTACTTACACTGTTGGTTTTGCCCACCTTCGTGTGGAGTGGAGGGGGAGGTTATACCTCTTACTGTCCTGCCTCAGACCTGGGAGTTTTGTCAGCACCCAGCCTGGTTGGGGTTTCACAATATTCAAGGTGTTTGTGCAGAAATAACAGTGACCTGCACAGTGGAGAAACCAAGTATGTATCACATTTGTAGCATTTGAGAAGTTAAGCTTAGGGCAGGAGTCTGTTCCAAGCCAGTTAAGAAATGGGAAGAATTGTCCCTTTTTGTCTGTACTTTTTGAAAGAGCATGTACAAAATGTTCATCTTAACTTTCTTACTACTCTCTATTGGTTAATCTGTGCATTGACTTAACAGCAGAAATTCAACTGGCAGCAATCACTTCTATGGGAAGAGAAGAAATTTGATGCTCTTGCCACACTGCCTGTGAAAAAGAAATCTTAGTGCTTCTGTCCAAATGCAACTTTCATCACAGATTTGGGGGGTTGCAGTGTAGCACTTACATGGGTGTTCAAACTGCAGCAGGATGGAATCAATAATGAGCTGATTTGAGAAGAGCATTGATTATGGCCAGCCCAGCCTCGTACCATTACTTTTCAATCACGACATCCATGCTCTCCTGGTTTCCACTTCCCACCCTTTCTCTGATTACAGTGCTGGTTTTCTACAGGCCATTTCTTACTAAATGCCAGCATAACTACTGGGTTAAAATGAAGTTCCTTCAGGCCTACAACTCCATCCTGGAAATTGCTGGGCCTCTGCATGTTTTTGAATCTGTGTGTGTATTTATATATATGCAAAATGATTTTCAAATCCAGGGAATCCTGCCCTAATAGACCTGCCTTTGGCTGAGGGTAATTTTTTGGTGTGTCAGTACGGTGCTGCCTGCTGGATCTGTAAGACCTCCAGGGTACCCACACTGTGAGCAGTAAACCTGGCTAAAATTGGTCATCCCCTCCATCCTACTCCTTCCTGGGAGAAACATTGCTTCCTGCTCCCTCAGCCACAGCTCCATAGACCTTAAAGCTTCATCAGTGTGGTGCTGCACACAAAGTGGTCAGTCATGGCTTTGCTGCAGAGAGCAGGAGCAAGTGGACAATCAACAGGTCCCTCTGGGGATGTGTTTTACATCTGCAACATCCTAAAGCTGTGTGTTGTCATTAAGGAAAGGATTTCCCATGCCTTGAGTATAGCTTTGGGAGTAGGAAGCATGCAGAACTCTGTGCTTGTTGGAGATTTGTTGGCTTATTTTTCATGGTGAGCATTCAAAACTGCTTAAATGTCTTGTGGTGCTGGTGGCGGTTTTGTTCACTGACAGTGCAGCGTTAAATGATGTGTGAGCTGCTGCTGGGCTGTGCAGGGAGCTCCAGTGGCTCCTGGCTCTCCCAGGTGCCTCTCCCTTTGTCTACAGAGTTAAAGGGCTGCACTGTGCTTACCAAAGGTGCTCTGCTTGCTTCTCCAGCCAAGGTTTTCCCCTGGAATACTGTGTGCAGTTCTTGTGCCCCCAGCATAAGGAGAATCTGGACCTGTTGGGGTAAGTCCACAAAAGGCCACAAAGTTGATAAGAGGACTGGAGCATCTCCCCTGTGGATACAGGGTAAGAGAGTTGGGGCTGTTCAGCCTGGAGAAGAGAAGACTATGTGGCGACTTCAGAGCAGATTCCAGGATCTGAGGGGGCCTGCAAGGAAGCCACACGGGAGCTGGAGTGACAGGACATGGGGGAATGACTTCAAACTGGAAGAGAGTAGGGTTAGATTGGATATTAGGAAGAAATTCTTCCCTCTGAGGGTGGTGAGGCCCTGGCACAGGTTACCCGGAGAAGCTGTGGCTGTCCCATCCTAGGAAATGTCCGAGGCCAGGTTGGATGGGGCTTGGAGCAACCTGGTCTGGTCTGGTGGAAGGTGTCCCTGCCCATGGCAGGGGTGGAATGAGATGAGCTTCAAGGTCCCTGCCAACCCAAACCGTTCAAGTCCTTTCTTGTTTATCACTGGTGAGTGAACCTGTCTGGGAAAAAAAAGGGAGTGTTTAACAGCAGGAGCATCCCAGTGCTGCTTGGCAGATCCTGCATCCCAGTACTGCCCAAAATCTGCCTGACTTGAACTCAGGCAGGACACCCTGCAGTGAGATTCCAGGGAGCAGTTAGCAGGGCAGAAAATACTTGCCTGGCCTTTAAAGAACTGGAGTGGTCCTGCTGGACCTGCTGGAGTCTCCAAGAGCTTCTCCCAGCCTGCTTTTGCTCTCAGAGCAAGCTGGAAACTTAACAGTTTTTCAGAACTTGGGGTTGACACACAAACTGAACACCAGATGGGCCAGCAGTGCCTGCAATGCTGTGCACAGTGATGGAATGGCATTAAATCCACTGTGGCACAAAGCTGGGCTCTGGCACAGGCCTGGGAAGCTGTTGGTGTGTGTAAAAGAAAGAGGAGAGTATGACATGAGGGAAGGAATAGGGAACTGAGGAGTTAGCAAGGATTGGCATCCTGCTTCTCCCTCCAGGGAGTTTTATCCAAAGTGGCAAAGTGGGGAGAATAGCTGCCACCAAGCAAACAAAAAAGGCCAGGGAAAGTTTAAAAGTTCCCAAGAGAAGGAACAAGACTGGCAGAAGGTGTTTGACAACCATTTCTGAGTGAGTCACGCTTAGCTGTCTGTCTGGAGCCAGGAGGAATTTGCAAAGCTGAATAATTGTTCCTATTTATTTCTTAAAATATACAGAATATGACAGTATTCTAGCTCGTGCCCTTCAGAGTAAATGTCTTGCAGTGGGCTGCTATATTCCCCTGGTTTTAATCCTTTTTTCTTTGAAATTACAATCTTGCTTATCTTCTGCTGCTCTGTCCTGCTATGTCTTGCTGTGCTGGTAGGAGCATGGATCCCCCTTGCCCTGGGTTGGTGGCTCTCCACTGAAGATGAAACAAGAAGTAATGTGTGTCTACTTGATTTTGGCTTTCAAAATTAGGCTAATTATATGACTATGCTTTGCAGAGGAACATAAGTTAGAGGGTGTTTATTTTTCCTCTTGATAGCAAAAGAAGACTTGAGTTGAAAGGGTCGCAGTTGGGTAAACCCTACTGATCAGTAATACTCAAGTTTGGGACAAGGTTTGTTAAGCTTGAATTCTACAAGAGCTCTCACAAGTATCTGTAAATATGCATATATCCACAAAACCCATCGGAACCTGTGAGAAATGAGGCAAACTTGCCAAATTCGCAATTATTATCTAATCTAAATTTAACATGCAATTAAGGTTTTGTAATTATAGTTCTAAGAAGAATTAATTTTGTGCTGCTCATCCTGAAACAAAAGCGTGAGACTGCAGACTGAGGGATGACAAATGTGTGTATCAGGGGGGAAGCAGCACACAAACACCCACAAGCAGTTGTAAGTGACACACTCTAATAGAAGCTATTGTGAGTTTATTAAAACACAAGGCAGTGATTGTCTTCCTGAAATAAAAACAAGTTGGGCGCACAACCACGTGTTGAAGTTGTGGGGTGCCTTCCCTGGAAAGCTCAGGGCAGAGCCCTGTGATGTCCTGTGAGCACGGGAGGCTGTTCTGTGGCAGAAGTGGTCAGCCTGGTCTGGTGAGACTCAGCCATGGCTTTGAAGTTGTCTGGGCTGGTTTTACCCGGGGAACTCGTGACAGACTCTCTCGTTTCCCTGTTGTGAACAGAAAATCCTTGTGAAAATACCATTATTTTCTTTGCCAATAAAGAGGTGCTCACCGTGAGAGAAATTCTACAAGGAGTTCTTCCTTGTGAGGGTTGTCTTGCAGCCAGCAGACTTCTGAGCAAGTCAGAGTTCATTTTGGTTATCCAATCCATTTGTTTAAATAGAGGCAGAGTTAACTGAGGGTATATGCTAAAGAGAAATTGAATTTGTGCACACTTGCTCTCTTTTTTGTGCCAAATACGATACAAGGAAATGCTTGAAATTGAATTTGGAAAACAGCCATTTTAATATTGCTGGTGTTTTCAGCTGGTAATATTGTAGAAACAAGTTGGAGGAAATATAATTTCATCGCTAGTGGTGGCATAAGCACAGTGCTCTCTGCAGCTGTTGAGGAGGCTCAGTCATGTCAGTAACGTTGCATTCAGGGCAGGGAGGAGGGAAAACTGCCCCTCAAGTGCAGTGATGTGTTGTATTGAGGGCTGGTTTATTTCCCTTCTGGTTGCACTGAGTTGTTTGAATGCGTTTCTTTGCTTTGTTGTTATATTTGGTGGTCTTCTCTCTACAAAATACAAGTTAAACAGCTGGTTATCTTGGTATTTTTTTCTTAGAGCAATTTGGATCTTGAAGATATGAAGAAAATGTAAAAACTTCTCAGTACCTCTCATTCTGTATGCCTGTGAAATGATCATGAATGTCAGAGCCATGTGCACAGCTTTTTTTCTCTTTTTTTACCTCAAAGTATTGGCATCTCATTAGGATGATGAGTCAAATCAAAGGCTTTTTATTTAGTGGAAATAGTCTTACCAAAAATCTCTACAGATACTGAACCAAACCTATTGACATGAGTGGAAATTTTTGTGGTTTGATCAAGCCCAAAGTAAGGAACATATTTCAGACAGATAGTGGTGATACTCTTTCACTCTTGACCTTTTCTGGAAAATGGCTGTGGTGCTGTTTCAAGGCCAAGATGGACAGAATTTCAAGGGATGAGTTTTCATCTGATTTCGTGATGGTAACTCAGTAACATTTTTTTCTTTTTGAGATCTTATTCCTAGTTCTTAAAACTCAGAAACAAATTTACATCTCTGTGACCTCAGTTTAGCTTAAGGTTCTTTTCCATACCCTTCAATTTTAAAAATTTCATGACAAGCAGGATTTTTTAATGAACTCTGAATCAGCCTTGCATCTCGCTGAGGCATGTTCAGGGAAATTAGACCTATATTGTGTGAGAATCTAAGATAATCTTTCTGTCGTGCTTAGGTTTAAAAGGCTGGGTCTGTAGCAGACAGTTTGTGATGCTGTGTGGGATGCAGTTGAGTAGCTGTCTATTTTTACAGCTTATCTGGAGAATCCCTGGTACAGACTGTTCGAATGGATACCAAACCTGTTGTTATACCTTATTTGCTTATTTGCTTATTCTCTCTCCTGACTCACTGCTGTTGATCTAAGCTCTGTTTTCCAGCCTGCTTAGACACCTGTGGTTTCCAGTGGTGGCTCTAACATAAACGAGGCCTGAGTGGAGATGGCTTTTAGTGGTGCCGTGCCAGAGTGGGCAGGAGTCTTGGGATGCTTTTTTAAAGTCTGGGGCAAAGCCCTGGGTAAATCCTCTCTCCACTGGTTTTGTGTGGCTTCTGCATCATGGGGGACAGGCTCCCAAATTCCTCATCCCAGAGAGAGATGTGGTACAGTGCAGGAAGTGGGAGTCCATCAACGACCTGCTCTCTTCCTGAATATTTTCCTGTTATCAGGTTTGTTTGCCATGAATATATCATTTTGCTTTTAAAAGCTGGGTAGCCACTGCACTTTTGTCTTTCAGCTAGAAGAGTATTGTGCATTCTGCAAGGAAAAATTATTTCGTAGCGGTAACTGATTACTTCCAAGCGTTGATCATAAGATCATCAGCATATTTTTGTGTGGTATGGCCCAGAAATGTCCAGGAGGATAACCTGCTACCCCTGTGGCAATGTGGTATTTCTGAAGGATGCTAAAATAACCAGGCTGGGATCTGTACTTTTATTTATCTGCCAGAGAAGTATAGGCAGAGCCATTGGAAGCTGTCCTTCATATCTCTGCCCTGACTCTTGGGTAGCTGCTTCGTATTCTTGGGTTTTCTGATCTCAGAAGGAGAGGTGAGGGAACAGACAGTCTGGTGAAACTTTTCATGCTTTTGAAAGAGAAGTAGCCTGAGTTGGGTGATCAGAGTGGTTTGGAGGGTAGAACGTATACTGAGAAAAGCCATTTTCTTCAGCTCTTGATTTCTGCTGCTTTTATCTGTCCCCATACTCATGAAGCAGCTCATGGAACAGCTAGATCTCGCTTTGAATAAAAAACAGGTTTTATTTTCCTTGTGTATTTTTGATGAGTAGAGTTTGTAAAATTCTGAAAAATCATCAGGAAACTGTTGATGGGCAACAAAATGCCTTTTATGTTCTGCTTCTGACTTGCAGCATCATTAACCCTTCTTCACAAACAGGGTTTGCCAAGTTTATACAGACATCAAGGAGGCTTAGAAAGCTTCCTCTGAAAACTCCAGTATTTTAAAATGTGGTGGTAAAAGGTAAAATTCAGTGATCTAAAAGTTTCGCTCATTTCTCAAGTAGCAAAAGTAGGTAAAATACCAGGTTTCCAGGTATGTTCAGGGCAAAAGATGTCTGTAATTAGTTTCATAGGTGGAGGTAAATATGGCACAGTAGAGATGACGAAAACACGTTCAGAAAAACTGAAGGCAAAGGTCTAGAGATGCAAGTACTGCCTGCCACAGTTTTTGTGGTTGTCAAGCACATTAATTCTCACTGGGTTGGAATATTAGGATCAGTGGACCAGTTCCTAATATCATGCTCGTATTCATGCAAACATCATGAACTTCAGAGGGATTGCACACACATGACAGCAATAAATTAATTAAAATCTGGAGTTCAAATGGAATATACCGTCTTATAGAATGATTAATGGCTTAATTTTTTATTTTGAGTTCATAAATAGCTACGCTTCATTAAATGCTGTAATGTGCTTGTGCATTTGGGTTTTTTTTAACCTGATTTCTTAATGAAATGGGGCTGATGCAATCACACTTCTGTCATTCTCCCTTCTAATGGCCTTTGAACTTGGTGGCACTTTCCAGTGACACTTGACAGAGGTAGAAGTCTCCAGGAAGTTTAATCGTTAGGACTTCCTTGAATGTAGAAAGCTGGGTAAAGGAGCAGGGTTGTATTCTGACTTCTACTGAGAGGCGCATAGTATGTCACTGAAACCAGAGAATCCATATGAACATGGGACCTCGAGACACAACTCTGTCCCAAGTCCAGGACACAGCCACTGGCCAAGGCTGGGCCCATCAGAGATGGTGGTACCACCTCTGGGTAATGTACTGAAGAAGGAAGGTGGGAGAGAACTTCACAGCAGCAATTGTAGCCAGAGAAAGGAGTGAGAATATGTGGGAGAAGCCCTGGAGACTCTAAGGTTGGGGCAGAAGGAGGGACAGGAGGTGCTCCTGGCACCAAAGCAGAGATTCCCTACAGACCCTGGTGTGAGGCAGCTGTGCCCCTGCAGCACATGGAGGTCCAAGGGGATGCACAGATCCATCTNGAAAGCTGGGTAAAGGAGCAGGGTTGTGTTCTGACTTCTACTGAGAGGCACATAGTATATTTTGGAAACCAGAGAATCCATGTGAACATGGGGCCTCAAGACACAACTCCAGGTCCAGGACAGAGCCACTGGCCAAGGCTGGGCCCATCAGAGATGGTGGTACCACCTCTGGGTAATGTACTGAAGAAGGAAGGTGGGAGAGAACTTCACAGCAGCAATTGTAGCCAGAGAAAGGAGTGAGAATATGTGGGAGAAGCCCTGGAGACTCCAAGGTTGGGGCAGAAGGAGGGGCAGGAGGTGCTCCTGGCACCGAAACGGAGATTCCCTACAGACCCTGGTGTGAGGCAGCTGTGCCCCTGCAGCACATGGAGGTCCAAGGGGATGCACAGATCCATCTGCAGCCCCTGGAGGAGCCCACATGAGAGCCTGAAGAAGGCTGTGACTCCCTGGGAAGCCCAGGCTGGAGCAGGTTTGCTGGCAGGTCTTGTGACCCTGCAAGGGACCCACTCGGGAGCAGCCTGTTCCTGAAGGATTTCCCCCTGTGGAAGGGAACCAGGCTGGAGCAGCTGGTGAAGAACTCACATTGGAGAAGTTCGTGGAGGACTGTGTCCTGTGGGAGGGACTCCCTGTGGAACAGGGGGAGGGTGTGAGAAGTTCTGTCTCTGAGGAAGAAGGAGGAGAGATGAGTAATGGACTGACCACAGCTCTGTTCTCTGTCCCCCTGCACTGCTGGGCAGGAGGAAATACAGATCAGGAAGTTGAGCCCAAGAAAAACAGGAAGGGTTGGGGGAAAGTGTTTTAAGATCTGGTTTTATTTCTCATTATCCTGATTTGATTTTGATTGATTGAGCTGATTTCCCCACATTGAGTCTGTTCTGCCCATGATGGTAATTGGTGAGTGGTCTCTCCCTGTCCTTACCCTCACCTGCAAACCTTTTGTTTTCTCTTCCCTGTCCAGGTAAGGAGGGGAGTGATAGAGAGGCCTTGATGGGCACCAGTCCTCCAGCCAGAGTCAGGCCACCACATCAAGATATTTGTCTCCTTGCCCTTTTCTTGAAAGGCATAGAAATAAGGGAGGGAGCCCTGAAGGATGCAAAGCATTTAACAACTTTATCATCAGAGCAGATAAAAGATCAAGACCAGGCTGGGTGGGGCTCTGAGCAACCTGGTCTAGTGGGAGGTGTCCCTGGCCATGGTGTGGGGCTTGGAAGTAGGTGATACTTAAGGTTTCTTCCAACCCAGATGATTCTATGATCCTGTGATCAACACTATGGGGAGGTGTCTCTGACTACAGAAGTCCAACAGCCCTGCGAGGTGAGGCTCTAAAAGGCAATGAAAGTCCTCTTTGGTTTGAGCTGGGTTTTACCCTGGTGCTGTCTGGCAGTGTGGCTGTGAAAAGAAGCCCTTGGCGAGGATGTGAAAGGAGGGAGAGTACTAAAATTCCCCACAGTTCTTAGTGTGGCTGTACAGGAGGAAATGAAGGTTTTGTGGTGAAAGGTCAGTGCTGTGATATTACAAAGTGTTTTAGAAAAACAAGGGTGAAAATGAGAGTTTACCAGCAGGTCTTTAAAAATGCAGATGGTATGGGTAGACTTTAAAAAAAGAAAAAAATTAATAGTGCTGAGACTTGCTGTCGTAGACTAGGGCATATGTTTACTTCCTAGATACTTCACTAAGCTGATCTTAATACATATGTCAGATGCAGAAGTGGTGCTTTTCCTCGTTTCAGCAAATACTGATTTCCCTATCCTTCCCTGACCCTGGCCATGGGATACAGCAGAACAGCTGCTGACCACCTTTTGCATATTGCCCTGTCCCTGAGTTGCCTGGCAGTTCTATCTGGGCAGGAGTGCAGAAAACCAAAGAATTCTGGGATTAAGGTTAACTTCTAATTATCTTAAAAGCCAAATGCAATTAAGTGAGGAATTCTCAAAATGGACACTGGCAGGTTCTGTCAGGCAGCGAAACTGGAAGGATCAGACAACAGCAACAGGATGAGAGGAGGTGGTCTCAAGCTGTGCCAGGAAGGCTCAGATTGTACATCAGGAGGAATTCTTAATGGGGGGTGGTGTTAAGCACTGAAACTGCCTGGGGAAATGGTGGAATCACCATTCCTGGAGGTGTTCAAGAATGACTGGACGTGAGACTTAGTGCTGTGGTTTAGTTGACAAAGTAATGGTTGGTCAAAGGTTGGGCTCGATCTTGGAGGGCTTTTCTGACCTTAATGATTCTATTGTGCCCAGTATGTGGGGCAGGATGCCTGTGCAAGAGTGATAAATTCTGTTTTCCGTGTGTAACAAAGCTGGAGAAGCCATCATGCTGCAGTGTAAGGAGGGATGTGTCCTTTGGGGTCTGTAAAACAACAGTGTCCTTAACATAAGGGAGAAACACCGGAGTGCCACAGACTCTGCTCAAAGCCAAGAGGCTTTGCAGTGGAGCCAAACTATTTTATTTGAGGATAGATAATACTCGACATTCCTGTTCCTCCTTGTGCCATTTGTGTGTGCTTTGTGCCCCTGTGTGAACGGGGCCAAGCTGTGCATCGAAAGGCTCTAAGTGCTGGTCTGGTGACTGTGATAGACAGAATTGTGATGGAAAGGCTTCCAAGATCCTCAAGTCCAGCCTTTGAATGGTTTGACACTAGGCGCAGTCGTGAGCAGAGCTTCTTGCACACGGCTGTGCAGAGGGCAAGCCAGAACTCGAGAAATAGCTTGGGGCAGTGGAGGGAATTGTTCTTTCCTTGTTTGTTTGAACTGGCTTTTGAGATACACCAGATGTAGAGAATGACTCTGGTCTTGGAAGTGAAGAACTCGGTGTTTAATGCTTGGCAGTGTTTATTAGAGCATGCCAGTGGAAAAGGCAAGCAAGCCCAGTGCTAGGAAGTCACTGGATGCCACGGCTGCCCCCCACTTGGCAAGGTGTGAACACTGGTGTGGTGTTTTGGCTGTGTGAGACAACTGGAGCCTCTGGGGAGGGAAGAGGAAGGAGGGCTCCACTTGTTCCTTTTCAAACAGAAGTCTCTCCTTCCCAACAGCTGTTCTTAAAGTAATTTATTAGTGGAAGAAATGTTTCTTTCATCCTTACAGGAAAACACTGGGAGAATTTAGATTATTTATCATAAGCTCCAACTCTATTTATCTTGCTTTGCTTTGCTTTCTGTGGTAGGCACAATACTAGCTGTGTTCAACCAGGCTTTTTATTTGTCTCTCTAATGTGCTTTGAAGTGGGTAGGTTACTAATGATGCAAATGGACGCTAATTGTGCAAAAATTAGACACTCTGTGCCTTGAAAAGCAGTACCTGATTGGTAGAAGAGAGGATGCAAAACAAGCTTTCACAATAAAATTGCTGTAGAGTTTTATAAATAGCAGAACACTGTAAGCAGGTGGTGAGGGAAGATGATTTGATTTCTCACAGCTGGCAGAGACTTTATATTCGGACAGCGGGTCCACATCCCCTTGGGATGCCTGACTGGTCAAAAGTGTTTGTTACCATGCACTGCTTGATCTGGTCATTTGCCACACTTGCAAAAGCTGAGCATAAAAGCCATCAGCAAGCTGTGGCTGTGGCAGAAAATCAGGGTCAAGCTTTTATTTTTTGGGTGCAACCTTGAGGCTGTGGTTTGACAGCCTGGCTGGCCTTGCAGGGCTTTGGGTACCCAACAGGGCAAACAGGCCAGTGCTGGGTAGTGTGGGGTTTGCAATAAACTCAGTTTGGTGGCTTGGTAAATACACTTTGCTGGGTTAGCTTTGTGCTCACGGGATTTGAAGTGGATCAGGCTTGTCTGAGTTCATGTGGCATTTTGCTGGTTCAGACGTTGCCAGTCTTTCTGCACCTGGTATAAATATGGCACGTGCTCAAAGTGCTCTGGCTAATTTGGTGGAATCAACATTCTACACCAATGCCCTTTCCAGATAAAGTTTGTACTGCTACACAGCCTAAGGCTTTTTTATTACTTTACATTTCCCCCCTCCCTAACTGGTATATTTGATCCTAGAACTGTGGTTTGACGAAGTGAGAAGTTGTTTAACCTGCTCCAGCATGGGTTTTGAATGTGGGAATACCTGATTTCCATTTCCATGCCTTAGTGTTTGCAGACTGATGCTGTGTGTGACCAGCCCTGCTCTTTCCAGGGCTGAGGCTTCAGTTGCATTTCAGGACAGCACCCCTGAAGGTACAGCCCCTGTTTGCCCATCAGGGCTCCACTGCTCCCTGTGAGTGCAGGGCTCTGTGTTCCTCCCAGCATTAACTCCCAATTATGTGGCATTTGTTTGAACAGAGGTGTGAGATTAGTTTCTTCAACAAACAGTAATTTTCCTGGTGGGTTGTAAATTGTAAATAATGATTCCTTCCTATTTTGGGCAGGGATTTGCACCATCACCCATTTATTGTATGAAGACCTGCATGAGGCAGGCTTGGAGAGCAGAGTGTTTATTGGGTTGAGTTTCTCTTGATGAAAGCCTGGACTGTTTCAGGGCTTTTGCTTTGTCCTTCCTCAGAGCTTGTAAATCCACTCTCCATTTGACTCTAGGCTTTGTTGTTTCTTTTCCTCTTTCAGGACAGTTATTCTGAGTGACGGCCCTTGCACACGCTTCTGAGTGGTTATCATGGGCTTCATTGCCTTCCTGAAGACCCAGTTCATAGTTCACCTCCTCATTGGGTTCGTCTTTGTTGTGAGTGGACTGATCATTAACTTCATTCAACTATGCACGCTGGTCCTCTGGCCCATCAACAAGCAGCTTTATCGCCGAGTAAACTGTCGCCTTGCCTATTCCCTCTGGAGCCGTGAGTATGCCGGGACGGGGTGGGAGGGATGGGGCTGGAGAGGGGTTTTCCTTGGTTTTGCTTTTTTAACTGAAAAAAAAATGAATGCGCGTGTATCTGTTTGCACACAGAGACGAGAGAAATGGTAAGTTGGATGTAGATTCTTTCAGAGCAGGTCAAAATAGCCTCTTTTTTTTTTTCTGGAATACTGGGAAATCATACAGAAGTCAAGGGTCTGGTGTATGTTGTTGCTCTGGTGTTCAAATAAAGTGGGGAGTGTAAAGCACCTCTGCACCTCCAACCTTATTTGGACTGATAGGAGTTGTTGCTTTTGTCTCAATGCCATCTTCATCCAGCATCAGAGCCTGTGCTGAGGGACAGCTCTGAGACTGGCTCAGGTACTGGGCATATGAGCAATAGTGACCATGTAGGAGCCCGAGTTTATTGAGTGGGCTGCAGAGGGAGAGGTCTGTCTGAAAGTATCTCATGTAGATGTCTCTGCAGCTGAACTGTGTGACAAACTTCAGAGTCCCCTTACATCCTGCAGTGCCCGTCTCTGAGGCCAGGGTCTCCTCTTGTGAGCAAGTTGTCAGTGTTTTCTTCTCCTGCCTGTGGGTCAGCTCTGCACTGAGTGCAGCTTCTTTGTTCTCCTCTTTCAGACCTTTGCAAAACTTCCTCCCTGTGGTTGCCTTTTTTTTCTCCTTGCAGAGCTTAGTGGGGGGCTGGATTTCTGAACATGTTTAGAAGGCTCCTTAGCCCACATGTCACCTCCTGTTTCAGCAGTGAATCATCTAATCAGTTTCCATTCTCCATCCCCTCCCAGTATGCACGGCCACTTACCTTAGTGCTCAGCATCCAACTCCCACTTGGGGTAAATGAGTCACCAAAACGAACACTGAAATTACAGTTGAGCAGTCCACTGACAGGCAACCACATTTTGTAAATCATCGATATGAAGTACCACCAACAAAAACTCTGAGGTGTCTGGTTCGATCTCTTCTTAAGCTTCTTGTCCCTGTCTTTACTGTGCTTTTTGTCCTGCCTCCTGAGAAGCACAGGAGAAAGGAAATTAAATAGACTAGCAGGCAAATTGTTGGGTAAAAAGGTATTGTAATAGAAGAACTTAGTAGAAACTTCAAAATTAGTTTGGTTGGATGAGAGTAGGGATATATAGTTTTTATTTTTAATTTGCTTGTAAGAATTTCTTTGTGTTTTTAATAGTCTAGAATCCATTCTCTTGCTGAAAACTACTCCTGCATTAATAGTGTGGCATTTCTAAGAATATGAGCTGCTTGCTCCTGTAAGGCTTTAGGCTCAGCCTAAAGTTAGCATTATGCATGAAAAAGTCACATTTTACATGCTGCTATCTTGTAAACTCTGTAAATAACCCACACCATTGTTCAAAGAGGTTTGGAGAAGCTGAGTAGATAATTGGGTTGTACCTAGGATAACCCCTAGTGTATAGCCTGTTAGCAATTAACACATTGGGAAATTAAACTATGAAAATTAATGTAAATGTTACGTGGAGAGAAAGCTTGCAGAGAGCTGATGGCCTGTAATGGAAGAGCTGACAGAATATGCACTTCAGTTGTGATTTATAGCAATTTAGGTGAACTGTGTAAATGCAGCAGCCCCAGAGTTGCCATTCATAATGAAATATATTTCAGAATGGAGAAGCCTTTTGGCAAGGAACCCGTACGTTGGTGTTCTGCTCTGGATGCTGTGTTTTGCTCGCTTACTCCCAGCTGTTTGTGGTTTTGGGCTGAGGGTCTGTAAGAGAAGCTGCTCTGCCCAGCTGGCAGAAGATCAATGTGCAGGGATGGATACACAGGTAATCGTGTACCTGGCTCTGTACTGAAAACCAGGCTCTTTTCTTTCTGTATCTCCTCTCAAATGCAAAAGCCCAGCTTCCAAAGGGGAGGGGAGAGAGACTCTACCCAGCATTCCTGACATACATTTGGGGAAGAAAGTGTGTTGGGCTCTGGCCCCAATATAAACCCATAAATTTGTGACAGGTAGTCTGTACTTCCAGCTCTCCCACGTCAGCTCCTTTCGGATGAATCACACCCTTGGAGAGCGCAGCGTGCTTGGGTTAGTCCGGTTGCAAAAATAACCTCTCAAATGTTGGTACTTTCAGCTGAGGGATGTGCTGTGCCCCTTGTTTGCTTTGTTTCTGGGGGGCTTATGAGGCTGTAAATGCACCTGCTGTGGTGTGTGGGAACCCCAGCCACAGGGGGTGGTTGAAGCCAGGTGTTGCTTATTCCCTACAGGAAACGTCCTGGGCAGTGCAAGTGTTCCCCTTCCTTCATTCAGAAGGATGTTCTTGCTGTAGCATTGGCAGGATCAGTGCCACGCAAAGGAGCTGTAACCCACACACCAAAAAAAGGAAATGAGCCCACTCCTGGTTATAATTACATCATTTGTCAGCACACTTGTAAAGGACAATCTGTTTCCTCGTGTTAATCCTTTGGCTCGTCAACCCTCCTCTCTCAGTGTGAACTCTGGCAAATCCTCCACTGTTTTAGGGAGAAAGGTGAAAGAAACGTTCTGCAGAAAGTCATCCACACTGGCCTCTGCAGATTTTTTTTTGTGATTTTGAAGGAGAAACACACTCAGTTGATTGTAATTTTTATAAGAAAATGCAGCAGCTGTAGCAGGTACTGGAGATGTTCCTCCTTGGTACATAGTCAGCAATGGGAAGGGAAAATTGCTCAGAGTACCACGCTGTGTTTGGTACCACTGCTCCATTCTCCTGGCCACCTGCTTGGGAGGTGCCCTGAGGACATTCTTGCTGTCCTCTTTCTCCTTTTACTGAGCCAGGATAACCAGAGAAAGGAAGGTAAGTGATCACAAAGCATGCAGAGCTGGGACGCAATGATAGGAACCTGTGCTTGGTGTAAAGGAACAAGACAATACTGCCCTTCCTTGGCCATATTTCCAGTTGACTGGGATTAAGCTCTCTGGGTCAGCAAGGTGCCTAACTTTGTCATGCCTCCAAATGAGCAAGTGCAGAAAGTGATACAGGGAAATAACCTGGTGGGTGAGCAAGTGGTCGTGAGTGAAAAAAACAGTTCTAGGTAAGTTCTGTATCTTCAGCAGACCAGGACTGCTTTTCCCCATTATTCACCTAGATGCTGTGTTTGCCTTCTCTCTGGTGTGGTGCAAGACTGGATCCTAAACTCTTGTTTAGGAGTATGGATGGGTGACCTTGTCTGATCCCGCTGATCAGAAACCCTTGTGCAGGAAGGTGCTGCCCAGTTCAGCAAAACCAGGACCTGCCATTGGGAAGCTGAAAAACCTCCTGGCAGAGTGTGATAGAGGGAACAGAGGGGGAACGCTGCAGGTGTAGTAATGGGGGAAGGGTTGGACTCTTTTAACTGCCACATTTGTGCAACCAGATTTTTATTTCATCCACGTCTCATTGAAATGAGAAAATACCAACGACTACAGTTTGCAGGGAAGCAAATCTTCCTACTGGGAGGATGAACTATTCTCATACTTTTTATAGTTGTCCCATGATGCAAGCAATGCCTTCCATCTGCCTCGATGTACTGAAATGAGGGAAATAAGCTAACCATAGCAACTACAGTCAGTACGTGCTGAATTTAAGTGGAAGGGGGTTTTGTGATGAAAAAAGGGGAGGTGGAAAATAAGGATGGGTAACAAATGTTCAGGGTGGAATAAGAGTTGCTGTGATATTTTAAAGTTGGAGTAAATGGAGGGAAAAGGGCTCATTCTTTTGCAGTAAAAGAAAGACGCAATTTACCATTCCTGGTTTTGCCAGGTATTTTGATAAATTAGCTCAATTCTCTGCTGTTTTTAACTCTGTGTTGATGATCGTGATGCAGAACAATGAGAGCCCTGTGTTGTAATATTAAAATCTATCACAGAAGATCTATGTCACTGCATCCCTTTAAAAGACCTTTATTGGTCTGTTTACCTCCATAAGGCTTGTTTCATGTGGAGTGAAAACATTAGGCTGCATCTATGCATAATTTGTATTCCACCTGGGAGGAACTGTACTCATTTAGCGGAGCAATCAATGGCTCCACTGTCTGTTTCCAGGCACAAAAGTCTTTGGGCTTTTTTTTCCAGTGATCATGAAATTTCGCATTTGCCGTGCAATGCCCAAACTTGTCGCTGTTAAAAACTTGTTAAATTATCCGTAATGCATACGTCTGGTGCCTTATACTGCTTAGGGATGGTAATGTGGTTTGGTTTGTTCCCTTCCAAGCTTTTGTTTCATCTCTTCTGGGTGGGTTTGAGAAGGTGACAGTGTTGGGAGAGACTGGGCACTGAATGGGGCTGAGGATGAAACGCTAAATGCTTTCTGTAAGGGCCCCCCTAACTCCTCTCTCCACCTTCATCACGTTTATCAGAGTTGGTAATGCTGCTGGAATGGTGGTCAGGCACAGAGTGCACCCTGTTCTCAGACGAGGCCACGGTGAAAACCTTTGGGAAGGAACACGTCATCATCATCCTGAACCACAACTTTGAGATCGACTTCCTGTGCGGCTGGACGATGACAGAGCGCTTTGGAGTGCTGGGGGTACGTGGGCCCTGAGCTTTCCCTTCCTCTGCAGGGTGATGGGTCTGGTTAAAACTCATGTATAAACAGTTCCCTTGCATTTAAGGTTCCAGATACAACCCCATCATCTTAGCTGTAGTGTGTTCGACCTCGTTGCACAAATCAGCAAATGGCATTTTTGGATTGTCACTTTTGTTTTTCTCCCAGAGTTCCAAAGTCCTTGCTAAGAGAGAGCTGCTATATGTGCCCCTAATCGGCTGGACGTGGTACTTCCTTGAGATCGTTTTCTGCAAAAGGAAATGGGAAGAGGACAGAGATACAGTTATTGAGGGATTGAAACGTTTGTCTGATTACCCTGAATATATGTGGGTAAGTGTGGAGTCCCTCCTCTGGTATTGGCTGCTAGAAGTGAAACGGTGACAGACTGGTGCCTGTGGCCTTACATGTCAGGAGAAGATGTGCTCACTTCCAAGTGCTGTCAAGGAAGAGCTGTGCCCTGTTTCAGGAGGTCTTTGGGGATATGCTGGTAGAAAACTGCTGTGTGCCTATTGGTAGGGGAAGTCCTTTGGGCAACAGTTCAGAAGCTTGAGAATAATTTATAAATCAGGCTTGTGTGATGCTTAACGATTTTATCCAAACCTTTTTTTACCTATTAAAAAAAAAGCCTACATTTGATTACTACATCTGTATAACATTTTCTGAGGTAGGCTGAAAAGACACACAAACGAAAAGCTTTTTTGGAGAAGTGAGTGAATTCGACTGCAGAGACCGTGGATTTTGATACAAAGTTCCTGTTAGTGTGTTCATTGATCCATGAAATTACAGGTTTCCCAAAAAGTCTCTGTGAGAACATATGGCAAGCTTATATCTGCTTCTGCAGTTACACTTTCCCTTTTTATTTTGACATTATTTAAAATCAAGGGTAAAACATCTCTCTCTCATTGTGTGCAATGCTGTTAGACTTCACTGCAGCAACGCAGTGGTGTGATCAACCCATTAACCTTCTTAGAGCCTTGAATGCAAAGGTTTTGATAAATTCTCAGTTTTGCTTTTATAGCAGCATATTTAATGTACAATCATTTGGCTTATAAAACTTTAAAAGGCTTTTAATGCATTTTAAGTGAGTTTTCAGTATTATCCAGTACAGCTTGTTAAAATGAATAGTGAAACATTAAGCCTTAACTAGAACATCATGAATGCATTATCATTTTCTACCATTACAAAGATAGAAAAAGTAAGAATCTGGGGAATGTATTTTAAGCTACTTAATTGCTTGAAGATATGGATATGAATTATATTGAAGATATCTTCCTGATTAGCGTGGGGGAAAAAAGAAAAAACAGAAAAAACCCTACCAATTAGAAAATCTCAAGGCTGAACTTGAGCTTCAAATCTATACATTTTAATGATTCTACAGCTGAGAACCAAGGACTAGTCTCTAGGGAAAACAACTAGAAAATATAAGTGCAAAATGTAGTTAGCATTGATTATTTAAATCAAGACTTCCTGCTTGGTAATTGAAATCATGATTAAAACTGACTTGAGTGAATCAATTTCCTAATTTCTCTTCATTCTAAATGCCACAATTAGGGCTGTCTTTTTGTCACCTTAAATTTGGTATGAGTGTTCTTAAATGTAAAGGTAATGGTAAATGAGTTGGGAGTTGGTGCTTATGCCTGATATTTGGTGAAAAGATGAGACAACTGCAGTGTGTGCACACTTATGTTTATCTTGGACAAACTTTCAGTAATCTGCTGGATTTCTTTTGACATCTCAAGATATCCTTGGGGTTTTTTTGCTTTTGTCTTGCACAGTTTCTCCTGTACTGTGAAGGAACTCGTTTCACAGAGACCAAGCACCGCATCAGTATGGAAGTAGCTGAATCCAAGGGGTTGCCTAAACTGAAATATCACCTGTTGCCCAGAACCAAAGGTTTCACCACTGCTGTCCAGTGTCTCAGGGGAACAGGTATTGCCAAACTTTGCAGCACTTGTAACGTGTTATTTAATAGCACGCTCTGTGTAGCCCAGTGTGGTCTGCTCTGTTGTTCAGCACATTTAGAGAGCTGGCAGTAATGAGGATCCAGCATGTCAGCTGGTAATTTGTAAATTGCCACAGAACTCTCAGATACCAGTCTTAAAAAGTTCTAAAAAGCTTTTTATGTTGCTTAGTTCATCAAGTCATCTGGTGTTTCACAGAGCTGGGAGTGTCATGGGGCTGGTGCAGATACATGTGATGTGTAAACACAAAATACTGAAGGACTCTGTGGCACCATTAATGCAAGGCTTGTGCAAGGCTCTGTTACTGTCTCAGGCAAGGATGCCAGAAGGTGCTTGCTAGAATTGCTGCTGTAACAGCCCTGTTTTTCTTTTTTTTTTTNTTTTTTTTTGCAACAGTTTCAGCAGTGTATGATGTAACACTGAATTTCAGAGGAAACAAGAACCCGTCTTTATTAGGAATTCTTTATGGAAAGAAATATGAAGCAGATATGTGTGTAAGGTGAGCATGTACTGATGGAGGTGAGCCCTAAGATGCGTACTTTGGCACATTGAAGTGTATTCAGATTTTAGAGGGTAATTTCCTTTCTTGTAGTCCACTTTTCCTTGTCCTTCAGCTTTAGCGGTCCCTTCTAGTAAAGAGCGTAAAGCTCCTTTACATGCCAGTTTCTCTCCCTCACTCACATATTTTCATCAGCAGATTAAAAATTTAAAAATGTTGAAATTCAGACATCCTTTGAATGAGGTGGGACATTGCTCACGTTCCTCACTGTTCCTTTGCCTCAAAGAGCAGCTGCTAACACCTAACCCCATGCAGCACGTACACGTTTGCATGCACACCCACCCCTTCTCTTTCTTGCTTGCTCCTTGTTGCCTTCTGCTTCAAAGGCTTCCTTGTGATCATAAAAACTACCAATCCTGTTGAATTCCTTCTTTTCCCTTTTATGTTTGGACCTGAGACATGACCTGGTTATTCTTTCCACAGTTCTTTGGACAGTTGGCTTCTGCTTCTCTGGGGGCTTCATCCACACTGTGGAAAACATTGCTGGGTTCTGGTGACGAGGTTGATGCTTGGTTTTTAAAAGTTTAAAAAAAAAAAAATATTCTGGGCTGCCACACCCTCCTCCTTCCCTCCACACCTTTCCCCTCTTGCCTTGGGTCTGTGTGTTGCAAGTGGATGGCACTGGCTCTGTACATTGTCCATCTAATTGAAGCAGGTGTGTCTTGGCAGAGCCTCCAGTGGTGAAAATCTTTGCAGGGAATCACAGTAATTATCCAGTGTCGTGAGGTGCAGCAGCAGCAGTTCTGAGGAAGAAATGCCATCCAAAGGGAAGCAGAATGCAGCCTTAATGTGCGTGGGGAGGGCACTTGTTTGGTTCTGCTCTCAGATGTTGCAATATCCACAACATTTTGGTCTCTCAGCTGAAGAGGAGCTGTCCACAGAGTAATGGGGTTGCTCATTTGCAAGGGGTTTCATTTTCACTATTTACACTTCCCAAACATATTCCTGATGAGGAAAGTGAGCAGAAAATTTGCCAGCCAGCAAAACAGCTGGTCAGGCAGTTCCACCTGTAATTCCACACTGATGGCAGATGCATGTAGGATATCTAGCTGGATCTGGGGTGCACGTGCATGGATGCACATCTGTGTAATTATTAATTACACACTCAACAGTGGCAGCCTTCAGTTAAATGTCCTATGGTTTGCTAATGGAGGTGCAATTTTATTTTATTTCTTGGAGGGGTAGTGGGAGGAAAGAAGAGAAATGTAGTTTTCAATAGTGTTAGAAGAGGCTCGGGTTTGTAAAATTCTGTTGGGGATGATGTTGCCAGGTAAAATTATTAATTGTACCCTACCAATGGCTGTGCTTAAATAATTTAGATTTAAAATGTGTTTGTGGACAGCATGAATATTCTCAAGGTGCTTTTCTACACTTTTTTTCTGTTCTGGGGAAGAAACTATGAGAGTAAGGAGACTATTTTTACAGATTTTTTTGCTGAAAATGGAACATGTCCTTATTGTGCCAACAGACTTACTGTGGCTCAGAGAAGGGAAGCACATAAGCTCTTGTTCTTGGTATGTGCAGACGTAGTTACCTGTGCAGAGGTAAGCAGCTTAGCTCTGCAGTGGATCCAGTCTTTATCCCGACTGCCTCCAGAGGAAATAATCAGGAAATCACCGAATGTTATTGCTGTGAGTCCCCTCTAGTGGTGACAGCAACACCACGGCAACTTCACCAGAGAGCTTTCAGCAAATGACTTTTCTCTGAGCTTTTATTGAGCGTTATTTATGTGAATTGAGCAGCTTCTCTAGCTAGTGCTCATGTAAGTAAATCTGCCAGATCTGGTGTTCAGTTTGTTTATGGGATGCAAAAATCGTTAGAAATGTGTAAGAACATACTCACAGAATCATGGAGTGGTTTGGGTTGGAAGGGTCTCAGAAAATAAAAGAATGCAGGGAAATGGTTGGCTCTTCACCACTACAAAGAGGCTCTGACAAGGCACCTGTCCTCACTGAGGTCAGGGCTGGCACTGGGCAGAATTGTCACACACCCCCAGAACTGTGTGCCTCAGTCTGCGGGGCTGCAGAGGCAAGGAGGGACAAGTGCAGTCACTGCAGAAGATGGTTTCCTTAGAGATGGTTTGAAGTGAATTTTTAGTTGCCTTTCACATTACTTCCGAAGTGGTGTTTTCACTACCAAAATGTAACAAACAATTATCCTTGGGTTTTCCATTTGCTTGTCTTTTCCCAGCTCCGAGTGCCTCAGTCTGAGCTCACTGGGAACCAGCCAGTGGTGGATCTGGTGAAGGAGGAACATTGTTAGAATGGGGAATGCTTATTTTACCCATGTGCTCTGAAACTGATAGGAGCTTGTACAGTTTTTTTTGTCTTAAATAGTACTCAATTCCCAACCTAAAAACTCAAATTCTTAAGTCCCAGTTCTGTGTTTAAGATTTCTGCCATCAGTGACAGTATTGCCTGTGATTTATGCCATTTAGTGAATGGAAGATCTTCCCTAGCAAAGGGATAAAATCAAATACCTGGATTTTCCCTTAATTTTTTTTTTGATTTTCTTCTTTCCATTTTTTAATCTCTCTACTAAACTAGGAGATTTCCTCTGGAAGATATCCCTCAAGATGAAAAGGAAGCTGCAAACTGGCTTCATAAGCTTTACCAGGAAAAGGTAAATAGCTTTGCTTTCTTTTCTGTCTTTTGGGACTTGCACAGAGGAGTGTATTAAGGCAGTGAGTAATACACACTCTTGCACTGGATGGAGAGGCTATTATGTATAATTAGGCAGCCATCCCTCAAAGTGCTGGAAGGAGCAGGACAGAGGAGCCCCTTGGCAGCAGAGGGCTGGGTAGTGAGGTCTCAAATTGCCAGGAAGCACAATGGAATTCGGAGATATGCCTGAGCTGTGGAAGACTAATAGCAAGCCACTGTCTTTTTACATTTTTCAGTGCTTGGATCTCTGTCATGCATTTCTAAAAGCTCCATTTTCCCTGTGGGTGTTTTTAAGCACTCGGGAAGAGTGATAACTGTCTGTCAGGGACAGCCGGTCCTGGCTTTCAGCCGCAATTGTTCTTTGCTTTCATTTTTCTTCCGCTGTCACTTTCCTTCTGCCTCCTGGTAGTACTTCTGCCGTGGTGTGTGACATGGGACAGACAGTCCCTGGGATCTGCTGCCAGGGACTGACAGAGCACATGCCCAGAGTGTCTTCAGATGGCTCAGAGCTTTTCCTTGTGTCATTTCTTTTTCTAACCTGAGATGGTTATTTTCTTGACCACGGATTTAACACTTCCATGGGGAGTAGGAGAGAACTGTAATTAATGTTGTCCAGCCCTAAGTGGTGGATTATTGAACTTGAAAAGTGTATCTTGATTTCTGTGTTGCTTATCTTGTGGGAAGACAGCAGAGCACAGAAAGTTTAAGTATCCTGGGCTTTTCCCAGCCTTGATGACCTGTGCTGCAGCATTGCCAGGCTTATGCCCAGGCTCTAGGTAGGCAGCAAATTGTTCTGAGTTTCATTTTATTTATTTCAACCTAATTTGTGTGAATACCTGAACTCCGATTCAGTTAAGGAGAGAGGTTATCTTGTAAAGAGCAGCAGCTCATCATCTTCTACTCCCAGCTCCCCTCAGCAGGTTTGTAGAACCACAGAGCCTTTGAGGTTGAAGAAGACTCCTAAGAACACCGAGTCCAGCTGTAAACTCAGCACCACCACCACGTTCACCACTAAACCATGTCCTCGAGTGCCAAATCCATATGGTTTTTTGAACACTTCCAGGGATGACAACTCCACCAGTTCCCTGGACAGCCTGTCTTACTGCTTTACAACCCTTTCCATGAAACTTTTTTTCCTAATATCCAGTCTAAACCTCCCCTGGTGCAATGTAACACCATTTCCTCTCATCCCTCTTGCTGTTGGCTGTACCTCTGTTCAGCTTCGGTGTGAGATGGTGACAGGGAGGTATTGCTTATAGACATGGGTATTACACATACTGATCTTACAGTTAGCAATACTTTGTAACTGGAATCCTCTCATTCCATTTATTCCAGTGACTTTGTAACTGGAATCTCTTCCTGCGCAGAGGATGTGTCCTCAAAAAGCTGTTACTGGCAAGGAGTGCCTCTCACTTCTCAACCCTTTCTAAGGGAAATTAGAGAAAAACAAGAAATAAGTAAGAAATAGCCAGACTTGAGCCATCCTTCGTAATGGCTCGGAAACCTTAAAAAACAATCTTACCAACTGAGAGAAGGTGGTGGGCACCTTGTTCCTTTGAGTGATGTGTTCCAGGACTGCAGCTCTGCAGGCTCAGCTCGGGGTGCAGCGGCTCAGTTGGAGTGCAGGGATCAGGGCTGGTGTGGTGCTGTCTCTGCCCTTCAGCTCCTGCCTCACCCTCCCCTCCTGGCTCCACACGCAGCATTTTTCTGCTGTGCTTTGCTGAATCATGCTGACCTTTCTGGAAGTAAAAACGAGAAGGAAAAGCACCCAACTAAGAGGGCTGGTAGTGTCTGACCTGGTCTCTGGCCTGAAGCTGCCCTAAATTCCTAAGCAATTAACTGACAAGATGAAGGTATTTGGTAGTGGAGAGGACTATAAGTTTGTGATAGTGCCAGAATTGCCTTCAAAAGGCTTAAAGGTCACTTGGGTGGTCAACAGAAATGCACAAATAAATAATAGCAGATGGGATTGGATGCTGTGCACTCTTGATGAGTTTGTACCACAGATAATGTCCTTGATGTTGNAAGCTGCCCTAAATTCCTAAGCCATTAACTGACAAGATGAAGATATTTGGTAGTGGAGAGGACTGTAAGTTTGTGATGGTGCCAGAATTGGCTTCAAAAGGCTTAAAGGTGGCGTGGGTGGTCAACAGAAATGCCNGGAGCTCACTCAGTAGTCTCTTTATTGTACAACATTTTTATTGTTTCAAAAGCTTTAATCCAGGCAAATTTGCCTTCATATCTTAAACAAAAACTGTAGTAGTAGCAGGTGAGTCTTGCAGCCCATTCTTATGATGCCTGAAGGAAAAAATACTTTTACTGGACAACTTGTCTGTGAATTTAAAGAAACCAAACAAAACCACCACCAGAAACAAAAAAATACATAAATACCACCAAATCCCCCACCAACAAAAAAACCTTAACAGTAAAAGAGGGGGAAGTTGGAGGAGGGTGTATGCTTCAGTATTCATGCTGCATGTCCTGTTAACCAACAGAAGCAGTAATTATATTTTTAAATCTGGATTGTCCCCCTCTTTGAGTGTCATTTGACCTGTGATCCATGTGCAGCTTCATACAGTGCACTGTTGGTCACTACTGATGTGGGGATTGGGTTAACTCGGGTGGGTTCTGCTTGTGTGTTTACATGTAACTTCCTAGATGCTTGGACTGGTTTTAATATGCCTCTCGTTTCTCTGTTGTGTTTTAAAGCTTCCTTTGGAGTCCGTAGACTGATAGGAGTAACTGAAATAGAAAAAGGCTCCAGCTATGGCAACCAGGAATTCAAGAAAAAGGAATAACTGACAGCTGCAGTTCAGCACATATAACCAGACTATGGTATCCGATTAACTTCAGTTAAAAAACAACAACAAACACTTAGAAACTATCTTTTTCTTAATAACTGATGACTAATATTAATGAATAAAACTTGAGCCAAGAATGAAGAAGTTGGAGGCATCGGCTGAAGAGAATGCACCAACCTTCTGCCTGTTCAAGGATTACTGTAGTCAAGCTGTGGGAGAAAATCTGGGGTGGGGTGGAAGAAGAAACTAATTTTTCTTGCTTTGTTGGGGGATTTGGGGTGGGGGAGAAAAGAGGGCATTGGCCATGGCCACGTGTATCTTCAGATGACTGAAAACACTGGTTTCTGTCAAGAGCACTACACTCACTTTTACAACAGGAGCCATTGAATGTTTCCTCTTGCTAAAGCCAACGTAACGTTTATTGATTTCAAACTTCTCTTACTAATGAGCCAGGAAAAAACATCCTCCTTAAATTAATTGACAGGTGTTCATTGGGTTAGAGTCTTTTTGGCTGTGTTGTCATGGCTACGGACGAAATCCTGTTTGTATGTTACCCTGACACTTTTTATTTTCAGGCAACATCTTAAGATTTCTGTAATGCAGGAGAACGGATAGTGGAGTTTGGAAGCAGCATGTTTTCCATCAGCACATCCCATAGAACAGCTCCAATAGTATAAAATTCTCATCCTATCTCCTGCTAACTGCTCAAGGCTGCCTAATTTCAAAATATTACTTCAGTCTTGAGTGCTGTTTGCCCTGTTTCACATCAAACACATGAACATTTTCAGTCTGTTTTGGCTTGTTTGGGTTTTCTTGAATTAGTGGCTGACGGTGGGATTTAGAGTCATGCAAAGAAGGAAATTTTTTCAATTCTCCTTTTATTTGTTTGCATCTCTCATTACCAAAGTCCATTTCAGCCAACCTCTCTCAGTAAACTGGGAGGCAGCACTAGAAATCAGCACAATAATTTTCAAAATATCTTCTTTTGCAAAAAATGTGAAAAGGAGAGGTCTGTAGCAGTCAGATTTTGAATGCTGACATCTTTTGAACTTCTAGTGAGAGTTCCAGCATTGATTCCGATGGGGCCAGGACCTCACCCTGTGTGTGTCAGGACAGGGTGTGCTTGGTCATGCTTTAGATGTTCATGTCAAGCTTTTTGCAAGGTGAGCTGTGCTGTTAAGCATTTAGAAAGAGTATAAGGTCTCTTCAGGGATTTTAAGTATCTTTAATTTTGCTTGTTGACATTTTGGTCTTTTTCACAGAAAATGAGAGCTCAGAATCATGTCTGTACCTGTCTCTCTTTCCTTTTTTTTTTTCCTTTTTTCCTTTTTTTCTCTCTTTCCTTTTCTTTTTTCTACAAACGCACATTCAGAGATTTCTGTAGGTTGCTGCTGTATGCATAGCTGGAGAATTATTTGCAAACAGATGGTAACTATACATGTATGTTTAAGTCTGAAGGTCACAATCTGCATTTGGCTGCTCTCAGAAGTGGGTGAAATGAGTTGCAGATCTACAGCTGAGGGCAGAAGCTGACCCTCAGGGTCTGTATCTTTAACCCAGCTGCCACTAGAATATTTATCTCACTTTTGTAAAGAGCAGATTTTATCAAAGCACTGGTTGTTGTTTTCATCTTTGCTCCAGTAACCAAGATAAGAAAGTAATAATTTACCTTCTTTCCGTATTTACTCTTAACTGTTGGAATGTAACCTCTTCTCCCACAGGTTTTTCTGTTTTCAAACACTGGAAGAGCAATTTTGTAACTTAGAAAAATATTTTACTTGGGGTCATTAATCACTTGTTCTGTCATACACTTGATTTTTATTTGTGGTCTTTTCAACAAGAGCATCTGAAGGATGACCTGCGTTCTGTCTGTCTCCTGTTAGACTCCACCTCGCTGAGTCCTTGTACCCAGACCCCCAACGTCAGTGTGTCACCTTCGTCCCGTCAATAAATCCTCCCTAAGAGAGGGGGTGCAAAACTGTTGCAAATGTTAGTGGAGTTTGGAATATGCTTTGGGAACTGAGGAGAGCAGAGCCTAGCCATAACTCTGTTTTCCTTGCTGGATGTTTTTGTACTTTGTCTTCAAATACAGTCAGACATCCAAATGCTTATAGAGGTAACTCTGGCTTTTCCCTGTTTTTAACCGGAGGACTGAGAACAGTGGGGGTTTCTTTCTTTCTTTTTCTTTTTCTTTTTTTTTCTTAAGTAATTCAGTAATGGGTATAATTCTTGCTTCCTAGAAAGATGTTACAAATGCTGTATACTTGCTTCCTGAAGATGATACTGAGTATGTATAAATTGTACTGGCTTAGCAGAAGAGGCTTGCAAAGCAGGCTGACCATTGACTATGTTTTATACTTATATTTTGAGCAGTATATTAATGGGCATGACAAGAATTTCACAAAATAAATCCCTTCTTAATGCTGAGAAGAGGGGAGCTGCTTAGAGGAGAAAGGAATTAATAGCCTTTCTCTTTACAGGATCCTTTTCTCCTCTTAGTGCATGTAACTCCCTATTCAGGATCATGGGATTAGTGCATGTACATCAAGGGGAGAATAATCAACGTTTCATATTTTCTTATCATAACTTATTGGTCATGCTTTCTTTTTGAAAATATAATAAATACATCATCAGATACTTAAATTTTGCTCTTCTGAACAGACATATCAGTAACCACTTGAAAAACTGAAACCTACAGCAGTGCACAAAACTACAAAACAAACACGAATCTCTTCATTTTGAATTTTATCTCCTCAAATAGGGGTTTTTATACACGCGCGCGCACACGTACACAGAATATGTATAAATTAAAATGACTGGAAATAGCTGAAGTTAATGTCACTAATGAGGATTAGCAGGTGGAGTGGATTGGAAAAGCGAGCATAGATTTTATATCTTATTTTCTTCTGGTTTAATAGAACATAGCTTGTATATTTGACTACCAAGCCCTTTAAGAGCAATAATAAACAAAAATATATCATGTTTTTCGTCTTTTGCTTTCAACTGTGCTAGGTTTAATAAACTTACAGTTATGGGAGTGTTTTTTCTCTCCACCTTTCAGAATTCTCATTTATTGCTCAGTTGTTTGGAGTAAATACAGGGTTTTCCAGTATGGACTTGTAAGCTGACTGCCATGGAGTTCAGCATGGACTCTGAAGAGGAGTGGTTCTCAGACTGACATGGACAGATGATAGATGTATGCTCTTGGCCTTGGCAGCACTTGTCATTGTCATGAGCAGCAATGATGCTGCTCTCCAAGTGGGATTTGCAGTTCCAGAGTAGCATCACGTTGCCCTATGTCTGAGAACCTGGTGAGAGAGCTCGGGGACTGCTGAACATGTGGCATCTCTCAGTTAGGAAGGCACAAAGAGCTGATGCTGAAGAAGGATGCATCCAGAGGCCTTGGCTCGGTAGGATTACAGTTCTCTCTTGCTCATTGTGGGCTGAATGTGCTCTTGCAATTGACTTTGCGTCACTGAGCAAAATATCTGTCTCCGGCACAAAGAGCACGGGCAACGTTCCTTTGTTCTGCTTTAACTTGTCTCGAAGGGCTCTACATTTAATTGCTGACCAATGATTCTGACTGCTGCCTGTGTCCTAATTGCCTGGTATGCACAGGAACAGTGAGTGTCTGCTCACTTCCACGTGGTACCACTTGTCTCCATCACCGATGTCTGTATATTTGCTCACCTGTATCTTCTGCAGATGGTTCAGTTAACAACCTCTTAGCAGGAACTCAGAGCTTTCCTGTTCAACCAGTCCTACAACAGTTGTCTCACGTGGCTGGGGTTTTGTCTTCCTGAATTTTGGTGCTGGTTGACAGCTCTAGGTCTGAAGTGACACGGTTGTGTTTGTGTTATGTGATAATGCAACTTCACTGCTTCAAAGCAAAACTTATCAGGGAAGAGAAGCCCTTCCCAGGCCTGTTCATACAGGCCATCCCTACCTGGCAACAGGTCCCTCTGGCACTGGTGAAAGGGAGTTGGGACAAGGTTTTTACTAAGATTTGGAATAATGAGAAAGCAAGGGAGTCACCATACGTCAGTTATTTGCTAAAAGTACTGTTTCTGTCTTGGGACTACCCCAAAACCTGGTTTTGCTTCATGTACATTTTGAAGAAATGTGGGGGCTTTTAACAATGCTGACTTCATGCTTCACAGAGTGTTTCAGATTGTCTTCACTCTGATGTTTTATGTCATCTTGGAGAAGTATGTGCTAAGAAGTCTAAAGCCAAGCTCGGGCAGACCTCGCCCAAGTGTTTCATGCAGATGCTGGAGGCCAACACAGATCAAAGTGAAGAATCCATTCCTCGATCTCCTTTGAAGATGGGATGCAGCAGGATAGCTCACAGCATCTCCTGGATGCCATGTGCTTCTGTCCCCTGGTGTGAAGGTTCTGGTTCCCAGCAGATGATTGCTGCAAGTTCTGCTTTGTGCCTGCACAAAGAAGCTCCTCCCTTTGATGGGAATGCTGAATTTGTGCTCCCACCCAGTGTGTCACAGCTGCTCATGCCCATATTCCTGAACCTTCTGATCATAACGGGTGGCTCCAGGGCTGCTGGTGCTGAGTGAAGCTGGGATTTGAAGCAGGTGACAGCCATGCTGGGAGCTGTGAGGGAAAAGGAACAACGCAAGGTGCATTGCTGGGAGGAGCAGGAACACCGTCAGATCCGGCCAAATTCTTGGTCTGAGAAAACTGAGTGATCACCAGGAGCTTTGCAAAGCAGAGACAAATATGTGAGAGGCAAGCTCGGACTCTAATGTGGATATGAGCCCTCCCTCTGACAACTTACAAAATAACCCTTGCCATGTTCATGTGATTTGGGTCAGAATTCCTCCCAAGGGCTTTAACAGATAGGGACTCTTGTCCTGCCACACCTCCCCCTGTTTACCTTTAAGGCTGGTTTATCTGATTGTCTCTGCAGCAAGATGTTTGCATCTTGTTGCTGGTTGTGTGTTATTTACCTGCTGTGGTTTGGAGTGAGAACATTCTGGAAGTCAGCTTTACAGGATCTGTGCCACTTGTGTCAGTCACCAGAAAATGTCAGGAAAATATTTCATACTTCAGATTTGGGAAGATGTGGGATTGACATCTAAGACAAATGTCATGTTTCTCTGATCCTTGGCCTCTCTAGGCTTTTAGAAAGCTGCTTGTATTTCTTAAAATATTATACCTGTAGTTACTGGCCACTCTTCAGTTTTTGAAAATGCAAAGAAAGATTATTTGTGCACTTTCACTGTTGAGAGCACTTGAGTGCAGATGACTGTCTATTTCTAAAAACCACTAGCAGAAGCAGCATTTTATCTTTTTGGGAGAAAAATGTATTTTAAAATTAGACAATTCAGCAGAAACCAGAATATAATAGTACTTCTAAAATTTAAATTAGAAGTATTCCTTAGTGTGGGGGCTACCACTACCAATTCTATACAACTTCTATTTCTTTTTTATTTTGATCAGCCTGCATTCTTAAGGAAGAAAAACTATTTACTAATTACTAAAACACAACATGCGAAGGAGGGAGAGTAGGTAGCAGAGCCTAATCAGGAATTAAATTTCACTCCCCAAGGCATGAGCGGGTTCTGTGTACCTCCTTTATTACGTGCATGTGCATCTGTGCAGAGAGCCAAGCCGTGTCCCTTCGTGTCCCTTTGCTTCAGCTGTGTCCGAGCTGTCCCTTGTGACATCTGAACGCTGAACTCGCCCGGCGGCCGCTGCCGGCCGGCACCTCGCTCACTCCTCAGATCACCAGCAAGTACTGTAGCTTTAATCAAAACCTTCTCTCCGAGGAAACTCGCCCTCCTCAAGCTGATTGATGTGTTGCAAACCTGTCATTCGGAGGGAAGCGTAAGTCACCAGATGACCATTATTAGCCAAATCTAATGAGTAATAAAACTGTATACAGGGTATGCATTTACTGTGCATGTGTATATATTTTTGTACATTTTTATGGTTATTTCCTACACTTGATTTTATGACGTTCAGAAGAGGTGTGTCTGAATCTGGTGAAAAACAAGAAGCTATTAAGAAAACCCGACCCTGTCACCTACTGTAGTTTTTACTGAGAACTGTGCCCAAACAAATACGCAGATTTACAGTGCTATGCAAATATTACTTTGTAAGTTGCCTCTTAAATTTTGCTTAAGTAGTTTACGCTGTTTTTACTGGGCTTTCAGAAAAAAAAGATGAACGCAAAAGCCTCGTCTTGTAAAATAAAATAGCTTTGGCTGTGTGAAAGTACTGTATATTAGAATTTCATTCATGCTTTCTGTTGCTTATTTGACTGTATCTGATTTTGTACATAATATGCTGGAATAGAGGGCGTTTAATTATGCTTGAATGAAAAAGGGTGACTGCCCAGCATCTGGGGTTTTTTTCCAGTGTTTATTGAGTAGCCAATAATGTAACTGGAAGAGCTCCATCCTTTTCCTACTTGCCACTCTGTTTTTTTAACTAAACATGCACTAAGGGCTATTTTCTTTTTACTTTGTTTGGTTTTATTTCCATTTATGCTTTTTGGTCTCAGTCCTGCAAACTGACCCATGTGAGGGCCACATGTCTGCAGCAGTAACCTGGGTGGATCGTTCTGTGGGGATGGGAGGCAAGAACAAGATTAATCCTATGGGCATTGCCTGCACGAATTGCAGAGGGATGGTTCACTACTCAGGCATTTATAGCAGCAATATATAAAGTTTTGCGTGGCTCCTCCAAAAGATCAGAATGGGGAGTGAAGTGTCTTCCTTTCCTGAAGAATCCTTCAAAGTAACCCCAAAGCTGTATGAGCTAACAAGTTGAGACTGCAGCAGGGTACGGTGGCTGTATGGATAGACGCTATAGATTAAACCAATTTGTCAAATCTGACATCTTTAAAGGTTTTATTTTTTAGATAGAAGATAAAGCAGTTCCTCATCTGTCCACCATCATCATATACTGGACTTCTGTGCCCCTGGGCCATCAGCTCTTCTTTAGCCTACGTGATCCTGCAGCAAATGACATTTGTGTCATAATATCACCTTTCTGGGTCATCTTTTTGCCACACTGCAAGCACTGGGCTCTTGGCTTCTCCTGTAGGTTTTCTCTTCCCTGATCTGTTCCCCTTTGAATAGCCTAGGTTAGGCTGAGCTGCCTTAAAATGACAGATAAGTGATGTCTCATGTCACTGTGTGGGAGGACCTATTTTTTGTGGAGAGGATGGGCTTCCATTCTAAGGGTATGCAAGCAGAAACCTTTTTGTGTTACCTCCGAGTTTTCACAAATACAGCTTTTCTTCTCTCAGTGGCTCTGTTGGATCTCCTTGGATCCACCATCCATTTTTAAAGGACGATTATTTTGACCTAGAACCAACCAGTGTCAGACATCACAACTACACCTGTAAGGAGCAGTCAGCAGTGGGGTTTATGGGCAAGGGTAGGTCAGTGGGGGCAGTGTGTCACTGCAGTGTTTGACAGCCAGCACTGTGTAAGGGAGCTGTGGAAATAGAAGAACACATTTGCTCCATGGATGAAGGCACAGGGAATGTTGCTTGGTGGTTTGTTTCTGTACTACGCAGTCCACATCACAGTGACCTTTAGGCTGTGGGAGCTTCTTACACACGCTCTCTTAAAGTTGCAAACATGGTTGGAGGCTGCTTGTGGTGGTGGTGTTTTCTGTATGTACTTGCATCTCACTAATTCCACTCTCTTTCTTCCTGCATTAATATATTTGGGAAAACAGCCTGGAATTCCATAAAAGTGATGCTATGTTCTCAATACCAGATAAAATCAGCTGCTGCACTGGGAGCAAGTTAATGGTTCAGACGTGCCACCGTCCTGAGTGCTGCTATGTTGGGCAGAGGGCTTTTGGGCTGAGGAACACACTGATGCCCTTTCTACATGCTTCTAAAACTGGAATCTGTTCCTGAGAGGCTTGACAGAGTGCATCTGTGAAACAAAACTTTGTATAACAGGATTTTGTAGGTAGAGAAAAGGTTAATAGCTGTGGTATGGGTTAATGAAATACTCCCCTGGATTTCATCACATCCTAAATTATATGTCAGAGTCCAGTGCTCTCTGCCCAGGTTCTTTTACCCATCCCGCACTTGGAGAGGGTAATGTTTAATTTTCCCTCTCCTTCTCTACCTCGGGGAGGTGTTTACACCACCAGTTGATCCAAGCAGCTGTTGGCAGCTGTTGATCTGAAGCAAAGGCCACCCTCTGGTCCCTGCTGTGCTGAGCTGAGGTCAGCTTGCTGTGCCACAGCTGTGGTCTGTCACACCCCACATCCAGGGTCCTTAGCAGACCTGAGAGGTGGGGCTGGTAGGAACCTCATGAAGTTCAGCAAAGCAAAGTACAAGGTTCTGCACCTGCATCAGGACAATCCCAGACACACCTATGGGTTGGGCGGAGAAGGGATTCAGAGCAGCCCTGCGGAGGAAGACTTTGGGGTGTGATGGCTGATGAAAAACTCAACATGAGCCAGCAGTGAGCACTCACAGCCCAGAAACCAAGCCTGTCCTGGCCTCCGAAAGGAACATGGGTAGCAGGTCCAAGGAGATTCTCCACCTCTGCTCTGGTGAGACCCCACCTACAGTGCTGTGTCCAGTTCTGGTGTCCCCAACATAAGAAGGATGTAGAATTGTTGGAACAAGTCCAGAGGAGGCCACAACGTTGGTAAGAGGACTGGAGCACCTCCCCTATGAAGACAGGCTGGGAAAGATGAGGTGTTCAGCTGGAGAAGAGAAGGTTGTGTGGAGACCTCACAGCACCTTCCAGTATCTGAAGGGGCTGCAGAGAAGCTGGAGAGGGACTCTTTGTCAGGAACTGTAGTGATGGGACAGGGGGGAATGGTTACAAATTGAAACAAGGAAAATTTAGGTTAGACAGTAGGAAGAAACTCTTTACTGTAAGGGTGGTGAGACACAAACAGGAAGGTTATGGAAGCACCTTGGCACTGTTCAAAGCCAGGGTGGATAAGGCCTTGAACACCTGGTCTAGTGGGTGGTGTCCCTGCCCATGAGAGTGGAAGCTGGGACTAGATAATTTTCAAGGACCATTTCAACATCTTAAAATTCTATGATTCTATTATTCATTCCCTGAGCTTCACACACACATCACCCTCACTGATCTCCACTGAGCCTTCTCTGCTGCTAGGGGGTTACGGGCCGCCCACAAACATAACATACATCAATACATTTTATGAGATACATGCACATATAGAAGTCCCCTGTACTGCCAACATCATTGCGTTCTGCTGCGATAAATGTTTGTGCCAAAGGGACAGGACTGCTGTGGTGAGGCTGCTGGGGCTGGAGCTGGAATTGGTGACATCTGAGCTGACATTCCTGCTCCCTGCTGGAAAGACAAAGCACGTTGCTTCCCAAGGCATTTGCTAGAAAGTAGGGTGCCACAAGCAGGTGCCCCCGTGGCATCTGTGGTCACTAACCCTGTGCAGATGTGGAACGTGACTGATGGGATACAGAGAGCAGTGCAGGGCACAGCTGACTCTGAGGACAGGTTGTTTTACTTTGCTGTGACTTGTGGTGTGAACTGCCTTTGTTTTTCATCTTGCTGATGTCGGGCAACATCTGCAAAAGCCAAATTCAGCGCTGGCCTAGTTGTGACATCTCTTTTTTTTTTTTTTTTCACTTCTCCAATGAAGTTACAAGTAGTTAAGTGCAGCGGTTGCTCCATTTATAAGGAAAATCAGTTGAAGAAAGAAACTAATCAGTTAAGGAACATGTAGAAATCTCCTCCCACCTTTGCTGCAATGAAATACAAATTCTACAAGTATTTTCAGGAAAATGCTATTTGTTGCATGCTTCCTATCAGCTCAGAGCTCCTTGTCAAAAGTCGGAGAATCCTGCAATCCCCTTCCCCCCCCCTCCCCCCATCTTTTAATTCAGCTGTATCAAAGTTATCCAGTCAAGATTAGAGCTGGAAACTGCATCTTTTAGTTGTAGACCTCCACCATGCAGAACCACTTCAGCATGTTTACAGGCTGCTGCTTCCAATATTCAGACTTTAAAAAACTTTTTTCTGTTATTTAAGAATTTGAGTGTTTTCAGTACAAAGCATTATAATGGCATAACCTGCCAGAAGGATGCATTGCTTCCTTTCCCTGCCAGCAGGTAGGTTCAGAGTAAGACTCTCTAACTGAACAGGATAAAAGAGTTTACCTGGAAAATCCCATATTTCTTTTCAGGTTAATTTAATGCTAATGGCTCATTAAAGGATGGAGAAGACCCCAAACTGCTAAGAAATGCTTTTATGAAAAGAGTTTTGAATATTCTGCAGCTGTGAGGTGTGGACAAGACACAACCCTGTGCTGCAGACTGGAACTCTGTATTTTTGGGGGGGGAAACTTGTGCACACCAGGGTTAGTTCCCTGTCAGATGGGAACAAAGAAACCACATCCCCCCAGCACCCCTGGCCCGGAACTCCAGTAAGATTAGAAAGGCAGGCAAGGGAAACCTGCAAACTTGTTATTTCCTGGGAGTGTGCACTCTTTCGCTGGCAGCCACACAAGAAGGCAGCTGGCCTATCTAAATTAAGTACCGCACATAATGGAACATAAATTATTGCTGTTAACTCCAAAGCGATAACGTGGTTAGGGAGAACAAATTGCACGGAAGCAATATGAGGGGTTTTGCTTATTCTCAAAGGGATCTCTCCGTGCAGTAACCTCTGGAGCTAATGTTAGGTCTGGGAATTTTACAGGCACTAATAGGATTAGGCACATGACTTCCTTTTCAGTCTGATGGGAGTCAGTGTTTAATTCCCTTGGGTTTCTCAGAGATTTCAGCACAGGTTCAGAAGTGTTGCCCAAACCATCAGTACACCCAGATTTTCCCTTCTGGCTGTCCCCCAGACAAGATTTGCTATTCCACCCATCAGAAGCGTAAAGGGCCTTGCATTTGGTGTGCAACCTGTGACAAAACAGTACTCACTCCCACTCAAAATACAAAACATAACCATACAGCACCTTTACAGAAATAAAATCAGAATTTTGCTATTCCACTTCCAAGAGGAAACCTGTTCTCATTTCTCAACAGCTCACTGAGGAGGGCTCAAGCTTAGTTTTACTCAGCTTCAGTTTGGTGCTTAGAGCAAGGCTCTCAGTGCCTTCATGTCTTCAGGCACAGCTGAAAAAGACTGACAGGGTGTTAAAAGTAGTGAAGAGTTGTTTGCAGTGCTGGTACGGGACTCTGGATCTAAGCAGCATCTTCTGTTTGAAATATTTGCTGCTGAATTATTTGGGGGGCAGTGGTGGTCAGAGCAATAACTGATGAGATTTCATTGTCCTTTCTCTCCCATCAATGATATATTTTGTTTTACAGCTGTCTCAGTGGCTTTATCACTAAGATCTAATAGATCCTATTAGATCCAGAGCCTAATAGGATCAAAGCCTGGAATAGAAACCTGTGGTCGAAACAGCCTGTGTGGCCTGGATGTCTGTGATCTCAAAACTTACAGTACTGCTGAGTCTCTGGTTGTTTAGCCCTCCTCCTTCTCCATGAAATCACACGTACCCTGTCAGTTTAACCCTCTGAGAGCATCCTGCTCTCATGGAAGGACACTCAAAAAAAAAAAAAAAGGGATTCTGAAGGGAAGGATTCTCATCAGAATATTTACTTTTATGCTTATTATGAATGGCTTTCTGGGCCTCTTCTTCAGACTTCATTATCCTTGTAATACTTCAGTTTTGCCACCCAGGGAGGACCTGCCTAAGATAAGCTTGCAAGGGAATCTAATTTCTAATTAATAATGCATTTTAATTTAACAACTAATAATTTTACATTCTAATTTGTAATTGAGCTTTCCCTTGATGAATACAGAGAAGAGTATTTAAATAATGGTGTAACTCACTATAAGATTCCCTCCTTCCTTTTTCCCATCAGTTTTATGTTATCCCTTGAACAGACGTGAGGTCTTCCCCAGGCTGGTGTGACAGACAGAAATTAAACAATCATCCTTAGATGATCCTTAGAATAGATCCTTATTGTCTAGAAAATGGAATTAGAAATTATATGGTCTCATTCCTACCAACTTCAGCGCTCTTCAGAAGCTACTCCTAAGCAGAAGGCTAAAAGTAACAACCCAAAGCTACTATGATATGTTTGTAAAAAACATAATTAGTTGGTAAAGGTGTATCTTATTAATGTTTCCTGTAATGTGTTTTTTAAAGTGACCACACATCTCTGTTTCTAATAGTATAGTAAGTAACAACAAATACAAATGAATATATTCTGGAGGAAAGGACTGTCAGTCCCCAGCTGAGAGAGTCCAGGTGCAGACTGCAGAGTACAGCTGATAAAAGAACAGTGGATTACCTTGTGAGCTGGGCGCAGGGAGCTCTCTGGCTGTGCACAGATGAAGTACATCGTGCTCTCTCCGTGACCTCATGGCAGGCCATGACAAGGTTTCCTGTGTCTGGTGATGAAATCACCTTGCTGGTGGTGGTGCCAAAGCCCCTGCACTTGAGTTGTGCATGGAAACATCCCATGGTGGTGTCCTACCTCCCCCCTTTCCAAAGAACAGCCAGTGTTCAAATGTGTATGTCTGTGCTTCTAACTCCTCTCAGGATGGGGTAACCTTCCAGACAAACGACCCTTTCCTTCTAAGGTCTCCAGTCTCAAAAGGAAGTTCAGAGCTACCTTGGGGTGTGACTGTCCTGGGGCTCTTCCTTGGGCTCTCTGCCACTCACACTTGTGGCATAAATGAGAATTGAACCTCCTGACACAAACCTCTCTCATGAGTGAGGAGAATTGATTTCTATTTTCACACAGTTTGAGCTGATGTTCTCACAACAGCTACTACAGCTCCATGCTTGGCAGGGCTGGCTGGTAGGGAAAAGCTGGGTGCTCAGGGAGCAGAGGCAGGTGATAGAGAAGCAGCATCCATGAAAAATTGGGAGGGAGAGTGCTGGATGCTCTCAGTTTGGATCTTGCTGTTCAACACCTGCTAATTAGCCCGTGTTCCTCCCTGCTGGCAGCTGAAGTGTTTCTGTTTTGCAGCTCGGGCCTATCCTGAAAATAGTCCAGAGCTGCAGGAACTCCTGGGGCTTGAGGGCCTTTTCTGGCTGCTGGCACCTGACCTTGTTCCTGCCCATAGTGGCTGAAAAGTTGTTTGGATTTCAGGGAGCTGTGAGAGGCTCCAAGATCACTGCACTATTGCTAGTTATTTACTCAGTATGTTTGAGTGACTTGGGATATGGATCTAAATCACCTGCTAGGGGACAAGAAAAGGAGGGAAGTACAGTGGCAGCTCAACTGCAGATGGAATTCTTCTGGTCTTCAGAATTAGCTTGGAGTACGGGCTGTCATATCAGCTTTTTCCTCTTCTTTCTATCATGTGGTTCATGTGGTACAGGGGGAGCAAGAGCAGTTGCTGGCACCATTAAATACGTAACATTAACATCCTGGTAATGGTGTTTATACTTTCCTACTCAAAATTTCACACTTTGAACTTGTTCGTCTTTACTAAGGTGGGTTGGCATGCTTGTAACACACTCAGCACTTGATCTGAGTCCACAGCCATCCTCATGTCTGCAAGGTAGAGTTGCCTTTGATAACTCTCTGATATCTCTTCTGTACTAACAACTCTCGTGTTGTTTTTTTGTGGCATCCTCCCTGGATGAGTAGGATTTTAGAGAGCTATTCAAAGCAAACTGTTTGGGGGAGGAGGAAAGTCTGTCTCAAGGAATGCTAAAAGAGAGGCACTGCCAGGAAGGGAGGTTCCTTGGAGTTGAAAAGATAGTGAAGATTATGCTGGACAAATAGCAAGGTACTGATTCTCCTTTCCAGGCCAGGTAGCATCTCACCCTCCTTGCTCCAGCTGCTCTGCCCTGGCTTGGTGCCCAGTATTTCTGTAGATTCCTTTCTTAAATATTTTCTGTGATACAATGAGGATTCAAAATAAGCATTTCTATGATTTCTCTCTTTTTCTCTCCACTTCTTCAGGCTGTTTGCTTTTCCTGACCCTACTTGAAGGTCTTTGGTCCCACATTTCAACTTTGTCCCTCTGGTTTGTCCTGTGGTCATTCAGAGGTTTCAGAACAGGGACACACGCAGCTCTTCCACAGTTACTGTCACCTTCTCTGCATTCCCATGTTTTCCTAACTCTGGTGATGGGGGCAGTTCACAAAACACAGCAGATCCTGCTGCAGGAACACAGACAAAAGTCTGTGACTAGAATGAAAATGCTCTTGAATGGAGCTTCTGTGGAAATAGGTTTCCCACAGTGGTTTCATTGCTATTAAATACATTTCAGTCAATGACTCATTACCAACAATATGAAATAAAGAGCCAAAATTCTGATTATTACGTACCACTAATGATTTTTGGCTGACATACTAATTCAAAAAGACAAGGTGGCTTTTAAAGTAATCATTAAAAAAAAGAATTTGCTTTACAATAGTATAAAATTATTTTCCCAGATATAAAAATCTTGTCAATTTTCTGCAGGTGGCTGTGAATTCATGAAATTAGTTAATTAAACCAGAATTCCCTCAGTTAAACTTTCCGTGCTTTTTGGTGCCAGTTTTCTGTCTGCTGCCACAAATCAAAGTGAAAACATAAAACTACGCATTTGCTTCTCTCCTTACTCCTTAAATAATTCTTCCTTTGGGATAAAGTTTCCTTCACTAATTCTGTAAAACTTAGTTACAGTTATTATGTTGCTTTCTTTTTAAGCCCAAACACTGTATAGAGTGATGGTCATCTCAGTGGGAGCCCATGGACTTCAATATCCATTTCTCCCCAAATATTAATTACCAAAAGTTTTGAAGGAAAATGTAAGAAATCCCTACAAGCAAACATTTATCCTTTAACCCTATTGTAAAAATTTGTTTGAACCTTCCCCAGAGGTGAAAGTTGATGCTCAGCCTGGAAAGGGAGGCTTTCTATAGAAATTCCATCAGTTTTTCATTCCAAACCTTGCCATTGTTGAACATTCAAATATTCATTTTCCCCATAAAGCTTCTCTTCTGTAATAATTTTCAGGTCAGACAGAACTTAAAACTTTGATGAAAAAGCAAATGTATAAGCTCTCTCCTACCATTCCACCCAAGACTGTCCATCTAGAGGCTCAGTTTTAAGTAGTGGTGACAGTATGTCAAAGTCTGGATATTATTTCATGAATATCTCTGGCATAATCCTACACTAAGTCATCTCAGGGAGACCAACCCAATCTATTAAATGAGATGATTGTAGAAACAAGCAGAACTGGACACTCTTCTCCTCCACAAGTAGGCTGGGGTAGGCAAGAGGTTGTGAGGGTCTTTGCTGGGGCAACTGACCCCAGCTGGCCCAAGGGCTTTTCCTTACATACAGTGCAATGCCATAAGGTCATGGTCACCCGTGAAAACTGGGACAGAGAAAGGGAGATTTCTGGCTTCCAAGGTGGCTTCTGCTTGGAGAACAGCTGGTCTGCGTATGGAATGTGGTAAGTGATTTCCTTTGCTTCATTTCTGTCTCTTTCCTTCACCTATTAAACTGTTTTTATCTCAACCCATGTGCATTCCCACTTCTGTTTTTCCTCTTTTCTCCCCCCGTCCTGCTGGCGATGGGAGAGTGAGTGGTTGTGTGGCTGCTGTCCAGGGTCAGCCCACTACATCCAGCAGAAATATTATAATGTTGTCAGATATGGAGAATATAAAGATAAGATTTTTCATGGAAAATCTTTATTTGCATTTTGTGTGAATTAGAGGATACAAGAAATTCATGATTGTTATTGTTAGCAAATCCTGGGATCCTAGGATCTACCACGATACCCCTGGGCCCTGGTTATCTTACAGACAGTCAGGTAACACTGGAGAGGGGGAATCAAATTGTCCTGCAGACACTGCTGGTTTTGTCTTCATCCTGACTGAAACTTGGCATAAGAATTTTACTTTTCTCCTATCACACCCTTGCCTGCTGGTGATCATTTCCTTTCATCAACACCATTCTTTCTGTTTATCTTTTCTCTCTCTGCCTCTCCAAAATAGGATGGTTGTTATCATTTTCAAACCCAGCAGGAACATTTTCAAATGTGGATTTTCCTCTGTAATGGACATTGCATCAAAACACAAGGCAATTAGGGATACACTTTAACTGCTCTCCTTTCATTTTCCTGCTGCTTAAATATTTGAAAGAAATTCAACAAGAGTTGTCCCAGTAGGGACCTGAAGACTGACATCATATTTTAGGATTTAATGTTATAACAAAGAGGATTTAATTAACCTTCTTGCTCTTTGGGAGACCTGAGTCACGGGATCCAGTTCCTCAGAAAACCACTGCTGCTTCTGTTGCAGTTACTAAGTTCATTAATCTCTGTGATATGGTTCTTAAGGGTACAGCTATGTTTTGATGAAGTTAAAGTGCTAAATATTTTACAATTAAATTCCTTGTTGCAGAGAACATCATTTAAACAAACCAGTAACAGAAGAGGAGCAAGGGGGAAAAGAAGGAAATGGAAATTCAGGAGCAGAAAATGGTGTGGGATATGTTGACTTCCTCTGTTTGCCTGACACCTGTGCTGCTGGGTTTGTGCACATGAAATACGATAGAATAGGACAATGAGAAATTTAACCCTTGGTTTACATTAACCACCACACAATATACACAAACAGCACCTCTAAAACCAGTTTCTTCCTCTGAAACAATTCCCACCTTTCAAGTTAGACTTCATTCCTCCTCTAGGAGGGAGAGTTCCCAAAAGCCACAGAAATTGCCCATGAAATTAGCCTAACCCATACCCAGCCATGGAGTACTGATTGGACTGCCTGGTGGCAGTGGCTATTGGGTGTATAAATCTCTAAGTCATCAATAAGAAGAAACATCACAGAAGAACAATTGTGCAAAATTTTGACAGGAGAAAATTTTAAATTCTGTATGATATCTTATAAATCCTATTGCAGAGAGCAGCTGTGAACTGAGGGGGGAGTGACATGGCTGCACAATCAGAGTGCACAGACAAAGTGAAAACTGGAAGAATAGACACCAGCTACTGCTAATGAAACAGTTAATGAAGTGCAGTTAAACAAAGTGAGTGTGATGTGCAGAGTCTGGGTGTTGAAATACAACGAGCTTAGGTACTTTATTTTGGGAGAGAGAGAGTTATTTTTCTGAGGTTGTTTTTCCTGCTAAAGCCCTGTTCCTGTAAACACCCACCCCAGGGTGCTGATGCTGTGTGCTATGGCCCTGCTCCATCAGCACACCTCTGCTCTGTGCAGAAGCCAAGCTGTGGAGTAGGGATGAAAAGAAAGGCTGGTGTGTCCTTCTGTCCACACCGACCTGAAATCCACAGGAAAATGAGATGCAAGGATTTGGAAACCAGGAAACTCCTCCTGGTTTAGTAATATATATGCAGGCTTTCCATCCAGTCATACAGATGCCTCCTAGATTAATCTGCTCCTTTATACTGTGCCTCAAAGTCAAGATCCGTCACAGAGGTGACCTACTTGGGCACTAAGCCTGTGGCTGGAATAGAAATGATAAAGCTGATACAAAGAAGAACTTGTACAGGCTCTCCCTGGCCATAAACTACCTCAAATTCAGCTCCTCCTCTCTTATGGACTCCTCATTCAAAGTGCAGGTATAATTCTGCCCTGCTAATGTGGCAACAGAAATATTTCAGGCACCTGCTGCCCGATAATCTGAAAGGGTGGAGAGAATTTGCTTGGCTAAAGAGATTGATTGGTAGGCAAGACTTAAATTTTATCTTGCCAAGCACGTGAGGTTGAAAAACCGGAGTGAACTGTAGCACCACGATGGCCTGGTGTCTGTAATGATCATCTGTTGTGAATACAAAATTAATATTCACTCAAGACATGTAATGATTTCTAGTAGAGGCAGAGAGTATTTTAGTTGGTGTAAAAGCAGGAGGAAAAGCAAAATTCTAGTTGCCCTTCAAGTGGTTTCTTTTTCCCTTTCCCACATTTTCGCCAGGAGGAAAATTTCATCCATTCATTTCAAAATGCAAGGTAAAACCAGAAAAATTTCCTATGCTTGGTTTTTTTCTCTGTGTAGTTTGCTATAAAAGATCTACTTTTTCCATCAGAGACCAGTCAACTTCACTTCCCTGTCAAGTATTTTTGGCAATTAAACACCTGAGACACAATAAAAAGTTGTTTTCTTTAGTCTTCTTGCCTACATTAATGAGTCTGTCTTGTTTTTTGGGGAGGAGAAGATGGTTTAGGAATAAACCACAAATGGAGGTGTATTTGCTTCACTTGCTATCAAAAACAGCAAGCAGGGCTAGGACAGAGGTTTTCTTTTGGTTGGTTGTTTTGGGGCTTTTCTTTATGTTTGTTTTTAATAGAAACAGCTATACTGCAACCATAAAAACTAGAGAGGAAATTGAACATTTATCAAATTCTATAGTGATTAAAATGTTAATCCCAATGAACTATTGGCCTTAGCTCTAATCTCTGAGAAAAGGATAAGGACATCTGACTTGGGTTTGCCTGTTTCCCTACCTCTGCTGTTTAGGACTGTGGAGGACCATTTGACAGATGCACAAAATGAGTTATTTTGGAGCTTACTGGGAGGAATTTCTAATTTTTTTATATGTGCATACAGAGTGTTTTTTCTTTTCTGTTTCAGTAAATCCTTTTTGGCATACACTTACCACTTGTACTGTAGAACAGTGTTTAAGTGCTGACATTTTTAAAATAAAATTGTACCATGATACGTCTTGACTCTCACAGCACCAAAAAAATGTTCGTGCCAGCTGCTCACCTAAACCTGAAAATCAGGTAAAACATTTTGTTGTGCTATATAAGATTCTTGAGGTTTGACTGTGCCAAGGAAACAAGTCTTGTTACAACCAAGGTGAAAGTGAATTTCTGTGCAAATGTTGGTGAAAATATTCAAAGAATAGGAAACAACCAATAATCCCCACAGTAAAATGGTAGAGATAAAACTGGGAATATTCAGCAGTATTAAGGGATGAAACATGTTACAAGGATGCTGTAATTATTTTTGAATCAACATTATAAGTCCAGAAAATAGGGTTAAGGTTTTACTGAAAGAAAATTCTAAACAAATTGACTTCTGTAAATATTTCAACACCCAAACCACCTGAGCACAATGTCACTGTACATACAATAAAGAGTTGTGATTAATTCACAGATTACTTATAGTCCTACCTGAGGTTACATTTGGTTTTACACATGTATGCAGTGTTTTCCATTTTTTACCACTTATGGTAGGCTACTTTCAATATGCTCTACTAGATCTTATTCAATTTAATTGAGACAATAAGTGCAAACTCTCTCAATTTAGGATTCTTGATTCTGAAGAAACTGGAGAAGACCAAGGTGAACAGTAGATTTATTTAAAAGAAAGGAATAGCACCTCAGTCTGAAGTAAAACAAAGGTCAATTTATGAGTCTAATACCACTAATTAGACCCAACAGAAGTGTAATGGGGTATTATTATCTCTATGCATTTAAAACCCTGTATTACAAACCATTAAACTTCAAGGGTCATAATCACACATATTTGAAGTCAGTGGAAAGTATGATCCCTAATGCACTTACTCCCGCTGAACTAGCTGGGAACAGCCATGGGAATGACACACCGGGCAGCTGCCCACGAAGTCCACCAAAGCCTCACGGAAGTCCTGCAACGAATTTCAGTAAAATTCATTTTAATAAAGAGCATCTCTCTTCTGAGGAGAGACTGCAGGAGCAGGGTCTGTTTAGTCTAGAGAAGGCTGAGAGGGGATGTCATCCATACACATAAAATATCTCCCAGGCGGGTGTCAGAGGACAGTGCCAGACTCTTCAGTAGTGCCCAGCGACAGGACACGGAGCAATGGCCACAAACTAAAACACAAGAAGTTTCACCTCTACATAAGGAGGAACTTCCTTCCATTGAGGGTGGCAGAGCTCTGGAACAGCTGCCCAGGGAGGGCGTGGAGTCTCCCTCTCTGGAGACATTCCAAAGCCACCTGGACGCGTCCCTGTGTCCCCTGCTCTGGGTGACCTTGCCTGGGCAGGGGGATGGACTGGCTGATCTCCAGAGGTCACTCCAACCGCGACTATTCCGTGATCCACCCCGTTCACGCCGGCTGTCAGCGATCGAGGCGGCCCGGGGGGCTC
>VYXC01009415.1:416573-483840 GCA_013397175.1 Platysteira castanea | reverse complement strand
CCCAGCCCCCCGGCGTTGTTTCCATGGCGCCGGGCGGGCGGGGGAGCCGGGGCTGACGACCCCGCCCGCTCATGGACCCCGCCGAGGAGGAGGAGGGCAGGGAGAAGCCCCCCGTGATCTACACCATGGAGAACAAGCCCATCGTGACCTGTGAGTGGCTCCGCCGCCGCTGTCGGGGCTGGGGGCCCGGCCGGTGCCCGCTCCGGGCCCGGGGGGAGGCAGGAGGGGGTGGCTGGTTTTGGGGGGCTCCCGCAGCTCTGGGTGGGGACACGGCGCCTGCAAAGGGGATCTGATGGCGGGGTTTGCCTCTTCACCGCTTCCCCCGCTTTCTAATGGCAGTGGGCAAACTTGGGTTTGTTTCTCTACTAAATAACGAGCCGAATGTCGTGCTCAGAGGTGCTTAGGGGAAGAGGGTAAAATATGATAATAAATCGTGAACCCCAAACTTCTTGCCAGCAAGCTTTGTGTGGCTTTGCTGGTGCTAAGAGAAGTTGCGAGGAGCATCCTCTGCGGCGATCCCACTGATGCATTCCCACTGACATTATAATTTAATCTTTAAGCTGTTTTGCTTTGGTTCCTTCTCTGAGACAGTTTAGTTAACAAACAGCATCTCGTGGTTCCAGCGATGAATTAGTTTTTTCAGGTAGAGAAGGCAACTGGTCCTGGTGTAAAACGTGAGCCCCCCTGCTCTTATAGATATAGAGGGGTGCACTGAAAGTTCATTTAAAACAAGCACGTGGACTAGGCTGGGCATTAGGAAGCATTTCTTTAACCAGGGGGAGGTCAAACACTGGAAGAGGCTCCCTAGAGAGGTGTCTCAGTCTGTCCCAGGTCTGTCAGTGTCCAGGAGATATTTGGACAGTGCCCTTAACATGCTGTAACTTTTGGTCAGCCCTGAAATGGTCAGGCAGTTGCACCAGGTGATCCTGGTAGGTTCCTTCCAACTGGAATAGTCTTTTCTTTTCTAACTACATCCATAATACTGTTAATAAAAAGGTAAAGTGAATGAGATCAGCATAGAAAATTCTGCTTTTTCTTTTTTGACAAAAGGTAGCCAGCAACTGATCTTAGTAAGAAGTATCTCTACCGATGATGTAACAAAATACATATTTGCACTTTATCACTAGAACACTGGGAATGCTTTATGTGCCTGTGAAATAAAAACTTGTTTCACAGTTGTGTATTGTCTTATTATGGAGTAAGCATTTATNATCCCCGCGGCTGCCGGGGGCCGTGGGCCGGGAACCCCCGCTTTGCCCGGGCCGCGCTTCCCTTTCACTCCCCGCCGCATTCCCCCTTTTCCGGGTTCCCCGGCGGCGGCGCTCCCCGGAAGCGGTAATGCCTGCCCGGTGATCCAGGAANGTGGGGACACGGCGCCTGCAAAGGGGATCTGATGGCGGGGTTTGCCTCTTCACCGCTTCCCCCGCTTTCTAATGGCAGTGGGCAAACTTGGGTTTGTTTCTCTACTAAATAACGAGCCGAATGTCGTGCTCAGAGGTGCTTAGGGGAAGAGGGTAAAATATGATAATAAATCGTGAACCCCAAACTTCTTGCCAGCAAGCTTTGTGTGGCTTTGCTGGTGCTAAGAGAAGTTGCGAGGAGCATCCTCTGCGGCGATCCCACTGATGCATTCCCACTGACATTATAATTTAATCTTTAAGCTGTTTTGCTTTGGTTCCTTCTCTGAGACAGTTTAGTTAACAAACAGCATCTCGTGGTTCCAGCGATGAATTAGTTTTTTCAGGTAGAGAAGGCAACTGGTCCTGGTGTAAAACGTGAGCCCCCCTGCTCTTATAGATATAGAGGGGTGCACTGAAAGTTCATTTAAAACAAGCACGTGGACTAGGCTGGGCATTAGGAAGCATTTCTTTAACCAGGGGGAGGTCAAACACTGGAAGAGGCTCCCTAGAGAGGTGTCTCAGTCTGTCCCAGGTCTGTCAGTGTCCAGGAGATATTTGGACAGTGCCCTTAACATGCTGTAACTTTTGGTCAGCCCTGAAATGGTCAGGCAGTTGCACCAGGTGATCCTGGTAGGTTCCTTCCAACTGGAATAGTCTTTTCTTTTCTAACTACATCCATAATACTGTTAATAAAAAGGTAAAGTGAATGAGATCAGCATAGAAAATTCTGCTTTTTCTTTTTTGACAAAAGGTAGCCAGCAACTGATCTTAGTAAGAAGTATCTCTACCGATGATGTAACAAAATACATATTTGCACTTTATCACTAGAACACTGGGAATGCTTTATGTGCCTGTGAAATAAAAACTTGTTTCACAGTTGTGTATTGTCTTATTATGGAGTAAGCATTTATTGGTGCTTAAAGTCTTAGGCCTTACTTAGAAAAAGTATCCAACTGTAACCTTGTAGCTGTGTAATTGTGGAACTCTGTGTGTATGTATTTTCTACAGACTATTTTATAAATGTGCTTTTTTCTGTCTTCAACTTTCTTCCTTTTTAGAATGCAGTTCATAAACTGAACAGGATCTGTACTGAATCTTCTCTACTCGCGTATTTCAAGAACTTTGAAATCCATTTCACTTCAGATTTAAAGTCAGGAAAATGTACATATCAGAAACGTCTGGGGGGTATAGTTTGCTGTTGTTATTCTACTGTTCAGGCTGTAGAGGCTTGCTTTTTGGATTTTCTGGCTTTATGTGTGTTCAGAATTAGAGAGTCTCCATGTGTGTGGCAGGGGGACTTGGTGGTGCAGGTCAGTCTTCACTGTTCCTGTATGATTTGAATAAGTAACATTTTAGTCTGTTGAAGTACACACAGTTTTACCTGAGGCTTGGGTTTTTTGTTAATAGGTGCTGAAGAGAACTCTGGCCTCTTTGTACAAGGAAATTTTAAAAATTCCAAACACAAAATTTAACCAGATTTCAATCAGGCCCAGTTGTCTGATGTTGAAAATAATATTAATTTTGTGTGGTGAGTGAGCATACGTTATGGCTGTAAAATGTTTGGACTTATCCCCATCCAGTATGGCAGCAGCAGACTTACAAATGAGATAAGAGGTGAGCGTTATGTATCGTTTGTATGCCTCACTCCTGGACTGAGGGAATCATTTCTAGTGCTCTGGACAAGCACAACAGTAGTATCTTTACTGGTATGGACTAGAGTGGCTTGGTCTGAGACAGCCTAATTCAGGAATTAAGGTTCATTCAACAAAAGTGCTCAGAGATTACCTCTCTAGTGAATGTAGTAAGGGTGACTTGCTACATTTTAAACCTAAAACATTTTATTTCAATGGGGAATGCATTTTACTGTAACTGCTTTAGTTTCCTTTTTTCTCTGTTCAGAGAAGTGGAGTACTTAGAGACTGTAGTATTTCAAATAAGTGCATTCAACAATAATGATTTACTTGAAGGAAAGCTCCTCTAAGCATTATATTGTCAGAGATTTATGGAGAGGTGAGGCTTGGCTTTCCAGGGAAAGGACTGACTTGGTATGAGTTTGTTGCAAAACACGTTAAAAGCCATGATATTAGAAACTGCTCAACAAACACAGTTTATCTTTTGTCTGTAGTTCCAGTTTCAGGCAGTTGGGAGTTTTCTGAGATAAGCATCCCAGCCAGGAGGTGCACATGGGGGAAAAACAGACCTTTGAGGGGATGTCTGGGTTCTGAATGTATGAAGGAAGAGTGAAGGTTAAGTGAGGATGCTTTTCAGAACATGAGTATTCCCTTTCGCTACAAGATTTAGATTAATCTCTGTCAGGTAAACTTTTGCATCCTGAAGTACTCCTGTTAACTCTTAGGGTTTGTTCTTAAAAAGAGAGAACTGAAAAGGGGGTTTTCTTCCTAGTGAAACTTCTTTTGAATATGGGCATACCACAGTTGATTTGTAAACAAATGTTTTTACCTACTTGAAATAAATTTGACGGTACTCTGAAAGGAATGCTTCTTTGGTAAAGAGGGTTATGCTTTCAGATCTATGAGTTAGTCTGTATTGTAACAGTGGTTATTTGCTATATTGGCACAACCCTGAATTCAGCACTCTTCGTACAGGCTTTGGCCTATGGAAAAAAATTGGCAGGTTCCACGTGTCTTGGACATCTGATGCCAACTGGAAGTGCAGTTTTTGTCAGTACTTTTTTCATGTTAGTGCTGTAACTTGATTATTTTGTCCTCAGAAGCTGTGAACAGGTGAATTAGCCTTGTTTTTACTGTGTTTGTATTACTGGAAACACCTCATAGTTTTCATAAAGAGTTTTTAGATTCATAGAATTCAGCAAGGCGTGACAAACTTCTGGAGACTCTTTCTCTAGGCATACAGACAACCATATTTTCTAAGTGTGGAAAAAGTAGTATATTCACAGAAAGTTGCTGTTCCTTTATGCTTTTTCCCTTTTCTCAGTATGGCAGCACCCCTGAGTATTAAATCATTCTTGTCAGGTCGGACTGAGTGCCATGATGACTCAATTCCAAATTAATTTGAGCCATATTCTTTACCCTATCAGTCTTAGTAGATTGCAAAGCCACTGGGGAGTTTTACTGTCCAGCTGTGGTTCTGCTCACTCTGGCACGTTACTTTGCAAACTCTCAACTCAAGTTTGTAGCAATTTATCTGCATTGCCAGACCTGGTAAGCTTACAAAGTGTTTTGAGTCATCTTCTAGCTTTCTCACTGCTGTAGAAGTGTTATTTTTAGCATCAATAATTTTTTTTGTTTTATTTGCAGAGGCAAGTTGAGTGTTTGAATCGAACATCTTGAACTTAGGTGGTTTCTGTACAATGTTGACTTTACAAAATCTCTAAACCAATGCAGATTGTTTTCCTAGGAAGCCCAAACAGTGTTGTTTCCTTCTCAGGAATCCTATTTGAAACATTGAGAAAGTCTTTGGAACTTCAATATAATGTTGTTGCACATATATATCAGCCAAAGAGCTCATCCTTATGTAGCTGATTTGCACTTAAGTTATTAGCTCTGTCTATCCATATGAAGAGGAGGCTGAAGGCTAAAGGCAATTCTGCTAAATGAAGTAATTAATAGGTTTTTCAGAGCTTTCCTAACAAGCTGTTCTTTTGTAATTATCTTCATGCAGTTGTGGAATATTCCATTATCAGGTCGTAGTATCTGTTTATATTGTCTGCTGTCTGTTTGTATTGTGTGTTTGCATGTTTGCTCTCACTGTCAATAATCTGTTTTAGCACAGTGGACTTTATATATAATCTCTGGAGAGAATGGGGTGCATCACTTTTATTTGGTCCATGTTCAGAATGTGCTGTGATACAGCAAGAGGAAAACCATCAGCAAAAGCTTTGTAGGCCCAAGAATAGAAAATGTTTGCAATTATCTACAGCAGGAACAGAAAGGTTAATAAAAGTAAAGGATATGGAGGGAAAGGGAAGAATTTTGGATCTTTTTGTGGTGAAAATAAATACTTGCAGTTAAGAATATTGTGCTGGGTTTAGAGGAGCTTGATTAAGAAGTTCTTCTGTTACTAGTAGATAGATGTAATAAAAAATGTGCCAGCAAGAAGCAGGATGTAGCCCAAGTGATTAGAATGATTTGCTGCTAGTTAACAACTATATCCTATAAATGCATTTTCCCTGTTCTCAACCAGAACTCCTCCCTGCATTGTAAGTCATCACTGTTGTGTAGTTGATACATTATTCTGTGCTTAAATATTTGATTACATATGTCATGAGAAGTGGCATATTCTTGTTAGTGTTAACCTGTTTTGCAGATTTAGAAGTGCAGCAGTAAAGTTTTGCTAAAAAGATTTCTTGTGGTCAGTCAGCTAAGTTTTTTATATAGCAACTTAGCTGTGTTGTGATTTGGTTTTTAGACCTCTTTTGAATATGAATTTGAGTTGGGAGAGGGGAAGACCTTTAAAAGATGTAAATATGAAAACCTCACCAGCCTTCCAAAACTTCAGGTAGATCAACTACTAACAGGCTAGTGATTTAAGAAAAAAGATTCATAATAGAACTTTTTACTAGTGGAAAAATAAGTGGGGTCAGAGGGATACTTGCGGATAAAACCCAAACAAAACTACACCGAAGTGTAGTCTTGGCCCTGTGTTCTTTTAAAGGTATTCAAAGCCTTTTATCTCAGTTGACTAGGCTTGTCACTGGTATCAAAGGAAAATATTTGTCTTCTTCAGTCATCTGACCTCAGGAGTTTTTGTTTTACACTGCCTGTGTAGTTAGTGGGTTAGGATAATTTCCTCTAGAGGAAAAAAGAATCACTGTGGTATATTTAGATACTGTAGTGACAAACCCTCTAAGCATCTAAGAAGTTTGGAAACTGTTAGGGAAAAAATAGATTATTGGGGATTTTGGTGGTTTTAGGCAAGCATGAACCTAAAAAATGTCAATATTTTATGGTTCTTTGGTATTAGACAGATGCTACAAAGAGTACATGTTCCCCTTGGAAGTCCTGGTTAGGTTTCATTGTTCCTGTACAAATTTAGAGTATAACAAGTGTCCTAGATAGGGAAGGAGGGAAGGGAGGAAGGCTCCACTGATTTGATCTACCAAAATGTCAGGAAGAAAGACAAGGAGGAAAGAATCACAGAATTGTTTGGGTTGGAAAAGACTTTAAAGATCATCCAGTTCCAAACCCCTGCTATGGGCAGGGACACCTGCCACTGTCTCTGGTTACTCCAAGCCCCACCAGCCTGACCTTGGACACTTTCAGGGATGGGGCAGCCACAGCTTCTCTGGGCAACTCGTGCCAGGGCCTCACCACCCTCACAGGGAACAATTTCTTCCTGATGTCTAAATCTACCATCTTTCAGCTTAAAGCCATTGTCCCTTGTCCTGTCACTACAGGCCCTTTTACAATGTCCCTCTCCAGCTCTCCTGGAGCCCCTTTAGGTACTGGAAGGTCTCTCTTCTCCAGGCTGAACAAAGCCCTATCTCAGCCTCTCCCCATAGCAGAGGTGCCCCAGCACCCTGAACATCTTTGTGTCCCTCTTCTGGTCCCACTCCAACTGGTTGATGTTGTCCTTGTGTTGGGGATCCCAGGGCTGGAGGGAGCTCTGCAGGTGGGGTCTCACCTGAGCAGGGCAGAGGGACAGAATCCCCCCTCCCCTGCTGCCCACAGTGCTTTGGATGCAGCCTGGGACACATTTGGCTTTCTGGGCTGCCAGTGCACGTGGCCTGGCCATGTTGAGCTTCTCCTCACCCAACCCCCCCAGTTCCTTCTCCTCAGGGCTGCTCTCGATCCATTCTCCGCCCAGAGCAGGTGAAGTGTTTAGATAAGAGGCAAAGGCCCTACCTTTTGAACTTTGTAATGTGGAAAGAAAGGAAACAGGTGCTTTGTTCATCTCTTTCTCCTGGGGTATTTCTTTTTGACATATATCACTTGAACATTACTGCTTTCAATTCTGTACCACTTCATGTACAGAAGCACCCTGTACTTGGTGTGGTATCACTGAAACAGTTGCTATGTTCTTTCTGTATTTGACATCCAGATGGAGATTCAGATTAATTCAGACATAAACTGTTTAAAAGCTGAGGTGGGTGCTCCAGAGGTTATTGGGCTCTAATGTTACTCCCTAGTTGTCATCTTTATGGGATATTTAAGTCTTATTTGCCTGTTGATTCTGAAAAATGAAAACCCTTCTCTAGAAGGCTTCTTTATTTTAGTTATGATAGGATTCCAGAATTACTTTTTCTTCTCATATATGCACATCCTTCCTTGTCCTTTTCAGGTGTGTTTGATAATCATTCACACTCTGGCCCCACTACTGACCCATAGAATGGTTTGGGTTGGGTCTTAGTGTTGAGACCAATCCACTGAAATGAATTTGCTGTGATACAGTTGAGTCATCATCTCTCTTTTTTTTTTCTTTTTCCAAAACACCTCAAACAAAACAACCTCCTCACCAACTTGCAAAAAATGACAAAAAATCCTACAAGAAAATCTTTGAAGCATTTCTCACTTTTGTGCAGACTTTTTGGGTTTGCTCTAAGTTTGAATTCCAGGGTTACTTGGGGTTTTGGAATGTTTCCTTCTAAATTCATAGAATTCAGTCCGATACAAGTGAAAACTCCTGTAGTGGTGTGGTTTGTATTTTCTCCTTCATTTCTTCTTTATTTTCCATCTCTATTTTTCTTTTTTTTTTTTAATATTTTGGAAAATAGATCGTGGATACACCAACTGCTAAGGCATCAGAGGTATATATAGAGAAGAGGATGAGACTTCTGCCATGCTTGAGGTCTCTTGAGTCACAGGAATCTTGCTCAACACCACTCCAGAAATAGTGATCTTTTGGGACTTTCTGTTCTGTTATTTGTGCAGGTTGTGCTCTTGTCCACTTGCTGTGAGGTGCTCCCCTCCCTCCCTGCAGCCCAGTAACACCCAGTTCACAATTTATTGTGCATCTTGCCAGTTTGACAGCCCTTACAATTCCTTGCTACTTACTGGTCTCAGTGTAGGTCCCGTGTCAGTGCTGTGCTGGTGTTGCCTGCTGATAACTTCACTTTTAGTGCTCTTGGCTTGATCAGCTCAAACATGCTGATTATAGTAGATTACAGTAGATGAGCAGAACATGAAATGTTGGAGCCCTTTGGGTGTTGGAAATACGTGGTGGCAGCTTTGGTCTGTGTTCAAAGACAGCCAATGTATTTTACATTGAAGGTCTGTTCTCACTTTTCTTCTAATCCTAGAGGGCTGTGTTGCCTTGATCATAAAACACATTCTTATGTGTATTTGATATGCCCTCAAAACCAATTCAGGAGGAAAAGCTGACTGGTTTTAAGAAGAATATACCTGTTTTAAGCTGATAATGTGATGTGGCTGTCTGGAATAACAGGTTGCTTACACATTATCCTTTAGTTCCTCTATATTCAGTAATAGTCCTTTTTACTTAAGATGTTGCATTCTGGAATTTTTTTGTGGCATACATTGAATTTTTAGGTGCAGTACAGAAAAAGTACTTCATTATACTCCAGAGATAAAATATGTGGCTCGTTCTTTCCAGCAGACTTCAAGCTCACAGACTCTCATTTTGATGTGGTCATGGTGCTGCTGCTAAGTCACTAAGCCATGTTTCACTCTCTGTGGGCAGTAATGAGTTGCAAATCAATAGACTGTTCTCCGCTCGGCTCACAGAGGTGTAAATTGGTATAAAACAGCTTTAACAATGTGACGAACACTTGTTTCAGTATTCATTCTGGGCATTTGTTTGTAATCTTCAACACCGTTTGGTAAGGTACACTTAATTCAGACAGGATGAAGCTGGAGGATCAAACATAAAGATCATAATTTCTGGAAAAACAGGGCTAAAGCACTAATTGTTTTTGTTTTGCTTTTTAGCTATTCTGTGAAATTGCATTGTTGCATAATAGCTAATGTGGTCAGACATCGGAAGAGCTGTTTTTGCTTGTTCTTGCACTTAATCAGACTTTTAAACTTTTATTTTTCAATATACTTTATTGCGTGGTGATAGAATTGTGCTAGTAATCAAAATACTATATATGAGAAAACTGATGTATAATAATATATGTAAGAATAATAATATAGATGAGAAAATTGGGGAAGGGTGAGTGGACTAGAAAAGGATTTCTAAGATAAACTGAAGAATGCTAAAGTAATGTGGAGGCAATGCCTGGCTGTGTGCCTGGAGGTGAGATTGGGGGGTGAGAGAGAGAAGAAAGGATGTCAGGTACTTCTCCAGTTGCAGCTTCCAGTTCCACAGGCAGGTGAGAAGAAGATCTTCCTGTTCTGGTGTGCTGTACAGTGGCAGATGATTGTGAAAAGGAAAACTACCAGGAAATAGCAGAATTGCCTATATGGCTGTTAACATCTTAATTAATGTCTTGTCCTTGTCATATCCTCCTTGTACCTAAAGGAAAATAACAGAATTTAAGAATTATTGCTGAAAGGCTACTAATAATACTTTTTTTTTTTTCGTGTGGTAGACACCACATTTTGTTCTGACTTGTACATAAGTAGTTACTCCAGTGCTGTTGTATTTAATGTAGTTGTTTGGGACCTGCACTGTGTTCACAGACCCCATGTTTCTGAAGTCCTCAAGAATACCATGGTAGTCAGGGAGGTGTTTTGTATTAGCAACAGCCCCAGAATAATGAGGAGGGAGGGATCATACCCAGTAAAGCACGGAACATGTGCTAAACCTGATTTTCTCAGTATAGGCCCAGCTACAGAAGGGTGGGAACCACTCTCTTCCCAGTCTTCTGGTTTGGGAAGTCTGAATTCTGGAGTATTTTTAAATATACTTTTTTTTCTTAACCAATGACTCCAGCTAAGGAGCTGCTTGTTTAGTTTTTGGCGTTGGACCAGCTTTATGATACTCTCTTTGGTATATGGATTATATAGCTCTGTGGAAAATAATAATAGGAAGTTTATAACAGTGTGTGTATTATGTGCCTGCTTAAAAGTGTTGTATTAGGTCTCAAGAGTGCTGGACTCCAGTTTCCGCATAGCAGACAAAATTAAGTGTTCTTAATAACAGCAAACCATTAGTAGAATAGCATTTTAATATATATTCTATAATTTGCACATGCTAATTTATTAATGCCTTTCACTTTTAGGTGCTGGAGATCAGAATTTATTTAGTTCTTTGTATCCTACACTTTCTCAGCAGCTTCCTAGAGAACCCATGGAATGGAGGAGGTAAACTTACATTTTCTTCTGTGATACTGTTTCAATGTCTGTTTTTTGACTTGGATAAATACGTATTTGTTGTGTTCTGAGAACCTCTTACCATAAATTGAGTTGAACAGAGCAACTGACTCAAAGAAATTGGAGAAATTAGATAATCAAAGTGAATGTTGTGCACTTCAAGATGATCTTTTCAACCCGTCAGCTTTGCCTAAAGAAAAATGATAGTAATGCTGTGTTTCTCTCCTTGATATTGTGGTTTGTGGGTTTGTCTTGGTGTGCTCTGAGGTACTTTGGCAGCTGTGTTCTGAAAGTGATATGCTTTCTTCTCAATGAGAATATAGGTAGAACTCACATGGAATTATATGTACTTCCCTTCAGAAAGTTTGGTATGGCAGTGTTTTGTGATTGGAAAAAATATTTAGGGAATTCTCTTATTTGGTATTTTCTACTTGTCCTAGAGATACAGAAAATCTTTCATTGGAAGCTGAAGAGCTTCTAGCTTCTGTGCTTCAAAAAGGAACCTGTATCTCATTTCAAACAATTCCAGACTTTAGTTAACTTTATACTAACAGCAGCAAGTGTAGTTTGTGAGTTTCCAGTGCCAGAGTATTTCAGATTATTCCTCTTCCCCACAACACATGTTCATTTTCCTGTTCTGTCCACTAATTTCAGTTTTTAAACTTTGTAGGTCTTACGGCCGTGCTCCGAAGATGATTCACCTGGAATCCAACTTTGTTCAGTTTAAAGAGGAGCTACTACCCAAAGAGGGGAATAAGGCCCTTTTGACTTTTCCCTTTCTTCATATTTATTGGACAGAATGTTGTGTAAGTACTAGGAAAAACTCAAATTTAACAATTAAATTGTTTGCATAAGCATGAAAAGCAAATGAAAATAAGAGACAGCACAAGCAGAAAGTCAAAACAATTAAGTCTGGGTTGCATAAGCATGCATTGCAACTGGTAGATTGCTGGAAACAAAACTTAGCTTGAGCACTTCTTTCCATAAGCAGTATCTGTTTGTAATGTTACTTGACACTAAGAGGACAGGCGTTTGAATAACCTGTTTTCAGTACTTTGTCACAAAAAACGCCCAGGATCTTACAGTATTACTGCACTGGCACAGTGCACTTTCTTCCTAACACAGAAATGTGGCCAGGGTAGTTCAGTAATAATCTGTTGGTGCACTGAAATCCAAAGATACGTATTTTTTCTTTAGTTCCATCTTCTGTGTGTGTCAGGTATTGGTGGATGTCAGCAATTTAACTGGGCAAGATTTGGAATGTCTTAATCCCGTTTATCTCCAGTTCACTGCCTTTTGGTTTGCCTCTGTTGTGAATTAATTATCCACTTGAAGGACACAGACGACATCTGATCTGTGACCATTCAGAAAGAATCCAGAACAGCCTTAAGAATTATCTGAATTTATCTGTATAACACCAACCTAGAAGCAAAAAAATGCCAAACAATGCTTCTGCTTTTTTTTGAAATTATTTTTATGAAAAAGCTTTTAGACAGGTTGAGATTTGAACAGTGCAGAAGGTACAAATATCACACTTCTGTTACTGTTTGAGAATAAAACAGTTTAGCTTTGTAATTTCAAATGTTTTTATTGAAAAGCTCCAGAATGTTGAAAATAAAGAGTTTAAATTACGTTTTAAAATCTTAATTTAAGTAATTTAAAGAATGATAATGTACCATATACTATATTTGCTGTTTAACCAAAATACTGGAAATAAATTAAATTCAAAGACCAGAACTTTACTATGCTTTACCTCATTTGATTTCTTTCAGTGAGTGAACTTACTGTCACTAATTCTATTTGATATGCCTTTCTGTTTGCCTTCTTTTGGAACAAAACTTGCCTTTTGAAATTGTTCAGAATGTCTGTTTGATTTGATGATTCACCACTTCTCATCCCAGGACACGGAAGTGTACAAAACCACAGTGAAGGATGACATCACCAAGTGGCAGAACGTTCTCAAAGCTCACAGCTCAGTGGACTGGCTGATTGTGGTGGTTGAGAGTGATGCCAAGAAAAAGAACAAAACCAATATCCTTCCCCGAACCTCTATAGTAGATAAAATAAGGAACGACTTCTGTAACAAGCAAAGTGACAGGTGAGCATTCTTGGGCTTGCAAACATTTTAATCTTTTGACCAGAGTGCTGATTTATAAACTCAGCTCTGTATGCAAGACATTCCTTGCTCATTTAAAGACTTCCCTTGATGTCCAGCATTCAGACTGGTGGCACTGTAAGATCTGTGCTTTGAAGGAGGCTGGCACGAAGAATAAAGGAAGTTTATTTTCAGTTCTTCTTGGGTTCATGGTGGCTTTGAAATGTGTTTCAAATAGATTTCGAGTATCTCCTCCTGGCTAAGAGAGGTTTAAGGGGAACAGTGTGATGATAATCAGTTTTTAGACCTTCAGGGTTTTTTGTTTGCTTGGGTGCTTGCAAAAATGTTACCAGAGTTAGAGGTGATAGGAGTGAGGTGAGTAGGGAAAATGAAGCCAATAGGGCTCATTTTTTGCCATTATACTTTCTGCTGTTCACTTAATCACCTTTCCACTCTGAGATAATTGACATAAAGCCAGTTTCTTCAGATGTTTTTATTCTAAGAAAATAGTAATGAATATATGAAACTGTTTTTGCTTTCATTACAGCCAACAAAACAGGGTTTTCTAACCAGAAATAGTGTTTTACTTGGATGAGAGATTTTCCTGTCTTTAGAGAGATAATTAGTTTTTTGGATATTAATAAATTGTGATAGGAAAAACTGAGGAAAGAAGATGCTCTGAAAAAGTTGATTTATTTGTGAACTAATGGGACCTCTTTATTTTCTGAGAAAAGCAGAGGAAGTTTTAGCACATAGGATGTGTAGAACTAAATTGAGATACTGCAAGAATCTATTATGGATGTTTATTTCAAGTGAGTTAGGAAAGGCTGACTCTATGGGATCTAATAGATCCTAATTTGTATTTTGTATAATCCTTACCAGGAGTAGCTATATTTTCTGTTCTGCGGATTTGTATTGCTAGGCAGACTTTTCTTTTCGAGGATAGCTACAGCATTAATTATACTTAAGTACTTAGAATAATGTATCCATTATTTGCTTAAAAAAAAAAAAAAAGCTTTGAATTTCTCATTCTGGGTAAAACACTTAACTGTTCTCGTAAACTATGTCACATGAAAAAGTTTTAAAAAAGCTACCAAGCCCCAACCAAAAAAAAAAACACAACCCAAACCCCCAGCATAGCTGCCTCCAAACAAACAAACATAACCCTCAACCTTATTTTTTTTCCTCTGATTAATGTGGAATGAAAAAATAAATGTTGTTCACTCTGAATTTGTCAGGTATGCACAGTATTCAGCTGGACATTTATATATGAATTACGTGTTTTCCTCCTCAAATACAATTTTATCAATCTCTTTACAGATGTGTGGTACTTTCTGACCCTTTGAAAGACTCTTCCCGTTCTCAGGAATCTTGGAATGCCTTCCTGACCAAACTCAGGACATTGCTTCTCATGTCCTTTACCAAAAACTTAGGCAAGTTTGAAGATGACATGAGAACTCTGAGAGAGAAAAGAACCGAGCCAGGGTGGAGCTTCTGCGAGTATTTCATGGTCCAAGTAAGAGTCTCTTGTTATTGAAGAAAATACTTGAGTCCTAGTTTTAAAAATGATGCTTTTTTTTGTTGTGGTTGGATTTCTGATACTTTTAATGTTCTGATCATTCTTTGAGGGCTGGGGCGGGAATTATGGAGACTGGTTTAAAAGCAGCATTTTTGGATCCTGTTTGTAGCAGATTTGGGTTACCTTGTAATACAGTTAATGCAGTAATACAGTTTCCTGCTGTTAAAAAAGCAGAATCTCTTCAGGCTTGTCAAAGTTTTATGAACCTAAATTGAAGCAAATGAATTGCATCTAAGAAGTGTTTTAGTAGTTGATCTTGAATTTGGGGCAAATATCCCATTGCTGTGTCTGTTCAAACACACTCAAACTCACCATTGGTATTTAATGTGAATGCTTCTGTTTTCTTTGTTCAGATTATTATCAATGTGTATGGAGATGGTGTTTAGAAAAGTGTCTATTTTGAAGTAATCCATATACAGAGTGCTTTGAATTCCATTTCTTAAATAGTTTTAAATATAACTTTGTTTTAGCTGGTTCAGAGAAAAACAAGAACCTCCTGTTTGATTAAAATTAAAGGTCCTGATTCCTTTGGAATTTTCTGGTCCCTGTACTGTGCTGTTCTCCACTCCACCTCATCCTCATGTCTCCTTTACTGCATGTGCTGTCTTTTGCATAGGATATGTTTAATTTTGAGACTATTTCTACTTAGCAATTTGGCTTTGTGTACAAAAAACCCTTTTATGATTCACTGCAATTGATGCCTTCATGGTGCAAACAGAGGGGAAAACATTTGAACTATTATGGGAGATGAGTCTTCAGCATTTATTTATTTATTTATTTATTTATTTAGCTAAAGTCAAACTTTCAGTAGATCTATGAGCAATATCTGTAGTGAATCAGGATCTGGATACACATCAGAATTTACTGGCAGAGCTGTATGACTTAATCTCCTTTTGTGAACCTCCCTGAGTTAGGAAGAAATCTGCTCCAGTGGAAGGTTTTTCTATATATGTGAAATGAACATTAGAAAAAGGAGTGCCTGGAGCTCTGTGGATGGATGGGGACAGGTTGTAATACCAGACATGAATAATATCAGTAACATGTTCCCTGTATTGCTTGTGTGCCAAAAGGAAGAACTGGCCTTTGTCTTTGAGATGCTGCAGCAGTTTGAGGATGCACTGGTGCAGTATGATGAACTGGATGCCTTGTTCTCTCAGTACGTTGTCAACTTTGGGGCTGGTGGTAAGTGTCTGAAAATGTGAAATATACGTTGAGTGCCTGAATTCCTTCACTGTGCTGAGCAGCCCTGTTCTGTGGGCAGTCACAGTGAGGCTGCACTAGTTTGTGCTCTTGTTTTATGCTGTGTGCCCAACCAAGTGTCCATCAGTTACAGTCTTAACCAAAGTTGTTTCTTGTCTCTGAGGCTTACAAGCAATTTTTAAGGAAAACCTGTGTTTTGCTCTAATGGGGTGATTCTTAAAACCAGAGCCCTGAACTAGGAAATTACACAAGGATTGATCTGGCTGAGATACAGCTGCTGTTTTTACAGCTCACTGCTAGGTTTTTCAGTAAAGAGCTTCCTGGAAAAGTGCATTCAGTATTGCCTCAAATTACACGAGATGTTTGGTAATCACTGCAGAACTTAATAGAAGTAGGTGCTTAATCTGCACTACAGAAGATTTAACTTCATTTTTGAGAAAAATTACTGTGCTAGAAGTATCAAATAGCTTTAAGCTGTTTTAATGAGCTAAAGCACATGCTGTTATATAACAGCTTTAATCAGATATGTTTTATGAATCTGGTGAAAATACAGTGCAGGAGTAATTGCAGTGAAATAGATTTGTGCTGACTGAAACCAATGCAATACCTGAAGTGGGGGCACATCCATCCATGATGGCTGAGTAAGAAATACTTAGGCAGATAAAGCTTGTTTGTTTTGAACTTCAGGTAGGCTCAACTGCTAAGAAATGAATTACAAACTGATTGCCGCTATACTGATAACAAACGTACAATTAAGACAAAATGCCTATAGGAATACAATGTTGTGGAATTAAGTTATTTTACCTCGCTGTGGAAGTTCTGGTGCTCTTTTGTTTTGCTTTTTGAAGTTAAGACATGAAGCCATTTATCCATGGGATAAACTTGGGAAGGACAAAGGCAGCTCACAGCCTCTGGAGGGAGGGTGACGATGCTTTCCTAGGAAGCAGTGGTTGATTCTTGGATATTAACTTTGTTTACTTAGATGGTGCAAACTGGCTGACATTTTTTTGCCAGCCAGTGAGGAGCTGGAATGGTTTAATTCTGCGGAAACCAATAGACATGGAGAAGAGAGAGCTCATTCAGAACCAAGAGGCGACGCTGCTGGACCTGCGTAGTTACCTGTTCTCTCGTCAGTGCACGTTGTTAATCTTCCTGCAGAGGCCATGGGAGGTTTCCCAGCGAGCACTGGAGCTTCTTCACAACTGTGTGCAAGAACTCAAGCTATTGGAAGTGAGTCAGTGCCATCTGTTCCATTATGTGAATGATTTTATCCAGTGATGATCTAACGATGTTTCAAGTTCAGCTGTCGGTGACCAGCGTTCAGTGAGCACTGTCTGGGAGTTACCAAAATGATGCTGTAATAACAACTGGGCTGCAGCTGATTGTGTCATCACGAGGATGTCTTTGGCAAGAAATTTGGAGACATTACATCTGAGAACCAAATCTGTGTAGTTAAAGTATTTTAGTCTTCACCTGGAAAGTTGTTTTCTGAATTGGTAGTCATTTGTCTGCTTCTCTCATGGATTTATTACCAATCTGTTGAACTGTGGTTTCCATAATTTAAATCTATAACAGTGTTCATTGAAGGAATTACAGGACAGTGGTTATTATGCTGTTATGCAGGCTAATCCTCTGTAACAAAAAGAAGAGATTATTTCTGGATATCATTTTGTGACTTACCCATGCCTTCATCCCATGGGTGCTCTGTTAGTTTTATCTGTCCCATTATAACAGCAGCTGCTAAGTTCCATCTGTTCATCTGCATTTAAAAACTGCAAATCTGCTTCAGATGCTTTGCTGACACCTTCATGTGTTCTAAAACTAATGTGTAATTCCCACAGATAGTATGATTTGTGTGTGCATTTTGTGGTGGTTTTTTTTCCTCTCCAAAATGCAGCCTTCTAGATCCTTGAAGGTACTTCCTACAGTTCCCCTTTTGCTCCACCCCAGGTCCTTCCTGTGCCCCCAGTGTTTGGAGTTTTCATCTGCACTGTCTCTTATTTCTGCTGTTCCTGTCTTGCTGTGGTGATCCAAACGGAATGCAGTGTTCTGACTGGGAGACAGTGGCACTTAATTTTGCATAGCTTGTACTTATCCCTGTTGTGATCCTTTTCCTAATGCAGGCAAACCTCTTAACGTGGCTTGACACCACTGAACACACAGCAGAAATCGAAACTACTCTGTTCTTGGATCTTTGTATTCCTGAAAATTCTTTCAGAATTCAGATCTTTATTATTTCTTCAAGTGCATTGTGTTCATACTTTGAACATTCCTATCCCATTAGTCACCTAGTTTATTAATGGATTTTAGGACTTTTATAGTCTTTCTAAAAGGAATATTTTTGCAGTTCTTAACAGGATTTTGAGATGTCATTATTGTGTCTGTATTCCATGTTTTTAGTTATGCTCATCTTTATCTTAATTCTTGAAAGTGTTCTAGTATCAGACTCTCTTGTCTTTCTCTATCTTTCTCTTTTTTGTTTTTCTTTGTTTGTTTTCATCTCCATTTTTTAATTAGCTGTCCCTGACAGATGTCTTATCCTTTGATGAATAAACTCAGAGACTAATTTGGTTTTCTCCAGATTTTTTAGCACTTCTTAGTATACTTTTAATTTCAGTCTCAGTTAGAACTGATGTTTCCTTAGGAAAGCAGTAGTCTATTTACAGAAATTTTTCCCAACTCTGTTTTCCTTCAGCTGAGTTTTCAGACTTGGAATTTTTCCAAGACCTATTAGTCTTCCTTTCCTTCTCTTGCATCTTGATGAATGTATCACATCTAGTTAATAGGTTTCATGGACTAATATATATAAATTTTTCAGGAAGCAACGAGAATTGGGCTGTGCTTTGTGTATTCTTAGAGTAAGCTCTTCCAAGAGGTTCTGCTGTGTTGTATGAAGAAAAGTACTTTTGCTGAAGTATTTTCTCATCTGGCTATGGTTTATTTCCCAGTTAATTTTATCTGTTAATCTCCAGGTCTCAGTTCCTCCTGGAGCTTTGGATTGCTGGGTGTTTTTGAGTTGCTTGGAAGTCTTACAGAGAATAGAAGGCTGCTGTGATAGGGCTCAAATAGATGCAAATGTTTCCCACACAGTTGGCCTGTGGAGCTATGCCACTGAGAAGGTGAGTGAATGGTATGTTGGGGTGGTGGTATTACAGTGTTGAAGTAGAAAATTTGTTTCCCTGGAAGAGATTTTGTCCATTTTGTTGTGGAATTGAATACTGGGTTCTGTACATTGTCTTGAGTCTAGTCTAGGTGAGACGTCCATGTTTATATCCACTTTTTTTCACTGTGCTTTGGGGCCTGGGAATAAGAACGGTTTGTCCTCCTCTTTTTCTGTCCCCCCTTTCCTCACAACTAATTTGATAATTAATCACTGGTTTGATTAAACTCCAGAATGAGCTCAGTCCGTGTTGACTGAGAGGGAGAGAAGGTGAATTTCAGCTACAGCAGAAAAAATGCCCAGATTTCGATGCATTTACCACTAAAAATAGTGGTCTGTTTACACAAGTCACTATTTCTCCAGTATGTTAGTACAGCAGTAATAGACCCCTGTCTTCATTGAAGGTGTTACCCTTGGTGGCTTGTGAAAGAGGCAAATAATTTCCATTTTTTCAGTCATCAGCCTTTACCATAAATGTTCTAAAGTGACCTTTTCGGTTTGGTTAAACTGCTTCCCTAACTTGTCAAGTTCCACTTGTTTCTATGAAAGAGGTGATGTTTGAGGTTGCTACTGCTTTCCACACTTGAAGAACATTTTAGAAAGAAGGTAAACTCCAGAAACTATTGGAATAGACTGCTGTGGTCTTTGTGGATGTTTTTGAAGACCAGCATACACTCATCCTCTTGTTGGCATAGCCTGTAGTATATTTGCTATTTATTTTAATCATAGTTTGATCGTATTTTAGTAGACTTAAGAATCCTCTAACTGACACTTGTTTTATTACGAAAGCAGAGAAATACTATTTCACCTTGAATAATTATTGCTAAAAAAAAAATGGAGGGGGGTGGAGATCAGAGTAAAAGAAGCAAAGGATTGTTTAAAATGCCAATTGGTGCCTCACATTCTTCCCATGCTCCTTAGATGTTTCTATGGAAGATAATTTCCAACCTGAGTTGGAAATGTCTCTCCCATCCATCATTTTTCTAACACAAAGGGTAAAGGGAAGAATTTTAGGATAATGAGTAGCAGTAAGGTGAAACTGACTGAATGAAGAAATTTAGCAACTAGTGACAAAATTAAGTGGAGTTGAAAATAAATTTTAAAAAAATGTTGTCATCCATCCCCATTTTTTGTGGTGTGGAGTAATGTGACTAGCTGACCTTTATTCTTTTGTGGGCTTACCTTTATAGTTGATTGAGTTTTCTAAGTAAATTGACCAAATGGCCAATAGATAAGAGCTTCTTTAAGACAATATTCTGGGTTGAGCCACCAGCTGCTGTCTAGAAGGGGTTTTATGGTAGTTAACACTGTTAGCTGTGCTAATCTCTTTTTCAGGAAGGTTTTCACCTGAATACAGTATTTCAGGTGAATTTGCAAGATTCCTAATCACTTTACTGCAGACTTGCCTGCTTTTCTTGATTACTTAGTTTTCAAAAATACAGCACAGCTATTAGAAATAATCTTTGGTCATAATGGCTGAATATCTCGAGCTTTGTTTGTGTTTGTTTTGAAAACCAGAAGGATTTACTCAGATTAGGTGTTGTGCATGTAGGGATCTGTGTGTATAGGCAGATGTTCCAATATTTGAGTCAGTAACTTACACGCAATTTAATTCTTTAGTAAATTAATCTATACTGTGAGAGTAACAGTTAATTTTGCGATCCTGTAAGCAGCGTAATATGAAAGCAATGAAAACGGAACAAGGTAATAGAATAAGAGGGGTTTTATATTGATTTTATAGCCTGTTGAGAGCAAGCATCTGGTTTCTCTTGCAGTTAAAATCTCTGGGTTACCTGTGTGGACTTGTGTCAGAGAAGGGACCCAATTCAGAAGACCTTAACAGGACTGTGGATCTGTTAGCAGGGCTGGGAGCAGAACGCCCTGAAACAGGTACTACCAGGAATGTAGGTTAGCTGACATTGTCTTAAATACAGAGCATATCAATACATCAGTAAGAAGAATTTTCAAGTATTCCTGTATATTTATATATACACATGTTGACAGAACTTTATCTCTTACAGGTTTCTTTAGTATGTGTTTAGCATTTTAAATTACCAATGTGTCTCCTTACTGTTGCAAGTATAAGTTTTTCCATTGATGCTCCACTTATCAGTATTTAGGTAAATGGTCTTGAACAGCACTCGATTTCAATTAAATTCTTAATGCTTTCAGACAAGTATTTAAAACAAAATTATTGGAAAAACAAATAGAGCATCCTTGTTCAGATGCAAACAGAAAACCTGCACCTGGAGCTACAAAGTGATATTAGTTTTTAGTTTTCTCTCCACTTTCTGCTGAAGAGAAAGTAGGGGTGAGGTGGGGTGGGGTGCATAGACTCTTCTAAGAACGCGTTTTTAAGTGACACCTCTTGTTTTGCTGTTTTCTAAAGCCAGTGCATCACAGAGCCCTTACAAGAAACTCAAAGAGGCCTTATCATCTGTAGAAGCTTTTGAAAAACACTACTTAGTAAGTATGAGTTTTGCTCATTTATATTACTTTTGTGTTTACACTGTAGATTAAATAGGGCCAAAGTTTTCAAAACTGAGAAGATACATTGAGAACATAAATCTGTATTTCTATATTTTGGTATCAAAGGTTATTTCTTGCACACTGAACACCTCAAGGCTGATTTGTTCTACAGCTAAAACCCTGTGTGGGCCCCAATTTTCAAATATTTGCATTAACTTTAATATTTACAGTTATGAGCTGGAGGTTATTATCTATAGGTATGTATACTTAGATATTAAAAAAGCCAATGTCATGCCTATCATGTTCTGCTGTCCCAAATCCAGGATTAACTGAATCTTTCCCAGAAGAATACTGATGTGTGAATTCAGTTTCCTTTTAAATGGTTTAGGCTTGCATTTTGTAATGAATATTACATGATTAAAGTTACACTGTTGATTTTTTTTAATATAAACTGTGGGACATCTGTGGATAATAGGGTTGTACCTGGCATAGATTGATGCATAATGAGGATTCTAATGTTGTACATCTTTATTTCCTGACAGCTCCCCTACTGAGGAGCCATTGTAATGATTTCAGTTTTTTTTGTTTTGCTGGTTTTGTTTTTCAAATAGAAGATTGTTAAATAAAACAAAAAACCCTTGACTGTGACAAGAATGTGTTTGAATTTTTGAGGGCTTGGATTGACAGATTTGGTTGGGTTGTTTTGGGGTTTTTTTTTCCCCTGAATAATTTTCTGTTAAAATTTCTCAGATTTGCAGTACTGCCAATAAGGTTTTCTGGGGAAAACTTGACGAAAAATGGAATTTTTTTTTTTAAACATGAAAACTATGTGATAGTTAATTGTGCAAAGTTTTATCTAAAGAAAAAAAATCTCAGAACATTTTGTGTGAAGATACCAGGTTTCACTTTTATTCTTCATTTATTTATAGGACTAGTTGTGTAGCTGGATCAAAATTAAAATCTTCAGAGTTGCTCTTACATATTCAGTTCCAATATGCACCTGAAGATCTCTGCTAAGCTCAGCAGTAACTTCCTAAATTTAAGAAACTAAGTGGGATCTGTAGTGTTTGCCAGGGAAATTGCCATTTCTCTTTGTATTTATGACTGCACTTTTATGCAATGGACATTCAGATGTCAGATGCACTATAAAAAATTGTTTTCTATGTAGTTGTCAGGTAAATATATACCTTTTGTACATACCCATATTTAATCCATGTATTCAGTGGGGAAGAACTGATTAGTTAAAATTTCCAGACACAGCTAAGATAATCAATTTGCATTTTAAAAAAATCTTCTCTGAAGCCATTCCGCTTTGTCCTGTCACGATGTGATGTATTTTTTTTATTTGTATCTATCTGGCCCAAGATTATGATGGACTTTGGAAAGAAGTTGGGTGGTTGAATAGAGTCAGTGTGTGTTGTAACTGCTAATTTTGTGAGAAAGGTTTGCTGCTGTTATTAAAGCTTAGGGCAAGGGGAGGAAGGTGAGCAAGGGGGAGAGGGTGACACTTGTACACTGTGGCTGCATTGGAAATTGCTCTTAAAGACGAGGGATAAACTTCAGTTTGGGAATGCAAGCAAAATTCCTTTCAGGCACTCTTGTGAAAATAATTGTTCTGATTATAACTTAGCATTTACAGATGGGGGATAATGACCAGCTGCAGGAGGAGTGAAGGTGACCTGTTACAAACTGCTGTGTCTTGTGTGCTCAGGGCAAATGTGACTCATTCTGGGCATTTTGTTGGAGTAACTTAGTCACTGGCTATGAGTTTGTGTGAAATACCATATAGCTGCTAAAAATACATAAAACTTATATTGGTTTCTTTTCTTTTAAACAGGATCTGTCCCATGCCACCATTGAAATGTACACAAATATTGGAAGAATTCGCTCAGCTAAGCTTGTGGGAAAGGACTTGGCAGAGTTTTATATGTAATTGACTCTTTAAAATGTCTTAAATGCATTGCCTTTGAAAAGTTTGAATATGATCCATGAGGAAGATACGCTGTACTTAAACAGGAATTTTTAAAAGTATTTTAAAAAATGTAAACAAACCCTATTTCAGGTTGTATTTCAGGGAAAAAAAAAAAGAAGAAAACTAGCAATCTCTTTCATCAGACTTAAATTCTCACCTCATGATTTTGTATTCTTACCTTTAACTATCCTATGTTCTTTAGCTTGATCCTTTCTTATTCTAGGGAGAAGAGGGTGGGAAAGATAACTATAAACTTTGAAACAAGTCAGAAGCCTCCTTAGGAAGCAGGCTATAGTAAATGCAAAGTTATCTTAACTACATGTATGGACTGCATCTATCTAAAAAAAGCCAGAAAACATGTCTTTGGATAGTAATCTGTTTCATATTTGAGGTTATCACTGCAAAGTGTTTTTTTCCCCTCCTGTGAAACAGTGATTTTATTCCTGATTTCCAAATATGTTTTTTGTGTTTATCTCTCATGTTAAAATCCACTGAGAAAACCTCCTTCATTTTTCAGTGTCTTTGTTTTTCTTTTTGAGAAGAATTTGGGGATTTTTTGGAAAATATGTTGGGGCATGCTTCCCACCAGCGTTTACTTTTGAGCAGTCTGATCTCCAAGTTGCAACAGATTCTCCTAAATGAACTTAAATTTTCACCTGAGGGAATAACGTTAGGTTTAAGTACTGCCATGGAACTGCTGTGTGGTGATAAAATTTTCATTGAAGTATTTTTCTGCTTTAAATTTTTGAGTAAGCAAATTTTTAGTTAACTGTCAGAAGGTTCAGATAGCTTTTGTTTCATTTGTGGGAGGTATCTTCACCTCATTTGTGCTGACTTGAGATATATCTGCATAAAAAGCCTTTCACTTACCTGAAATATTGACATTTCTTGCAGTTCTACTTGCTTAAGGGAATGGCAGTAAAGGAAGGCCTGTATGTTTATCTATCACCAGAAAATTAAAGATCATAATGGTTCACTGCAGTTTGTCCTGCATTTACTTGCAGTGTTCCTCCCCCATCACTACTCTGAGAAAAGATGTAGGGAGTTTCCGTGGCTGCAAAGTTTCTTACATTGCTCTGTGCTCATTTCTTTATTTTCCAAGGAGGAAGAAAGGCCCCCAGAAGGCAGAGGTGTATCTTCAAGGAGCACTGAAAACCTACCTTGCTGAGGGCTGGGCACTGCTGGTCACGCACACGAGGAAGCAGCTGGCTGAGTGTCAGAAGCAGCTTGGGCAAATAGAAAAGTATCCTCTAAAAGGCAGAGCCAGAACAATCGAGACTGGAGAAAATGAGGCTTGGGATTATTTTTCTGTATCTAACTTTTCTTCAGCAGTAGAGACTGCCAAACATTCTGAGTCTGAGCTGAGACAACTGAGTTATTTCTTGTTTCCATTGTTGCTGTCTTGGGGAGGGTTGGGTTATTTATTTTTTTCATTTTTACTTTTTTAACAACTGGTTCACTTAACACCTTTTGCATGTGGTTGCTGCCCTTTGTTCTAAGTATGTCTAAGCTCTAGAGAGTGCATCATGAATTGTGTGAAGTTTGTCTTTTGTTCACTAGATACCATAGAGTGTATTTTGGGGGTTGTTTTATTGTGCTGATTTTTTTGTCGATTTGGGTGTTCTTAGAACTGGACGTACATTACACATGTCAACCTCCTTTTCAAATCTCACATAACTTTTAAACATTCTAAAATTTTTCTGCTTCAGTGCAAATGCTCATAAAAAAATCTGAGCCAGTACTATTGCATTCTTAGCTAAATATTCAAGTGATCATTTATATCCCTGGCACTTAAAATTTTAAAGAATGTCTTATGACTTAGTTATGGAAGTGATGCTATAACAGCTGGCAGATTCTCAGCCAGGTAAATTGGAATAAAATAGAATTCTCAAGATTATTTAGTGCTAAATGTTGGGCAGTGTAATGCAAGACACTGTGTCTTTAACATGCACACTGCATTTATTATTGTCAAATAATGAATTTTCTGTGCTCATGAATCTTTTTAGATGAGGCAAGATTGCACTGGTTAATAATGGATCATATTTTTAGTACATCTGCAAAAGAAGTATTGGGATTCTGCGATAGTCTCAGGTGATGGTAAATCTTCCATTGTTTCTTGTCTAGTGGAAAAGTGTGATGATAACAGCAAGTTTTGTCTCTAAAGATCAGAAAAGCAGTACTTGAATGTCTTGTTTTCAGTCAAATTTTTAATTGTTCTGGGTTTCTACTTCCTGGTTCCTTAACTTCATTAGTTATCTCCAAACAAGCAGCCTTTTAGCTGGTGATAATCACTTAACAGAAGAAGAACGGAAAAGATTTTGCCAAGAAATACTAGATTTTGCCAATCAGCAAGCAGAGAACCAAGGTAAGTCTGGGTCTTAAAACTTAAGCTGCTCTAACTGGTTATTCCCTAAAGGTAGATGGGGAGGCTTTTTCTGATTGGGTTCATTATCTTGTGTATAATTTCTGAACCAATGCAGATCTTTACCTGTGGTCTCCAAAACATTTATAAATCTACAGTAATTAAGAATAGTCAAAGGGTAATTAACATTTTCATCCTGAATTTGGCAGTCTTTTTTTTCCTTCAGTTATGTTTCTCTGCTTTAACAGCCCATAATTTATTGTGCGTTGAGTTTTTTTCAATTCCTAACCTACCTTTGTCTCTCATTGCTGGCATGCAGGTGGCAGCTCTGTGATGGTACTTCCTGGATTTTGATGTTAGATCTGTTCCCATCCACTTGCAGCTTATTATTTTGTCCATCCCATTTCCTCTCTTTATTCTTCACGCTGCTTCAGTAATACCTTCTTGTCAGATACAGATCATAATTGAAATTCTTATGGAATACTTCCTGTAGATCTGAAGACTGCTTATTTTTATGCAGACATTTTTTCTTAATTAATAGATATACCATAAATAATATGTTACTTTAGACTTGATTCTTAATTATTTTTGGTACTGCCTCAGGGTTGTCTTTGGAATGTAGAAAAGAGAATAAAAACGCCTTGCATAGCAAAGCTGCTGGCTCAAGGCACCAGCCTGATTATTAGTTTCTTAAACTTGCACAAGCTCTGGGAAGTTTATTACTTAATGCTACTGTGTTCTGTAGTAGTGAAATGTTCAACTTCTGCTTGGACAATCTCTCTTAATTCAGTTGTTTTTAGTAGCCTGGATATGGAAATTGTAGTCTAAATAACTGTTGGAAAACAAATCTCAGCATCTTTAAGTCTCATGCAAGATAAAAAATTGGAAAGCGTTGATTTGTTGTGAAATGATTCATTGTGAAAAGTTGTTGATCCATTTAATTCTAGGGTTTAAATTTTTAAGAGAAAAGATTAGCTGATCCCCAGCAGCACTGGAGAATAATAAAACCCCTGTTTTTATCTTTCCAGGTCAAAAGGTTTTATTGCCTATGCATTCCTTTGCCCAGCTGAAAACTCTGCATTTTGACCCTCCAAATGCTGTTGTCCACGTGGGTGGAAGGTTGTCCATTGAGCTGACTTTGCTGAGCCAAATGCCCATCCCTGTCCAGGTGGACCAGGTTGCTATCCACGTTCACTTCAGCGTTGAGAAGAACAGCTACAGGAAAACAGCCGAGTGGCTCACCAAGCACAAAGCTTCCAACGGTGTCATCAGCTTCCCAAATGAAATTGCAGGCCTGCCTTTGTCCAGAAACAACCTGCCAGCACTGGAGCTGTCTGAAATGTACGAGCGGAGCCCCTCGGACAACTCCTTGAACACAGCAGGAATCATCTGCAAAAACACGCACATGCTGCTGCGGAGGCAGGAGAGCAGCACTTCCCTGGACGTGCCCTCGGGGGTCACTTTGGAAGATGGGGCTCATGTGTTGAAGTGCAACAACTTGACACTGGAACCAGGGGACAATAAAATAACCTTCAATATTCAGGTATGTTTTTGTAGCTGGGTGATTGTAGCACTCGTGAAAGAAAGGTTAAAAATGCTGGCTGAGGAAGAGCATTGTGCTGGTGAGTGTATTGGTGAGTGGTACCTGTATTGCTTCCTGTTACACTTGGATCATCCATTCCCCTTGCAGCTTTTTGTTGTTCTACACCATCATTTCCCTTGCAAGGATGCTGTTTTGTTTATGCTAAAACGTACAGATGACTCTTCTACTTGAAATCATTTGAGTCAGCCTTCCTAAACTTATTGTAAACATCTTGACTATTGCTGTCAAAAATTAAACTGATAAATTTATATGCAATATAATGTACTGCTCATGCACTCTGCCTGCACTATTGAGCTCATTCAGAATAATGTCTAAAAGCTTTGATGTGTGTTCTTTTTCTAGCCCTTTAGTAAGTGATTGTGTGGTTAAATTTGGTTGACAGCCTGTTCTTCTCTGCAGAGGGTGGTAGAATAATTTTTCACTTGGTGGATGTAGTAAACCTACCTGCAAGAAGTACAGCTACAAGTATTTGAATTTAGAAGATGTTAGAATTAAAGTTGTCCCCATTAGTCATCATCTAAGTTAACTAACTTATTAGTTATTAGTTATCTTATCATCTGTGGAAAGGCATTGGCATAGTGTCTTTTGAACTACTTACTAACCTAATTTCTGAGGTTTCTCCTCCTTTCAAAGGACTGGGACAAGTTAATGGGATTTCAACATGTTAGAGGCCTTGGTGGCTGGAAATGCAGTTTTCTGTGAAATAAATTTAACATGTGTGTAAAACTGGATTTCAGATAAAGGAGCATAGAGGAAAGCTGTTAGGGACTGCACTGAGCTGGCATTTGGGCTTAGTGGGATCAGGAAGCAATTGGAAACACCAGGAGAAGAGACATGGATGAAATGCTAGACAGAGCTCTGCTTTGGATTTGCCTGGTTGTGTCATGAATCTGATGGCCACTGGAGGATGGACAGCCTTGCATTTATAACTTTCCTATTTTCCCAACCTTTCCTTTCAGAAAAGAATTTTGCTTGGGAAGACTGCTCAGTGTGAATCCCACAATATAGTTGTTTAAGGCATGATTTACCTGTCCTTAAAAGGAAAATCTGAGCATGTTATAATTTTAACAGTGTATTATTAGATGAGACAATGAAAGCTTCTCTGGATTTGAGCTGCAGTATTTACAAAATATTTACTAAAAATCCATTATCATTGTAGTAATACACTGTGTCACTTCTACTGGATTACACAGCTGGCCAGAGCATAGAAACTGCTGACAGCTTGTTTTCTGAATTTTCTTAAAGTAATGCTTAATTGCACCACTTTGCAGGAAGAGGAATGACTGTGCTTCTGTGATGCAGAGGGAGTTTGATCCTTTCTGTAGACCTTACACTGAAGAGTAGCATTATTTATGCTGACAGCAATCTTCCAGTATTTTGTTCCAAGCCTTAAAAGAGATCAGAAAGCATTGTCTAAATTCTTTAGACCAATATTCCCATCCTATGTTAAGATTTAAAGTATGTGTATATTATGAATTACTTTACTCATGCTTTTCTGTTTTTTAAGGGCTAAAATGAAGTGACCTTAATGTCAAAATGCATAATACTGAATTTCAGTCTGGATTTGCTATGTAAAGAACTGTATGAGGTTTGAATGTTGAGTTGGTACAGCTTTTCTCCATAACTTGTAGCCTTATTTAATTATACCCAGCATTGGTATTTATGTATTATACTTGGTAAAGTGGCACATGAAAAAAAGAAAACATTTCCCATTCCCCAGCAGTCCCTAAGAGCAAAAAATAAATATACTAGCAGGTGTTACAGATTTGCATTTGTTTTTAGTCTTATCAAGAAACATCCAGAATCCCATTACTCAGGGTGTGGGAAGAGTTGAAAATGAAATATGTGTGTGTTACTTTCCTGTAAACATTGGCTCAGAGTGTGTGGTGGGGAATGTGTGAAATCAATAGCTGGAGCTGAAAGCTGTGCCTTATATAAATGCTATAGGATTTTACAACTGTTTTTATGAATTAGCCAAATAAGCCCAGGTATTGTTTAGGTACTTAATAATGTTTTTGCATGTATGTTGCACTTTGCGGGGGAACCAACCAACAAACAAGGCAAAACACATCCCAAAGTGACAAATGGACAGCATAGCTACTATGTTAGTTATTCTGATTATTAGTATTTGTTAATTATGATGATTTCTCTTGAATCAGACAGCACGCTAGACCTCTTACCTTAGTGGGGCAAAAGGTGCTCCTTTGTGCAAATCTAGTCATTTACTCAGACAAGAAGTCTGTAGTTTTAATCTAGAAATCCAAAGTACCTTACAAAAACAGGCTGGAAACATTCTGTTCTTTAGTAGAGGGTTTGTTTGAGAAGTATTTTCCTAAACTGAAAAATCCATTCAAATGTTTTCTTCCAAGGCCAAAGAACCTGGGACATACACGCTCAGGCAGCTGTGCACTTCAGTGGGAAAGGTGCAGTTTGTCCTTCTTCACATCTACCCGATCGTGCAGTACGATGTGTACTCCCAGGAGCCCCAGCTCAAAGTGGAGCCCATGACTGGTAGGTACAGTGGCTGTGCTCAAGCTGCTTTGATGATGCCTCTTGTGCTCCTGTGGGATTAGAGAAAGTGTTTCATGGTTTCAGTATTACTCAGTTTGCCTTACTCTGCATTTTGAGTCTAAAACATAACCTTGCTTTTCAAATTACCCATCATAATGTCCTGCCAGTGATGGCTGGTTTTGATCAACTGATTCCAGTGCTTGGCTCGGACACACAGTGTCACTTTTGAACATTGATTTGAACATGTAGTGTCCCTGAAATACCAGGTGTGATTTGAGCTGCCTCACTGCTTGGAAATGAATATTTACATTTGTCATTGCCTGAGCTCCTTATTGGTTAGGTTTGTGATCACAGGATGAATTAGGTTGGAAAAGAACTCTGGGATCGAGTCCAGCCTGTGGCCAAACACCATCTTGTCACCCAGACCATGGCACTGAGTGCCACATCCAGTCTTTCCTTAAACACCTCTAGGGACAGTGACCACCTCCTTGGGCAGCCCCTTCCAATGGTTAATCACCTTTTCTGTGAAGCAATTCCTCCTAACTTAATGGTACAGTCCCTTTGATATTTATAAGAACTAAGTAAGAAATGGGATTCTCTCCTAGAGATGATAATGTAAACTCATTAAAAATGAATACTGAATACATCCATTGGTTTCAGGGACAGCTGAACACTACTTGTAGTGTTTATTAAAGTGTATAAATGGAAGTTAATAATGATTTGTTTTCAGGCTATTGAGTGTTGCAGCTGAGGAGTTAATGTGCATTTTGTGCTGTCATTCCAGTCCCAGGGGTTGCAGTGTGTGGTGAAGGAAGGACAGGCATATTGGGCATTAATGAAGTTAGGGACCCCTCTGAAACTGGTAGCTGTGATCCTGTGTGCACTCGGGCATTCCTGTTAGGCTGATCATGTAAACTGAGCACATGGGAATGACTGGCATCACAGGTGTGAAAATACAGAGCTGTCTGCAACCTGGAGAACTTGAAAAGCTTAGTAGATTCTTTGGGGTTATTGTATTTCACTGAATTCTGTGCTGCAGAGCCAGCTCACCTAAGCCATCCAAGATGCAGTGGGTTTGGGCTCTCAGGTTGAAACCAACTGTTTTCCCCACAAGCTGTATCTGAGCTGGGTTTAATGTGTCACATAACACCAAAACCCCACACTTGTAAGTTACCCCAGTGTGTGACCACCTGTTTGCTAACAAGCCTTAGTGCATTGTAACCATGTACTAGAATCTGTTAACAATTCCTGCTCTGTCCTTCAGAAAGCCTTTTGGCTGGCATTCCCCAGAAGGTGAAGTTCACAGTGACCACTGGTCACTACACCATGAAGAGCGGGGACACTCTGCAGCTCAGCAATGCGGATGCCATGCCCATCCTGTACCACCCCGAGAGCAAGGCAGTGATCTATTCCAACACCAGGGGTAAGCCAGGAAGTAAAAATGAATAGTCTTTAAAAGGCTGGCAAGTTCAGTCATCATGAAGCAACCTGTACTTACAGTATTAAGAACACTGACACTGTTCGTCAGTAGTTGTTATTAAGAACAATTTTAGGGATTTGCAACTGAGTACTTCAGTGCAAGAAATGTCTGAAATTTTCACCCTCAAAATAGTAGTATGAATTTTTACAAACATAGCTGGACAATTTTACTTTCATTGATGAAATTCAGAAGGTATGTGAAACTGCTGCATGTGTGTGTGGTTCCAAGGTTGCTTAAAGTGAAATTATGAGACTTAACGAGGTGATTTCACTTTGTAAAAACTTACTTAAGTGTGTGGGTATGATGGCTAAAGTAGCTCTTTAGCTGGTTTGAAGTTCGTTGTTAAATTGCCCTCTTAGTTCCTTCCTGAACGTTAGAAGGACAATTATTACATGGAATGTGGTGGTTACCGTCCTGCAGTTTCAGAAGGACAGAGCATTACTCCTGGGAAGTTAAATATTAACACATGCAGATTATAGCTGGTTTGAAGAGGTTACTGTGGAGTTTTATAACATGGTTTCTCACTGCTGTTTTTGCAAACCTTGCTAGGAAGTGGTTATGGCACCACATATTTTTCTATCATTTTCTTTTTTTCCCCCATTCTACGCAACTGTAGAAAAGATCTCAGAGTCATCGTTAAGGATTCAGTCTTCAGAAAAGATCACAAGCATCAGCTTGCCAGTGGCTCCTGCATATCATGTGATTGAATTTGAACTAGAAGTCATGTATTTGCCATCAGCCACACAATCTGCAGTAGAGAAGGAAAATACTACAAATAAAGAAAATCACAGAAAAAACAAAGAGAAGCAGAAACAGGACAACTGCATGGCTACTGTTGACCAAAAAGTAAGATGTAGCTGAACTTTTTTATTATGAAGTGTAATTGATCACAGGGGTAAACGCCTCACAAAATAGAAGTGGTGTTGAGGGGGAACTTGCTTGTTTGGAACTTATTTTCCTTCAAAAGACATATATGCAAAAATCATAGCAAATGTTTCAAATGTAAAGAAATTGTAAATATAAGCAGAAATATACATTGTGGTTAATAGTCAACTGTTCCCTTGGCTAGTAATCTAAGTTTTAGTGTTTTAACACAGTTTATGAAGCATGGAGGGTACATATGCTTTTATAAAAGGTGGCATGATGGTCTTTTAATTCCAGCTTCTGATTCATGGGAAAGATAAAGTCAAATGTCCTGCTTCAAATTGAAACGAATATACAGTAAATGATTTTTTAAAATATTTTGAGCTTGTATTTAATATACTAAATTATTATAAAGACACTTAAATAATAGATCTTATAGCAGTTTATTTGATACTGACTTTTACCAGGTTTTTGTACTAAGATGCAATTGGTGTCCTTTTAGCTTTTCTTTCTTCTATTCCCCTTCCTTTATTTATAGTCTTTACAACTGGGTATGTCAGTTCTTATAGGAAAAGCTGCTTTCAGATTTCATATCCCACTCACAGGCAAACAAAAACCTGTATTTTTTCAGATCAGTTTTTACATACTGATTTTTTTCTCCTCTTCCCCTCCTGGATGCATTGGATATACACACTTGATGAGAAAAGCATTGCTTAGAAAGGAGAAGAAAAGCAAAATCATTGTGCCCAAGACCATTGCAAATAAAAACTGTGTTCCCTTTTTTCTTTAGGTGACCATTGATTGTCCTTGGTCGATTTACTCCACAATTATTGCATTAACATTCTGCATACCCTTTAATGCCAAGCATTCCTTGTTGTCAGCTGGCAAACGGTAATGTACTCATTATTTATTTATTGTTTCTTTCTTCTTACAAAGTATGGAGCTGGGCTTTCATAACTCATATTTATAGCAGCCATTTTTTAAAAATATATAAGTTGGGCTTCTACTATCTTCCCCCTGGAAGCATGTGCATTTCCTCTTGTGTTCTTTCATGACAGTAAAACAAATTTGTGGTTTTGGAAATAAGACCACAGGATGAACCCAGTTTGCCTGTTTCTGTGTAGTTCTTTGGTTTTGTTTAATACAGAAGAGGATGTTTTACAGCCTTATTTTATGGACATGGACTCTCTCAATGTAACTCTTCAGCTTTTATTGAACAAACTGTGTCACGTTTTTCAGGAAATATGTGCAAGTCTGTGTACAGAATTTGTCAGAACTCTGTTTCCAGCTTTCAGACTACAGCCTAAAAAATTCTGCTGAGTGTACAGATTTGCAGCTGGTACCTCTCAACCCTGCATCTCAACAGGTATTCTATCACTTGGTTTATTCAACTTATTCATCTTATGGTTGCAGTTTGTCATTGGGTTTTAGGAAAAAAAAATCAGGTAGACAGTTTTCCAGTTAAATACAGCTGTAAACCAGTTCCGTTGCAGAACAGTTTCTCACCATAGAATCATAGAATGGTTTGGGTTGGAAGGGGATTTGAAGATGATCCAATTCCAAATCCCCTGCCCTGGGCAGGGACATCTTCCACTAGACCAGGATGCTCAGAGCCCCATCCAACCTGGCCTTGAACACTTCCAGGGATGGGGCAGCCACAAGTTCCCTGGGCAACCCTGAAGTATCTTTCAGCCTTATCTGAACATACTAAATTGTTCACACTTGATGCCTAGGAATGTATATAAGAACATACTATAATTTTATTAAACTTGACTTTAGATTAAAATATTTTCAGGCACATCTGAATGTGAAGTGTTTCCTTTTGAAACATTTGATTATGACAGTGAAGTGGATCCTTCCTTTTTAAAAAGATGTGCATTGTGAAAAAGATTGACTGTTAGTCATCTTGGTTGCTTATTTCCCTAATGATTTATTGAGTTTGTTTCTATAAACTGTACCAGTGTCAGAACAGACAAACATATGCATGTGTACGTTTCCCCTTCTTTGTGAGAGGAAGGAAGGAGCTAACACTCTAAACATTCTCTTCCAGGTTGTGTACAGTAAGCAATCAATATTCTTTGTATGGGAATTGAAGTGGACAAAAGAGCTTCCTCTCTCCTTGCAGTGCCTGTTTTCAGTCAGCTTTTGTCCAGCTACCTCTGAAGAACAGTCTCTTACCCTGAAGCCGTTCACTTACGAATTCCAAGTGGAAAATTTTTTTGTAAGTACTCTCCTGAGTATAGGGTAGCTATCTTAACTGAATATGGTTTCCTAATAAATGGAAAGGGAAAATCAAGAAATACATTAGAAAAATTCTGTTTATATAATGAGGTTGATACCTACTTAGAATCACTGGAAAGTCAGTTTGTGAGTGACAGACTGCAGCCTGATATGATGCAGTGGAATCATATCCTTGCCTTGGGAATGTGGTGGGGGCCATAACATTTGAGCTTAATCTTGTTCCATTTTTTTACTCTTTTCACCTTCCTGGGTTGGTGCCATGGAGATTGTCTGCAGATTACTGAGCTGCTTTTTCCCCCCTGGCTTAAGATTGTGCTCTCCAAAGCAAATTGCAATTTCCAAAGTATCTTTGCTATTGAAAGCATCTGAGTTGTTTTTTGTAGTGCTTGAGATGAGCTTCTCTAATGAAATATTTAGGGATTTTTAGGCCATTATCTGAAATGTTTGTTCTTTCCCTTTATAGACAAACTTTTTATTCCTTTGATTAGCTAGGAAGGTCATAGGCTAGGTAGAACTCCTTTAATAGGAAGTTATATCAACATTATTTAATCTCATCTCTGAATTCAGTGTTACACTTTATGATGCTTGGGTAAAAAGCAGCATCATAAGAAGACTTTTGTTAAGTCCTTTTGTCTGTTTTCAGTGTTTTCTTCCTGTTTATTGCAAACTGGCCCTGAGCAATATTTCAGGTGTTTGCCTACTGGCATGTAACAAGCATTTTTGGCACCTCTATCAGCATCTTTTTGGAGTTTTTAAAGACAACTACCTGTGTTAAACAGTGGGGGTTTTCTGGTAGAAATTCAATTTTGTAGGAATTAAAAATCAGCTCGATGATGTGATGTTATTCCAGGGACTATGACAGGAAGAGGGTGAAGTAGTTCTGTATTGTAAAGGGAGGAGCTAAGAAACTGATAAAAATTGTTTAAATAGTACGATCAGTGTCCATTTAGGAGCATTGAAAGGGTGTGTTAAAGCACAGAAGTGAAGGAAAAAATGGTATTCTCAGTGCTGGTATCAAAAATAGATTGAATCAAATTTGATTTGATCTAGTGGAAGGTGTCCCTGCCCATGGCAGGTGGCTTGGAACCAGATGATCTTTAAGGTCCCTTTTATTGCAAGCATTCCAGGATTCCATGTTCTATGATTTTCCTAAACTGAGCAAGATAATGAAGTGAACATTAGTTACAAGCGATTCTTGCATTAAGAAGATTTAACAGGATGTGTCTGTTACATGTAAAGTTAAGTTGGTCCTGTACCCACTGTCCAGTTTAATTTAAACACAAGTAGAACTCCCCTTTTTTCTTGGTAACAGCACTGTTTTCTTCCTGACAGACACTGTACCATGTGAAAACTGAAATCTTCCCACCCTTGGATGCAGAGTACTGTAAAACAGGCTCGCTCTGCTCCTTAGAGGTGTCCATCACCCGGCTTGTTGAGCTCTCCGAGGTTGACAGAGATGAAGCATTAACAGAATCAGATGGATATTGTACAACAAAACTGATGTATGAAGGTAAGACTATTTTTCTTAAGCATTTTGATAAATTTCCCCCTAAGTTTTTCTTGACAATGACATTTGCCAGACTTCCTATATATTCCAGTATTGTGGGTGCAGCTGCTCAGTAAAGCAGTTTTCATTTTGCTAGACTGGGGATATTTTATTTTCCCCTCATTAATCTGCCTTCTAGTGGAATAGAAATGTTCTTCAGATTGGATGGACACATGCTTGAGGCCCAATGATGGTCCCTTCTGTGTAGGGCTGTTTTCTTACCTTGCACAGCTCTTCACACATCAAAGCTGGTAGGCTTTTAGATGTTGCTAAAATGCAGATTTTCAAAGTGCTCTAAAACTATCCTGAGGGTTCTTTATTTTTCACAGATCTTTATAGTGTTTTCTCTTTATTCTTGCAGTTGTTGACAACAGTAGTAACTGGGCAGTCTGTGGAAAAAGCTCTGGAGTGATTTCTATGCCTGTAGCACCTCGAGCAACTCACAAAGTCCACATGGAAGTGATGCCACTGTTTGCTGGGTATCTGCCTTTCCCTGATGTCAGATTGTTTAAATACCTCCCTCACCATTCTGCTCACTCCATGCAGCTTGATGCTGGTAAGGCCATTTTGACCACATGGCTACTTACAGAAATTACTCTGCTTTCCCTGTGCTCTTGTGTAAAGAGAAAAAGCAAGGCAAGAAATATCTTGACAATATATGGACTTGGTCATATATGGACCAGGTGTTCATAAGTGTCTTTGTTACCTTCACTCACAGTCCTGATTTGAAACTTGCTCTAATGGGAACTTTGAATTTGGGTTGCCACCTAAATCTCTGATGAGGAATAATAAAGGCATTGTTCTCTTATATTTCCTTTCAAGATTAGTGTGCAAATTAGTTTTCACTGGATTCATAATCAAGTGAAAGCTGTTTGATAACCCCCTAATCCTCCAGTTTCCCTTTCTGAAGATTGTGTGCCTTCACTAGCTTTGAAATTTTTTTCCAGTTTTCAAGGGATTAAGTACAAAATAAAAGAACTACTGAAAATTTGTGGCATATAAACCATATTAGATGCAGAGTTTAAATTACCACAGCCATGAAGAGTGTTTATCTGTACTGTTGAGTAGTCCCAGAGCAGCAGTGAGAATTCACTTACAGAAGCAACATAGCATTTGTCAGTGGAGCTGCCAGTGTCCATCCCTGTAGCTTGTGACAGATGTGAGGTCATGCTACTGAAATTTTCCTTTGAAAGCAATGTAATTCACTCTGTTACATCTGGTTCTGGCCAAAAGCATGCAGACTGTTGCCTCAGCAGAGATGATCAATAACTGTGAACATGTGTTAAGCTGACTGTCTGAGCTCTGAATGACCTTTTAGAGTTGTTTAATTGGTAGAATAAAACTCTTGGTTTTTTTTTTTTGTTTTGTTTCAAACAGATAGCTGGATTGAAAACGATAACCTGTCTGTGGACAAGAATGTGGATGAGCAGGCTGACAGCAGCAGCATCAGGAGCAGGGGGAGCCTGCATTCCACAGCCAGCGGGGAGCACAAGGGTCTGCCCATGCCCCGGCTCCAGCCCTTCTCCCCGGGCCAGGTCTTCAACAGCAGCACAGGGATGCAAATCCTTGTCATTCCCAGCAAGGACGACCACGTTCTGGAGGTCAACGTCACGTGACAGCTTGGAGTGGAGACCAGGAACCCGTTAGGAACTGGATATGAAAGCACTTTATGGGATAATGACCTGCTCAGTCTTCGTTGCAACATTAACTCCAAGGAGACCTGTGGCACTGGCGTGTACTGGCCATGGAAGCACCAGACAATTGTATCAATTTAAGTGTACAGTGAGGCTTGTGTCAGCTAGTTTATATTGCCACTTCAGTATGTTTTGTGTCAGCTATTGGGTTTTCTCCCTGCAGTCACATCCCTGCATCACAACAACACAGGGCAACAAAAAGCAAAAAATACAAATCTTTGGACCACTTCTTTATTTTTGTCGGGCAGCTGAGAGATTAGTTTCATGCTTCCTACATATTTTAGAATGTAGAGTTGGATGATATAATTATCCAAATCTTGAATTTTTATGTAATGATTTACAGGCTTTTCCACACATGTGCCAGAAACATAACAGAGCATACAACAGCACATTCACTGGTGTAACAGTTACTTTTCTGGTTTGGTTTTATTTTGTTTGTTTGTTTGATCATTGTTAATTCCTGCCATTGCAATTTTATATTAAACTTCCATCATTTGCATACTTAGATGCATGGAAGAGCTACTGCTATAAACAATCTTAACTGAACAAAATTCCTTAATTTTCTGAGGCTTTCTCCTTCACAGAGTAGACACTGTGATGTCACATATTATATGATTTTTTTGGGGGGGGTGGGCTTTGGGTCATCCTCTTGCATATTTCTTACCAAAGAAAGATATTGATAGAATTTAATAATAAATTATTTGGCTTATTGAGTTCCCAGATTAATTTCTTTTATTACCATTTCCAAGTGGCTTGGTTTGCTGCCCCAATTTTTAAGTTGGGGCAAAAATTTCAGTATGATGTGATACTTGAACAGTCAACCTTTCATCATAAAGGCTTAGTGTAATTATTACTGATTAGAGGCCAGACTTGTGCATTCATGATGAAAGAAGGAGGTTGGTTTGATATAGGAAAGCTTGCAGATGTAGAATAATCGTGAAGCAAAGTTAAAACATGTAACTTAAAGAATTTCATTATTTATATCTGAAATGTAAATACAAAAAATGTAAAAAAAAAAAAGTGTAATTTTTGTGAATGTTGCAAATCCACCTGTGACTGGAAAAATTACAACTTCTTCTGATGTCCTGCTTCTGATATTGAAACTTGTGCATTTAATGTGAGAATGACCTTTTCTACTTGCAGATCTATAATGGTGCGTTGTCAACAGACTCCACAGAGGAAACAGTCCCATGTCAAATACTTGTCAGCAAAACTAAAGCAAGGAGCTGCTCATTAGACAAATTTATTGTTATTATTTTTTTCTTCTGCTAAATTACAAAGGGGAAATAAAAAACAAACCCTCTTTCCAAAAAGAACCACAAGTGAGTTGAAAAATGGATAGGCACCCTGCACTGGTCTAAACATTTTTTTTTAATTTATTTTTTATTTTAAAATTCTAAATAGATGTATAAAGTAGACCTGCTAGCTGAAAATGTTCTTATCATGCATCTTCTTTCTGTGAAGGAATGCCCTTTCTCTGTGGAAATCATACCATTTTATTCTGGATAAAACCCAAAGCATCATTTAGTGCGAATGACTGCTGGGATTCTTTGACTGGAAAAGGTAACAAGTTAGTGACTTTGACACTGCAGGTATTATTAATTCCATTTTCATGGTTTGCTATTAAATCATTTTTCACATTGTTCTGTAATATACTGTTAGATTAAACACATTGTACTAAGATTGTTTAATGAAATTGTAAGCGTTACAGTTCTAAATATACATGTTTTAAAAAGAAATCAACTTCTCCGCTGCTGTGAATTCTCTTTGGCCTGGAGGAGTGATCATTTCATCTGTTTTAAGCAAAGCTGCTGTTGTCTGCAAAAATCAGAGTCATTACCTGATGTGCAATTACACACTCGAGGGAGACATTATTTATTTATGTCAGAGTTGCATGATCCTGGAGGCTCCATGGTATTCCACAAATCCAGCATACCCCTCCAGACTTTTCCTGCTGTTATTTATACACAGAAGTTCAGTGTTAGCCACCTCCCAAGTACAGCCCCTCTATTGTGAATGGTTAATAATTTCCACACAAGTTGGGTAATCCCAGCTGCTTTCTCTGCATGCTCCAGAGGAGGTTTTTCACCTGGGCAGGGTCTTTTTGCCCTGCAGGCCTGACTTATAGTACTATAATGGAGATAGTTCAGTCATAGGATACCTGGACCTGAGTCTTTTGCCAAGTTGGCAACATATACACAGACATACATCCATATCTTGATCTACTGCATCCTTAAAGCTCATTAGTTCCAGGATATCCATAACTGAGGGACGCTGCTCTCCATTCCACCAATTAATTCTCTTTCCTTGCTGATTAGGCTTGAAAGTATACAAAGATCAAGCATCAAAGAACATCCTGACTTAATTTTGACATATACCACATTTTGCAACACTGCTTTAACACCTGTGAGTGATTATCTAGGGACGCAGCTGAAGTAGAGTGGACAGTAAGGATTTAATGGATTGCTATGCCTCCAACACCAATAACCATTCAAGTGGGAAATACAAAGGTAGGGCAGCACCCTTCTGGTGCCAGTTTTGCTGTTCAGGTCCATGGTGGCCACGCAACCCCCAGTGCAGATGCAGAAGTGGGGTCACGGAGCAGGTAAGACCAAGAGAGGGGGAACGAGACCACCACGGACCGCAAAGCACCCTGTGACACCTTCTGGAACTCTCCCTCAGGTGGTGCATGCCCCAGTCTTGCCCCAGACATGAAGAATTCCCTCCCTGGGGAGGGATCTGGGTGTTCCAATGCTAACGTGAATGTACACAACCCGAGGAACTTTTTGTTTTGCGGGCCCCCATCCCCAAAGGATCAAGACTGTGACTATCACTGACCAGGGGACATAGAGATTACAACAATCAAGTCTCATCAATAGGTCCATAGGTGGTGATGTCTTTCGTCTCCATTATCTACTCTTACCCTTCACTTTCTTTCTTTTCCTTAGGTATATTTTTACACTTGTATTGAAAAGAACCAAACCGGCCACCAACATCCCTTCCACTGCAATTAAACGGCTTTAAAATAAAACTCCCACATGTATACACGGGGCATTCAGTGTAGTTTCACTCTAATCACAGAAGCACAGAACAGTCAGGGTTGGAGGGACCTCTGGAGATCACCCAGTCCAACCCCATGCCCAGGCAGGGTCACCTGGAGGTGACACAGGGACGTGTCCAGGTGGGTTTGGAATGTATCCAGACAGGGAGACTCCACACCCTCCCTGGGCAGCTGTTCAGAGCTCAGCCGCCCTCAATACAATGAAATTCTTTCTCATGTTGAGGTGAAACTCCTTGTGTTTTATTTTACGGCCATTGCTCCTCATCCTGATACTGGGCACCACTGAAAAGAGTGTGGCACCATCCTCTGACACCCGCCTGGGAGATACTTAAAAGGATTGATGAGATCTTCTCTCAGCCCTCTCTTCTCCAGACTAAACAGGCCCAGATCCCACCGTCACCCCAAGGCATTTACTAAAAAGTATAAATACCGTAATATATTTACTGTAAAGAACCACAGTTCCCCTGGTCTCGGCGGGTGCTGGCGAGCTCCGGGAGCGGCAGGCGGTGGCGGCGGGCCGCGGACGGGAAAAGGGACACAGGCAGTGCCACCGCCCGGCCTGACGGTCTGTGCCACCAGCTCCGCTCCCCGCCCTCCCCTCAGTCCCTGCCCTCATCCCCGGCGCATGCGCGGATCCCGCCCCTCAGCGCCGCAGTTCCGCGGCCGCGCTCCCCACGTGTGGCCGCCATGCGCTTCGCGTACCGGGTGAGCGCGGGGCGGGGGGCAGCCCCGATCCCCATCACCTTCCTATCACCTCCCCATCACCTCCCCTGGCCCCCATCTCCTCAGCCCCTCTAACCCTGCCCCTTCCTGCCCCCGCAGTTCTCCGGCCTGCTGGGCACCGTGTACCGCCGCGGCAACCTCAGCTTCACCCGCGATGGCAACTCCCTGCTCAGCCCGGTCGGCAACAGGATCTCCCTCTTCGACCTCAAGAAGTGAGAGAGCGGCGAGGGGCGGGGAGGGGCCTGGCGCTGCCAGCGCGGGGGTTCTGGGGGGAATAAAGCTCTGGGGAGGTTGTGGAGCCCGACCTTCTGGGATGCTCGGCCTTCCAAAATATCCTGGAAAGCGTCTTAGCATTAAAAGGTAGAAGCCTGCCTAGTGGAATACCTGTCAAGGTGTTGTGCGGGTACATCCATCTGGAGAAGAGCAGAGGAATTACATAAAGGTGTATGTCAGGAATAAGAAAAAGGGGAAAAGTGGGTTTGTGTATGATTGAGTTGTACGGTTTCCTTGTGTGCTTCTGTCTTGTATGTAACAAAGCTTAGAGCATCGTCAGCCTTTCCTCTGTGCCAGAGTTGTGACTGATGCTCCCTGTGCCTGTATTCCAGTCAGGAGCCTGTCTCTTACAGAATCACAGACCATCCTGATCTAGAAGGGACCCCTGATGACCATCGAGTCCAACTCCTGGCCCTGCACAGAACAACCCACGTAGTTGGTGTTCATGGGATTGTGACAGCTAAAGAAAGTTATGGGGGTTTTACGTCCAAATTGTGTCTGTAGTTTTTAACAAAGATATCAAACCATATTTCATTGATTTCAAGATGTTCTTCCTACATCCCTGTCCCCATTTTACTGTTCTGTGTTTTTGTTGCAGTAACAAGTGTGAGACGTTGCCACTGGCTACACGGCTCAATATTGTGTGCGTGGGGCTCTCTCCAGATGGAAACCTTGCCATTCTAATTGATGAAGGTACTTGCACAAAGGAGACGTTTGTTTTGTAAAAGAATTCAGTAAAAATGCAGCCTTGAGAGGGGGCAGTCTGTATTGCTAGGTGTTCAATCCTAACACAAAATTAGAAGTGGCCTGCTTTAAAAATGACATTAAAATTTTCTTGGGAAGGTATCTTTATTTACAGAACTTAAAAATAACTTGTTTACTGAATTTAGTGTCTCATAATTTGGATTGTATTTTTTTATTTGAATAATATTATGCACACTGTCTTGAAAAGTTTCTGAGGAGGTACTTCCCCCCCACCCCTTTAAGGAAAGAAACTAAGCATGCTAGGGTTATGATTTCTTTGGGAACCCAATTATTTTCATGGTCCTTTTTTTTTCTGCCCTTGCAGAGGGAGCTGCCTTGCTTGTGAGTTTGATTGGGAAATGTGTGATACATCAGTATTATTTTCACCAGCCAGTTCACAGTGTCAGCTTTTCCCCTGATGGCAAGTAAGTGAAGAATGCATGCTTTAGGACAAAACAAAAGGAATCACCCCATAAAGTAGTTGTGATTATGAAGACCAATCTGGGAATGTTTTGTATTCATGAGTGTAGAGGAGATTTTGAGCTCACCAGGGTTGCTTTACCTGTTGAGGGAGGAAGAAAAGAAGAAAAGCAAGGATTTTTACTGAAGGTTTTCCCTTTAATAATGCTTAAGTTGGGGGGTAATATCAATCTGTAAATACTTTATTTTTTAGTCTAAAGCAATCCATTTTTATTGTTTCAATAGTGCGGGAAACTTTTTATTATTTTGTTTCATGATATTGTAGTCTGTACTGAACAGTTGTTTGCTTTGTCAGCTTTGTGTGCAATTATGCCTTTTTCCCCCGCTTATGCCAGGAAATTTGTGGTTACAAAAGACAATCTTGCTTACCTATACCATGCTCCTGGGAAGAAAAGAGAATTCAATGCATTTGTTCTGGACAAAACCTACTATGGCCCATATGATGAAACCACATGTATTGACTGGACTGATGATTCCAAGTGAGTTGTTAAACTGAAGCACTGTCTACCTGCACATGTTAATATTTGAATGCACGTTGCAGTCCCATTTCTATTTCTCTGAAGTATTGTGCTAGCTTTAAAAATTCTGCCATTAATTGAAAAATGTTATTAGACGGACTGGAAAGTATAAAATATGCATGTGTTGGGGATCAGCAATGGATTCTTGTTTGAAAATGCATAATAATTCATAAAAGGAACATATCTTAGGAATGTGAGCATGGTTGACCTTTTGAATATATTTAACCCCTTCTACCTCACTGCTACAGTCACCACCCTCATCTTACAACTCTGTTCTTTGTAAAATTAGAGTGGTGACTGGTGATTTTGGGCTCATTCTCCACTCAGTGAAGAGTTTTGCAGCCCAGTGTTCTAATTGGAATTGCCTCTTCTTTTGCAGATGCTTTGCAGTGGGGAGCAAGGACATGTCTACGTGGGTGTTTGGAGCAGAACGATGGGAAAACTTGATCTACTACTGTCTTGGAGGCCATAAGGATGTCATAGTAGCCTGCTTTTTTGAAGAGAACAGCCTAGATGTATGTATAATCACACAACATGCTTGAATTTTAATATTAAAATAGTTGAAGCAGAATCTTAGCTGTAGGTGACTGTTTTGGCAGTCTCTCAGAAAATCCCGACTGTGATTGTGAGTTTACAATTCCATGGATATTTGAAGGAGTAAGTTACTTAAAATTGCTCCCCAAAAACGTTATAGCTTTAAATATGAAAAAACTATTTAGCTGTAATGCTGACTGGTAATCAAGTTGCCTTTCGTCCTTGCAAAATTTTTCTGAGGGCAGGTAAAATAATTCACCAATTCTCAGGACAAGTTGAATTTCCAGTCCAGAGCACCTCAGATTCTGGAGGACTAGGTAATGTGTTATCCTGATGATAAAGTGCACACTTGCTAACCCTCCTGCGAATCCATACTCATATTTTGCAGAGCACAGAGCAGAGGTATTGGACAGTAATAATTTGTGTGTTTGTGTTCTAGCTGTACACAATTAGCCAGGATGCAGCTCTCTGTGTGTGGCAGTGTGACACTGAGCTGGATGGTTTGAAGCCCATGCCCCCTAAAGATGCAGCAAAGGAAAAAAAGGCAGCAGAAGATGATGAAGAACTGCTTGAAGAGCCAAAGGGTGAAGAAATTCGTGGGAAAGCTGATCCAAGTGAACAAGAGACTAGAAATAAGGTTAAATATTCACGTGTTGCAAAGTAAGTGGTTTTCAGTTATCAAAAGTCAAAGTTATAATGGAGATTTATTGTACTGGGCCTTTTTTTTTTAATCTACTATAATTTATTCAAAGCAGTATAAAACTGCCAAGGATTTAGAAATTTACTGCAGATCCCATTTTAAGTAGAACTCCTGTCTGTCTTAGCTTGATTATATGAAGGGCAGCAGTACCTTTCACCTGCAGAATAACAAGTGAAATTTTAGTAATATAAGAAATACTGGCTCATGGTATGTTAGTGTTTGGAACTCAAAAAGTGTAAATGGGATCTTTATTACAGTACCCACTCTTAAGTCAGGAGGCTTTGATTTCTTGCCAGAAGGAGTCAGTTGACTTCAGGAGATGGCATGAAGGTGGCTCATCAGCCTCTTTGGTGAGCTGCTTGGAGATGCAGCTTTAACATAATTTTCTTCACATAACATAATTTATCATTTATATGATTTACATAATCTTAACATAATTTTCATTCACCTTGCTTCTCTCTTATTTCTTGGGTGCCAGGTATTTTTTCAATAAAGAGGGAGATTTTAATAACCTGACAGCTGCAGCCTATCACAAGAAAACACACCTTTTAGTCACTGGTTTTGCCTCTGGAATCTTTCACCTCCACGAGCTTCCAGATTTCAATCTGATCCACTCCTTGAGGTGAGGTATGGGGTTGCCACTGGTTTTGATTTGGTTTTTGAGGGGAAGGGAATAAATTTTTTTGGGAATGGTTCTTGTTTGTTTGACTGAGATCACATCATGCTAAGTAGTGAAGGATGAATAAACAGAGCACAAAAATCTTAAAACATGACTATCTATTTAATACTGTAATGTCTGGGAACGCAGAATCATAAATTTATGTAATAAATACCATATAATTCCACTCCATAGGTTATTTTGGACAAGTGAGGTCTGAATAAGGAAACTACGCAGGAGCTCCTGGTTGTTGGCTACAGATTTCTCTAAACTCTGTGGACTTTAATATTTTCAGCTTCTTTGTAAAAAAGTAGTAGCTGAAAAAAAAAGTTCTGTATATGTAAAATTATCTGTAAATTGTGTCAAAGTTGAGAAATCAAATCAGAATTCTTTTCCATAGCTGTAGGATGCTAGCTAAACAATTTCCATGTACAAAAAACCAGGTTTTTTTTCTTAAACCTGGGGAGTTTTACTCTCTGTTGGCAAGTACATCTTTGGGATGCAGATACTCTGCCTTCATTCTGAATAAGGAATGTTTGATGGTTTTGAGTGGAGCAAAGGAATGAACTTTGTGGTTTGTGATCTTATAGTGGTACAGAAGTTCAGTAAAACAAACAACTTGCTTGAACAGAGCTAATAAATATTAGACTTGAAGTGTTATCACACAAGATGTAAAAACACAAGTTTGTTTATTGGTTAATTTTCTTACTTCAGTATTTCAGACCAAAGGATAGCTGCTATTTCTATCAACTGCACTGGTGACTGGATTGCTTTTGGATGTTCAGGTTTGTCAATTTTTTTTAGTCTGTATTCCTGGAAAAATAAGGAATGTGGTGAGCATGAGGCCCAAATACCTCTTGCTAGTTTTGACTCCAAACATTGAATAATTTATAGTCTCATATCTGTGGTGTCTAGGTACAGTAAAAAAAGTATCACTAATCAATCTCTCCTCACAGAATTCTGATGATTCAGAAAAGTATTTTGTTGGTACAGAAAAAAATACATATTTCGTATAGGAAAGTTCTGACAGAGCTAGAGGAAGGCCCAGATCCCTTGTAGTTCATTTCTGCTTTCACTCTGGGCTGTTCTCTCTTCCTTTACCACTTGTTGCACGTGGCATTTTACAAACCTGCCTGGATGTTCCTGCATTCCCACCCAGTCCATAATGGTTTGCATGAAACCCAAAATTTTACCACTAAGTGCAGCTCTGCTTTTCTTTCCAGCTCATTTATCAGCTGGTTGGTAGCATTGCTGTTGTAGCACTAAAAACATTATTCCAAGTAACAGCTCCTGGATGAAATTGTTGAGGAAATTGCCTTGACATTATGAAGGAAAAAGCTCTTACTAGGACTGAAAGATGGAGAATTCAACCTGTCTTCATCAACCTTTGTTTTTTTTTAACATTGCTTGCCATTGTGTGTTTTGTGACTTGCATTTGCATGGTCAGTGTGTTCATGACTGTGGTAAATCCTGCTGTGGTTACAGGTTTGGGGCAGCTCCTGGTGTGGGAGTGGCAGAGTGAGTCCTACGTGCTGAAGCAGCAGGGCCATTTCAACAGCATGGTTTCCTTGGCATATTCTCCAGATGGACAGTACATAGTAACTGGAGGGGAGGATGGGAAAGTAAGTGAGGGAATATTGCTGGAAAATGAACTTTTAATAACGTACTAAGCAGCTTGACTTTCCATTTTACATAGAAAGCTCTGTTACTGTGATTGATACATATTTTTCATATTACAAATGCATAAATTTTTATCCTCTCATCCCTTAAATGGTTTGATTTTTCTGTCTAGAGCATATATAATTTGCTTCGTTATTACCTGTGTCTGCGAATTGTATCACTTATGCTTTCTAGCAGGTAGTTTTTTAATTATTATAGGTCCAGTCACCATAAACACAAAAATATCTGATTCATTAAATGTTAATTTATTTATGGTTCCATGATATTTTGGGATGAATGAACTTCAGTCACCCAAGTTCGTGCCCTTTTAATAATTGTTTTTTGATATATAATTAATTTCAAATTATTTATAAAAGTTCAATTTTTTTTAAAATGTACCATTCCAGAAGCTTATTATTTAAAAGAAAAATTAACTTCTCGTGGATGACTTTTATTGAAATGTTAGGCTGTGTGTACAGGTACTTTTATTTTAAAAGATGTTTTGCCACAATGTCTTGGCACACAAGAAGGACAGCAGTAGTAGCTGATTTCCTACCAAAACCTGGAATGTCAGAAAAAGATCTGCCAGTTCATGGCTTCTGCCGTTCAGGTTGGAAATTGGCCAAACCCCAGAAGCCTCAAACTGCAGAAAGCTAAAGGCATAACATTTCTGTTCAGGAAAAAAGAAAGCAAACAACTGAAACATCATCTCAGTTGTAACTTCTGAGGTGGCTTCAGAGTTGGTTTTGAATTTGACACTTGGCTTATCCAAGACAGTACAAAGCTTGGAAGCTCAAGATGCTCACCAAGTGTTACTTTCCTTGAAAATTAACTTTGTTTCAACTTCGTTTGTGCCTATCTCCACTTTGATTTTTATGTTGCAAATGTGTCTTAAGAGGCTTAATGATAAGATGTGGCCTCCTGACTGGTATTATGAAAGTCTTTTATGCTGTTGTAGAGTTCTAGAACTAGTTTTTCTTTACTCTCCTGCTGCCTTACCCTTGTTTTCTCTCTTTGCTGATGATGGAGATTCGAAGAAGTCTTTTCTTGTCTGTCTTGCAGGTGAAAGTGTGGAACACTTCAAGCAGCTTTTGTTTTGTCACCTTTACAGAACACAACAGTGGTGTAACTGCTGTAACCTTCACTTCCACTGGTTATGTCGTTCTGAGTGCTTCCCTTGATGGAACAGTGCGAGCCTTTGATCTGCACAGGTAACTCTTCACATGAAAGCTTTTGTGTCTCGTTTAGTCCTCAGCTTTCACACGCCCCCCAAAACACAGCAAACTGCTTGAAGTTGCACAAAGGTGAGCAGCATAGCCTTACTGATTTTTGGTTCAGCCTTAGATTTAAATTTAGATAGTAATTAGGAATGCTGTCACTCCATCCAGTTTATGTGAAGAAAATCCTGGAAAAACTTTCTTCAGAGAAGCTGGAAATCCAGGAAGATCATTGTCTGGCTCCACTCAAATGGGGAGAAGGCACTTGCCTAACAACACTTTCCACAGTATAGTACAGCTGTGCACAGAACTGGGTGTGTAAACAAGCCCATGTTTCTAAAAAATTGACATGTGCTCTTTAATAGAAGAAAGCTCCTCTGAGTATTTCTGTCTCCTATTTCTGCAGAGTTTTTCATACTTCTTTTCAATCTTGTGATTATGCAGAGTCACCACATCTGATTTTATACAAATAATATTTTTTCTGTACATAGCTTAGAAGTCTTTGCAAATCAAATGAACTCCTTTTTTTAATACACTTGTTAAACACACATCTAAATCTACCTAAAATGTTCTCATAATTTCTTTTCACCTCCTCCATAGGTACCGGAATTTCCGTACCTTTACGTCCCCACGACCAAGCCAGTTCTCCTGTTTAGCTGTGGACTCCAGTGGTGAGATTGTGGCAGCTGGTTCCCAGGACTCCTTTGAAATATTCATCTGGTCAATGCAGAGTGGGAGGCTGCTGGATGTAAGGACCCACAGTGTTGGGAGGGCTTGAATTTAACACAGTGTGGAGTGTGGTGATGCTCAGCAACTTTGGGATTAGTCTGGGGGGTTTCAGTACAACATGAAGTGTTTTGTTATGTTTATATTCAAAAACTGGAGCTACACTATGTTGCTTTCAGCAATTTTTTTTAATTTATTGCATGGAGATCACTGTGAAGTTGTGTGGCAAATAGTTTTTAAAATTTTTGAGTAATGAGCTCTTTCTAGAGCACTAACACCAATATTGCTGAGCTAACACATGGGCCTGAGAGTCTTTCCCTCCTTGTTCAGAGATGTTCTTTTCTACATATTTTCTGCAGGCAATGAAGAAATTGTACTTGCTGTATTAAGACTGATAGAGATTTCATGGAGGGTTTTGCTGCAGCAGAGCAACGCCATGATTTTTCAATTATTTTTTTCAATTCTTAAGCATTCCTGTACATCTTGTACAAGTAGAAGAGCTCAGTGATTCACTTATTTAATTTGGCACAGGCACAGGATACAGATCACTTCAGTAACTCATGATATACTTGACTGGATGCCCATAGTTTTGAGTTTAGTTTCTTTCCTTGGTATTTTATTTTGAGGACTGGGAGCTCCATGAAATGAAAATCTCTGTCATCTTATTCTCAGTTTGGGTTTTTTTTTTTATTCTGAAGTGTTATCAACTGCAGGAGATACTGAATTCTCAGAGCAATGACTTGGTTTTTCACAGTTGGTCTGATTATTTTGAAAGGAGGGAGGAAAATGACACACTCTATTCTTGAAGGGTGTGCATAGGAGTGGTTGTAGATGTTTATATAGTGGTAGCACTTCAGGGAATTTTTGTAGAACTTCTGAAAATAAAAAGTTGAGAATCACTGGTGTGTATTATGCCCTGTGTCCAAAAGTGATCTCAGGCATGTGTGGACAAGTTAGGCATTGTTTAGTGGCTATATCTGGAGTTTACTGAGTGCAGACTACAGAGATACCAGTTTCTTTCACCTAATTCCAGGTTATTTTTGCTTCTCTTCTTAGGTCTTAGCAGGTCATGAGGGTCCCATCAGCAGCTTGTCCTTTAACCCAATGAAGTGTGTTCTAGCCAGTGCCTCTTGGGATAAGACTGTCAAGTTATGGGATATGCTGGACAGCTGGAGAACTAAGGAGACACTAATAATGAACTCAGATGGTAATCTTTGTTTCATTTCTCATCTTGTATCAAATATAAAAATACTATGTAAAATATGTTAATAACAACAGAACATGTCAAATACAGACAGACTCATCCTTGGAAATGAAAATCAGAAGTTGAGATACTTCACTCTAGCACTTGTTCAACAGTGCAGTAAATATTTTTATTTAATTCTAGCTCAGCTTTATAATTAGCTAAACATTTGTATGTTCTCCAGGGAAAAGGTACAGTAATACTTGTTACTCTTAAGCCTTTTCTGGTAGTTGAGATAAGATCCTAGGAAAATTTAGGACATTTTCTTAGAAAAGTATCTGACTGCATTTTTAACTGTTACTATTAAATTCTTTGCAGTTCTCGTTGTTGCCTTCCGTCCTGATGGCAAGGAGCTCGCAGTTGCTGCTTTGAATGGGCAGATAACATTTTGGGATCATGAAAATGCAGTGCAGACTGGATCCATTGAGGGCAGGCACGATCTCCAGATGGGGAGGAAGGAGCTGGATAAAATAACAGCCAAGCAGGCAGCCAAGGGCAAGTACGTACAGGGGGCTGCAGTGACAAGAGGGTGCCTTGCTGGGTTGCTTTTGAATTGTTTTTCCATTTGTTTTCAACATGAAGATTTCAGAGTGCATCTGCTCTTCAGATATTTTGATTCTGATGCTGGATTTGAAAAGACTGCCTGACATCTAGATGCCTCCCTTCTGTAGTTTGCTGTGTTCTCTCCCTGATCAGCATCATTCTGAGCATGTGTTCTTTGTCATCAGTTGTGAACTTGGGTTGCCAGCATAATATTAAGCTTCTCAGGCCAAGTTGTTAATTTGTTGTGGGTTAGGTTTTTAAGTAGATAGCTTCTTACAGAAATACTAGTATATACCTATTAGTGTGTAGAAACGATTACATTTTTCTAAAAAGGTAATTAAGTACGGGGTTTATTACCTGTTGCTGCTATGCATGTGAAGTAATGTTTAAAGGCAGGTTGAATTTGTGTGCTGTCAAAAAGTATATTAGAGAAATGTTTTATTCTTCTCTTTTTCCCTTGGTATTTGGTTTTTGTTTTTTTTTTCCATATTGCTTCCACTCAAAAAACAAAATAATAATAAAAAAAGAAACAATGACTTTTTGGACAAGTATAAGTATTTTTTTGGTGTTGAGCTCTCAACCATGTCTTTCAAACTCACCATGGCATTGGTTTTTCTGTAGCTCCTCTGACTGTCCTTAGTGTTGTGTAGACTGTAGTTTGAGAACTCCTTCATTGAGCTGTGACTTAGAATCAGAGGTATGGAAGTATTTCAAAAAGCTGTTGAAGTTCTAAATTGTTTGTGATTCATAGTAAAGCACCAAATGCTTTGTAGTAAATTTGTGTGTAGAGTGCATACCATGTGAATGAAGATCTCTACTTTTTCCATGGAGTGGTTATTTTCTGAGTGTTCACACTGTACTCATGTCTTTTAGCTTGATTGTGGCAGTGAAATTAACTGCTTTCTCTTTTTCTTTACCAGATCTTTTACGACTCTGTGCTACTCAGCAGATGGTCAATCTATTCTGGCAGGTGGATTGTCAAAATTTGTCTGTATATATAATGTCAAGGAACAGATTCTTATGAAAAAATTTGAAATCTCATGCAACTATTCTTTAGATGCAATGGAGGTATGTGAACACAGGAGTCTTTTTTTTCATTCCCACAAGACTTTGGTTTTGGCATAACATCTCACTAAGTGTGATTCATGAATGTTTTTTTTCAGAATGGGTTTATTTTTGTGCAAGAAAGGGGGAAGGAAATATTCCTCTTGGAACAGAATTGATTCCTGAAACACTTGCCAGATTTGTAGTGTGCTTCTGTTGAATGGGCAGAACTCTCAAGCATACTAAGTCAGTTGGCACTAGACTTATAATGGAAGTGAAATTTTAAATTATCAACATTTTGTACTAAGCTAACTCCCCGGGTGTCAGTTTGTGTTAGCAAAGGAATGAAGCATTTGTGTGGACACGGAACAACATCACTGACCTTTACAAACCTTGTTTCTAATATTGCCAAATGCCAAACTAAATTCCTTCAAAAGTAAAGTGATTGATGAAAAGCATCAGAAGGAAAAACATTCCAGTAACCCTTTTCAACATCCCCTTACCTTGGAGAACGATTGTTGCAGTGTTCCTGTCAGGCTGTATTTGACTCTGGTTCCAAGTACACTTTGTCAGCAGTGGTTTGTGAGTTACTGTAGCTCAACATCTGGCTTGAAAGGAAGAGAGCCAGCTGAAAAAGAACCCTGGAGGGGATGGGTTTTTAGAAATGGGGGCCAGGGAGGTCCCTAAAATCTTATTTACATTGTGAGGTCCCTAAAATCTCATTTGCACAGTGTTCTGGCCACACAGCCCTTGCATTAGCACAGTGCAGTTATGGAACCTGAAAGGCAGAAAGAGCAGGGCTGCAGCTGAGGAAGCAAACAGTGCATCTGACACAGAAGAAAGTTACAATAATGTGAAACCACAGTCTAAACTGAGCTCTGCTGTTTGGAAAGAGATTCAGTACAGTGAATGGAACTTGCATGTTTTTCTAGGAGTACTTGGATCGCAGAAAAATGACTGAATTTGGCAGCATGGCTCTGATTGATGAAGGGGGTGGAGGTGACGAAGGTGTTGCCATCCCTCTTCCTGGAGTAAAAAGAGGTATGGCTTTGGCTTTGCTCTCTTGTTTCTAGTTTTATGTAGATCAAAACCTTTAACATAGATAAGAAGGGTTTGACTTGTTGAGCTCAATTTTAACATCAGGATTACAAAATTGAGTCCCACCACTTGAGCTGTAGGATCTCTTGGACATGGACTGTCCCTTCCTTACCCAGTCTTTAATTCTGCCAGGTTTTACCATGCTGCACATTATTTATTGGTAACATCATAGTCAGAGTTGATAACTAGACTGTGAACTTGTGATGAATATGTTAAATCACTTCTAAACTTCTCTTTTAGGTGACATGAGCTATCGACACTTTAAACCAGAAATAAGAGTGACTTGTGTGCGATTCTGTCCTACAGGTTAGTATCAACAATTAATTTAGGATGTTTTATTCCATCTAAAACAAGCAAAAGCATAGAGCATTGGAGGATTATCATTAGTCTTCTCTTTCCGTTCTAGAACAATCATCTTTGTTGTTAAATACTGTTATTTCTCTTCTAGGACGAAGCTGGGCAGCTACCACCACAGAGGGTCTCCTGCTCTATTCACTGGACTCTGGGCTAATTTTTGATCCTTTTGAGCTGGATATTGATGTCACCCCCAGCAATATACACAAAACACTGAATCAGAAGGAATACACTATGGCTATCGTCATGGCCTTCAAGCTGAATGAAAAGAAATTAATTCAGGAGGTTGTAGAGGCTGTCCCTAGCAGTGAAGGTGAGTGGGTAGATTGGGTGGGTCTTCCATGAAATTGGGCTGAGCTAGCTGTAAGCAGGCATGTGTAAGCCAAAATAAGTTGAGATTTAAGGGCAGACTTTTTAGTGTTAATTTATGTTTTAATTTTACCAATCTACTTCATGCTCATGTAGTGACTTCTCAACATGGAATTTGATCAGGCCTAGATGTGCAGGCAAAGGTTTTGGATGTCAGTTCTTGGAAGCAGCTGATGTTAGAGAAGCACAGCAAGTTTAACATGAGTTAGCACTGTGCCTGTGTGATGAAGACCATTAACCAGTAACAAGGATGTAGTCAGAAGTTTGAGGAAAGTGATGAATCTTGTCTATTGAGCACTTGTGACACCACATCAGGAGTCCGGTGCCTAATTCTGGGATTGACAGCACAAGAAACACAGTGGTATTCTGGAGAGTCTGGTGGAGGGCTTGGAAAAGGATTGGAAGGCCACAGTACAGCCTGAGGAGAGGCTGTTGTAATCCACTGTTAACAGGGTGATTGTGTGCCTGTTTCTTAAGACAGAGCTGTTTATGAGAGTGGATTATATATAATGAGGTGATTTAGTTATATGTGAGATTATTTTGAACGTTTCTAAATTGTGTTTCTTTGTGTTGTGCCGTTGCTAACGGCATTCAGACACTTCCTGTGTGGGCAGGTGACTTTGCTGTCTTTTCAAGTATCATTTACTGCCTCTGATTGTTGTGCATAACTAGTTCACCTGAATACAGAAATTTGGCTGAAGTCAGGAGCAGCAACAATAAAATCTTTTACACTAAAAGAGGAAGAAAGTGTGGAAGTTCTGAAGGAGAGCTGCTGGGGAGGAGTACTCTGCTAGGAGGAAGAACTTGGAGAGGGAGGAGATAGTTTCTTGCATTTAAATACAGTAGTGTTTGGAAGGTCCAAAGAAGGAGGATTTGTCCCCGTAGGGATTATGATACTGTACCCTGAAATACAGCACTAAATATCCACCACTTGCCAAGATACTGCTTTCTTCTCCTTCCCCTTATGCTTTCCTGTGGTCTCTTTCATGTTATTCCAAATAAAAACTCAACTCTATTGAATGTTTATGGGCTTTTTTTCCTTTTTGCACAGTTGATGTTGTCTGCTCATCACTGCCAGACCTGTATGTGGAGAAGTTACTGGAGTTCCTGGCCTCTGCATTTGAGACCTCTTGTCACTTGGAGTTCTATCTTACTTGGGCTCATAAGTTGCTCATGCTGCATGGACAAAAGCTGAAAACAAGGTGAGATCTTGTGAAAGTCAAGGTGCTGACAAGGATATTAAATTAAAAAACCTGTTAGTTTAAGGCTTTTATTTAACATTTACTGACATTCTAGATAATGCATACACGACAGTTAGAACTACTTCCGTTTTACAATTTCCTTACTAATGGTAAAAGTTACAGTTGGGACTTGATCTTAAAGGTCTAAAAAGAGTCTAAGAAGTGTGTATGACAGAGTTGGAATACATTATTGGATTTGTGAAGGTTATTGCAGAAACATTTTTCAAATAGATAAAACTTTGCGTAAGTTGCTTAGCCAATAAATGCACAAGAGTGATAGTAGGATTTTGGCAATTGTGTTTTTAAACAAGTATTCATCTTAAATGTAACTGAAAGGTAATGTGCAGGTACTGATGGCATTTTTACAGACTCAGCTTGTGGTAATAGCATGCACTCTTAGCTGGTAGAATTCTGCCTTCCTGCAGAGTACTTTAGAACTACACGGGCCTGGTCTGTGAGTTATATTCAGCCCATCTATAATATGGAATTTATAGACTTCTAGGATCAAAATCAGGCAAATTTACAAGTCTAAAATGGGCTAAGTGAGAGGTAATCTGAGAAGAAGTCCTGCAATTTAAAACCCAGTGCACTGTAACTCTTCCCTTGCTTCAGGGTGGGTATTAGTGCTTTAGTTACTAAAATGACTGGAACAAATTCTCACCTTTTGTTGCTGCTGAAGTAGAAGAGGACAATTTCAAACGAACACCCCCTTGTTCAGAAAGTATTGTAGTATCTGGAAGGAACTGTCATTGCTGCAGCAAGCAGAATTAGCTCTTCAAGATGCAGTTTGCCATTAGAAAAAAGTATTTCTCACAATATATTACTTGTATGGAGAGCACAAGCAAAGAACTTTTGTTTATTTAATATTAAAAAACTTGCATTGGAATTAACATGTAAGCTTGTTAAAATCCAGAGAGTATAGAAAAGTTCTAGGTCTCCATATGTAAATATGAATTGCACTGCAAATTGCATGTTTTCTCCATCCAAGGTCAGTGAAGCTGCTCCCTGTGATTCAGTTCCTTCAGAAGAGCATCCAGCGTCACTTTGAAGATGTTTCAAAACTGTATGTATTGTTACATTTGAAAGTTCAAATCAAAAACCTGGAGTGATTTGGGGGATGACAGTGTGCTGTTAAAACTTTCAAGACAGTCTTCTTTTAGAGGTGTTTTCGTTTTAGGAGGAAAACAACATTTTCCTGTTTTATTTTTACAGCTGTGAGTGGAACATCTACAACATCAAATACGCGTTGGCCATTTCACAGCAGCGGGGTGTGAAACGTCTGGCAGAGGAAACAGCAGGAGATGAAGAAGAATTGGATTCTGACAGTGATTATCTTATGCAAGAAGTCCATAAGGACAAATTGAGTTCCTAATTACTCTTTGTAAGAGGGAGAAGACCTCAGACAGTATTTTATGCAGTGGTATTCACTGAGAATGAATGGCCCTCATAGTGGCATCAGTTCCTGACAGTGGGATGGAGTTTCATGGGAGGTGGTCATGGAAATGTAGGATATGCCATGGATGGCACTTTTTGCCTATTTCGTGTACAGTTCGGCTGTAAACTTGACAGCACTGATTTCTTGATTAACTGATTTTTTAAAAATAATCTCTGATTTCAAATAAGAAAGCAAAAAAAGTGTTCTTAATGAAGTTAGAAGTATGACTGGAAGAAGTTTATTCTTCACTAAAAATGCCTTGTACATTAAGTATTGTGAATTTTGTAGTGCAGGCTTGTCCTGCATTGGACTCTGAATTTTAAAAAGGATAAAATTTTATTTTTAATTGGAAATGAACCGCTCTCAACTCATTTTAAATGTAGTTTTACTTGGATTTAATATGTACATGTTTCTGGAACACTTCTAGTTCTGTGACTTCCAAACGTGATGACGTTTCAATAATGAGGATAAATGTTAGACCCCGTAGCAATGACTGGGACAAAATTTACTGGGCTTTACAACTTTTCTAGAGGTTTGGTTAACAACCTTGAGATACTGTAGTGAAAATATGTTTGGACATTACCAACTCAATAATGTAACTTAAATTGTAAAAGAACGTGTTACAAAATGTCATGGCTTGGGGTTTTTTGGCTTTTTTTTTGTTTTCTTTTTTATGAAGGCCCTTTCTTGTCTTTTTTTAAATGTTGTTTATTAACACAGTAAAACCTGAAACCTTTGATTCCCTTTGTTTTTGTCAATTGATGGGAGAACTAGCTAATAAGAGCGGGGTCTTGAATATGAAGAATTGTGTCTGTTCTTACAATACTTTCAAGCCACATCTTGAAAGGGCTTTGTTAATGATGATACTGCAAATATTACCAATGATCCAGAACTGATTTTCTCAGGTTATTCTGTTCTTCTGGATTTGTTTTCTGGTCACTTTTCACTGCTGGAATAGAGGAGAGGTATAAATATTAAAAGTAACTGCGATGAGGTCTCCCCTCACTCTCCTCCAGGCTGAGGAGACTCGGCCGCTCCTACCACAGCTTCCCCTCAAGGCCCTTTACATCTTCATTGCCCTCCTTTGGACACGCTCTGATAGTTTAATCTTTCTTTTCAGGCTTTCATTCCCCATACTGTCTGTACATCCAGGATTGCCCCATCCCAGGAGCAGAATCCAGCACTTTTCCAATGTTGAACTTCATGCAGTTGATCATTGCCCACCTCTGTAATTTATCAAGGTCTCTCTCCAGGCACTCCCTGCCCTCGAAGGACCCAGCAGCTCCTCCCACTTTTGTAATGTGTGCCAACTTGCTTATTTTCCCCCCATTATTTCCGCACCGTTATCTTTTTACCCTCACTCAGCTTCCCACCGCTGCCATTCCCGGTACCTGAGGGTCGGGACGGGAGCATCGGCCCGCGGGTCCCGGCGCTGAGGTGGCCCCTCCCCGCCTCCAGGGGGCGCCGCCGCCGGCGCCGCCAAGGGCGCAGCGGCCTCCGGCTCCGGCCCTCCCGGTTCCCGTCGGCCTCACCCGCTCCCCGTCCCGGCTCCTCCGCCGCCGCTCCCCCCGCCCTCAGCCATGCTGACCTCCCGAGGCCCGGCGCTGTGCACCGCGCTGCGGCGGGCAGTGCCCGGCGGCCTCGCTTCCTTCCACTCCTCCGCTCGGCGCTGCCGCGCCGCCCGCGTCGCTGTGGTGAGTAATGGAGGAGCGGGGGTCGCGGGGGCCGCGGCAGCGCTGAGGAGAAGTGTTTGTGTGGTTTTTTACTGTCTGGTCCTCCACGGCCGCCCTCGGCCTAAGGAGGCGGGGTTGCTCCGGCGGGGAGGCCGGTGCAGGGGGAGGGTTCGGCGGGGCGGCGGCCTGGAAAGCCTCGTCTGGCGGCTGCGGTAGCTGGAAGCTCTGGAGAGACGCTGAATTTGAGAAGAGAAAGCTGCTTACAGTTCAGAAACTTGGAGGAAGCCAGACCAAGAGTGGGAAGCATGTAAAAATTGAAGTCTGTGTAGTTGTTGTTGGCCTGGAGTTGATTCGTGAGGAACTAGAGAATAACAGGATGGGTCAGGTTGGAAGAGACCACCGTGAGATCACCTGGTCCAACCTCTCTGCTCAAGCAGGGCCAGCCAAGAGCACATGGCGTAGGATTATATCCAGAGGGTTCTGGAATATCTTCAGTGAGGGGCACTCCATACACTTGGAGGGGGCACTTGGACGATCTGTTCAGAGCTCGGTCACTGCACAGGAAAGAAATTCTTCCTCATGTTCAGGTGGAACTTCCTGTGCATCAGTTTATGCCCATTCCTCTTGTCCCATTGCTGGGCACCTCTGAGCAGAGCCAGAGCCTGGTCCATCGTCTGACACCCCCCATTTAGATATTTATACCCATTAATGAGGTATCCTCTCAGTCATCTCTTCTTGAAGCTGAGCAGCTCCCTCAGCCTTTCTTTGTAGGAGAGATGCCCCAGTCCCCCACTCATTGTCACTGCCCTGCACTACCCCTACTCCAGGAGCTCCATGTCTCCCTTGTACTGAGAAGCCCAGGAGGACTGAAGTAGTTTATAGTGAAACTATGGGAGGTACTGGCAAGGTACAGGAAAATATTTAAACTGGAATATGCTCTTCTGCAGAAAGGAGGTAAAACATATTACAAACACAAATGAAAGCAAGGAGATGGAGGAACCAGAAGCTGCAAAGGAAAATACAGGCTGTAGATGGTGTCCCAAATGGATACTCAGTTTTGGAACTCAGTGGACAGTCTTTGAAACTTGAGCTTTGCATATTCTAGACAGCATTAAATATAAAGGAATAAGAAGGCATTACCTGCATGAAGAAATCTGTTTGGGGCAGATTTGGCTTGGGGAAGGGCAGAATGCTGATCCAAATGGCTAAAACGTAACCCAACAGGAATGCTGTCATTTTAGCAAGTCACAGCTTTTTAAATGGAGATGGGAAAACAAATGTTATTTTGGACACTAGTGCTGTAAATTTCTGACTATGGTAAAAGAGATTTGTCATCAAGCAAGTACTGAAATAACAGAAGAGTTTATATGTAGAAGAGTTTATAATAACAGTGTTACAGTATTTTGGTTTCACTGAGGTTCAAAAACATTTTAAAAGAGTTGCTCACAGAGAATAACTCTAGCACAGTTGCTTGTCTGTTTATTCAGTCTAAATTAAATGAAAGATAAAATGAAGTTGTGAAGTAAAAGGCAGCTCTTAAATATCAGAACAGGATTAACACGGACAGAAGAACACTCATGGATCTTGCTCATTTGGTGAAGTGATGGTGATATTTGGTAAAGTGATGTCCATGATAGCAGACACCTGGGTACTGTGACCTGAAAGTCCCTTCAAGTCTAAACTTCTAGCTAAGAATTTTTCAGTCGTGAGTTTGTCTTCAGTTGTGAGTTTCTGTTCATGTGTCTGAATTTAAAAACTCTCAAGCTTCAAAAAACGGAGGGAAAACCAGGAGGGAAGAGATTAAAGTAAAAAAAAAAAGTGTAATAAAAACAGAGAAAAGGAAATTGACTTCCTAACTGGATTTTTTTCTTTCAAAACAAAGAGCCAAACAAAAAACCCTGGAAGAGTTCATCTATATACTTTCAGGAACTAGATAATCCTTTGGATTTTTTGGTTTTGTTTCGTTCTTATGATGGCTTTTTTTAAAAAATGTTTTTTCTCTTCTACGTTGTCAGATTCTCCACCCACACAAGGATAGCTGACTGCTATGTGCTTTTTAACTCTCTGGTGTATATAAACAAATAAAAAGTATTATTTCCACATTGTTAAAGAAAAGTATGGCTAATACAGTGTAATTGTATTATTACATTAAAAGTGATTTAGCTGTTGATCTCTGCTGCAGATGCTCAGGTAAAATACAGCAGCAGATAAAGTAGTTTATTTTAAGTGCCCCCTCAAAGTGCATTTCTGTCCCTCTTCTGATTGATGTGCACCTGGATGAGAAAGTGTTTCATATGGATGTGGATGGACCCTTCATAAAAAAGATGAATGACACTCAGAACAACCCACTGTGTGCACAATAAAAACGTACCTAAGGGTAACATATCAATTTATTAACTGTGGCATAAATGTATAAGCCAGGAAATAAATAGTGGTTATTTCTGAGCCCTGTGATGGGTTGCTATAAATAGGAAATGCCAGTTCTGCAGTGTGTCAAGTGGTGACACCAGTGCTAATAGCATGGTGTTCACTGGCATTGTAAGACCTTGCTGTTAAGTTGGGGGTTTTTTGTTGTTTGTTAACTATTTTTTAAAATCTTACCTTGTGAAAGACTCTCTAGGGAGTTTTGTGTCACTTGCAATACTCTGTTGTTTTCTCACTGCAGGTCCTGTCTGGCTGTGGTGTCTACGATGGCACAGAAATCCATGAGGCATCAGCGTAAGTTGCTTTATGGGACTGTAGGCTCAAAAAAAGTCTCCATTACATTGCAGCAGTCTGTTTAATTTAGTTTTGCTGTCTCTGGCCACCAGAATTACCCTGAGAGATGTATGATGAAGCTTTCTCACAGTTTTCTCACAGCATAATTGTGAGCTCAGGCTGCATTCTTGCAGAACTCAGTGATTGTCCAAAGATGCAGCACCATGCACATGATGTCAGAACACTGAGTTTGAGAGAGACACTCTTCCAAAATAGAAATTCAGAGTTCCAGATTCAATCTCAAGAGAGTTAAATACAGACTTAATTTCAGAATCACTTTTGAGTTTCCATTCCTGGGGCTAAATCTAACAGCAGCACTGTTAATGCTCACATGGAATTGACTCTTACTGTGAATTAATAAGAGATGTGTCACCTAGACCTAGATTAAATGTTAATGTCTATGTTAATTGTGAGATTCTTCCATAACATCTGGGGACTTGGAAAAAGAAAGCTTTTGTTGTTCCTGGTGGCCTGCTTTGGTAGGATATGTGTTTTTTCTCATTTTTCAAAATCAGGTGGTGGAATATTTGTAGCAAGACTTGGGGGCCAGATAAAGCCTCTCCCATAAAAGTTTTCTGCACATTTTATATCCATTTTTGTAGCGTCCTGGTACACCTGAGCCGTGGGGGAGCTGAGGTTCACATGTACGCTCCAGATGTCCCTCAGATGCATGTCATCGACCACAGTAAAGGGCAACCAGCTGAAGCTGAGTCAAGGTAAGTTTATGATGTGTTAGGCATTCTTCAGACATAGCAGCCTGTAATGCTTCTGGTAGCACTTTGCTGAATGCCTTTAGTAGCTTTATGCCAGCTGTGATGGTTTTCTTGGAAAGAAGATACTACATGACTTTTCTGGACTTGATTATATACAGTCTGTCAGTGCCTGTGTTTCCCAGCAGTAGCATTTCAGAACCATCTAAAGCTTCAGCTACTAAATACCAGTGTTCTTGCTTCCTCCCTTCCTCAGCCTCGTTTTCCTCTGCAAAACTTTATTTACACTGTTCTGTGTGCGAATGCTTAATTAATCACATTGTTTTATTTCTGGTTCTTCAAGGAATGTTTTAGTGGAATCTGCAAGAATTGCTCGTGGTAAAATTGCAAGCCTGGCTAAGCTTACTACGGCAGACCATGATGCTGTGATATTCCCTGGTGGATTCGGAGCTGCCAAAAACTTGTGAGTGCCAACTAAGCATCAGGTTCCTCAACTAAATATTCATAATTAACTATGGATGGAGCTCGGGGCAACCTGGTCTAGAGGGAGTTGTCCCTGCTTATGGCAGAGGGGTAGGGATGAGATAATCTTTAGGTACCTTCCAGCCCAAACCATTCTGTCATTCTGTGAACCATGATTCACACAACAAAATCAATAAATGGCCTTATTTACTACATATGTAACTCCTACTTAATAGGGATAACACCTTTCAAACTCTTGTCATTGTCTTGTTTTAAATTCTCTGAACAATGTTGGTGAGCATTCAAGAGTTTAGATAATGCACAAGAAGTCCTCTTCCCCCTAGTGGTGTTTCTTTTTGGGTCTGAGGGAAGTGAAGGTAAAACTTCCATGAGTTCAGGTGCTTGTAATGTTACTATTCTGTTTTTTCCACTCTGCCTACCCAAAAAATCCCCTCATGTTTTATAATGTAAAACAACAGCTGTCTCAAAAAAAAAAAAAAAAGGAAACAAAAAGCATTAGCCATGTGGAATACTGATTATCTTGCTATTGACCTGCTTTTTTGTTTGCTTTGAGAAACATGAATATTACTTCCCTTTTCTTCTTACATATTTTTCTTTGAAAAGATTACTGTTCAACTTCTCAGTAATCCTAGAAAGCTGAGGTGATAATTCTCATTTCTAGATGTTTTTATTAAGTAAGGGACTTTCTGGCAGACGAAAACCCTAGAAGAGAGACATTTTGGCCAAAGCATTGATGGTTGTCTACAGAGTGTTTTTAACCAACTTTGTAGTAGCTGTTAAGTTTGGGATGATCCTTTGGAGCCAGTCTCAGGGCAGATAGGCAAATAACCTCTGTTTGTAGGTTTATACTGAGCTTCGTTTAAGTTTCTTGTTGTGACAGATCTACCTTTGCTGTTGATGGGAAGGATTGCAAGGTGAACAGAGAAGTTGAGCGAGTCCTGAAAGACTTCCACAAAGCAGGCAAACCTATAGGGTACGTATGTGAGTTGGATGGCATTTGTTTGAAGGTCTGAGCATGGAGACAACCTGTGTTTTGTTGAAATGTGTGGCTGTTGTTGTTGGAACTGGAAAAAGTATCTTCTGTTTTATATCATTTGCAGCCAATTTTGTAAATGTGTTTTTCAAGATGTGTGGTGTGGGTGTTTGTCAAAGCTGAGGAAATGCTGAGAGGAAGTGGCCTTGTGATGTCTGTCAGATTTTCAAGGCTGTGTCCATTTGAATTGTTTCAGTTTTGAGCAAGTTCTGGAATAGTGCTGTTGTAGAATTGTTCTTACAGTTCCTTCTGTTGCAGCCTGTGCTGCATTTCCCCAGTGCTGGCAGCAAAGGTGCTCTCTGGTGCTGAGGTAACTGTGGGCCACGAAGAAGAGGAAGGGGGCAAGTGGCCTTATGCTGGGACTGCAGGAGCCATCAAAGAGCTGGGAGCAAAGCACTGCGTGAAAGAAGTAACCATATCCTTTCCTGGTAATTTCCATGTTGGGAGACAGTTTAGAAATGTGTCATGAAAGGAATGAACACATGTAAGATCTGTGCTTTTCCACTTAGATTTTCATGGGAATGTGCAGTGTATAGCAGATACCAGCGGTACGGAACAGGGTTAGAAACTCTTCTGTACACAGCTGTGTAACTACTACTGTGTAACAACACTCTGGGAGTTAGTAGTTGTTCTTAGTCAGCTCCCTACTCAGTAATGCATTAAGTGCTGAATGTATTTGCACATAAAACTGGCATGAGTTACAGCTGGTCAGTTCTCTGAGATTTTTGTTCTTCTCCTGCAGGGTAATGCTGCAGTCAGAGTCTCTGAGTCTCTGTACTCAGAGATGTTTTATTACAATCAGTGAATTTTGTAGGTTTTCCTGTGTTTCCTGGTGTTTCCACAGGTTTCTCATGCAGCATTTGTATTTCTGGCAAAAAAAAACTTTGGTCATAGATTGGATTATAGGTTGCAGTTGTCTTTACAGCTGGATGATAAAACGTATTTGGAGATAGTTTTTATAGGATGGTGGAGTTGTGAGGTTTTGTCAGTGCTGATTCATTTTGCGGGCAGCATCTGCAAGTGCTCTGTTTTCCTTAATTCGTATTACGAAGCTCATGTGGATACAAAAAATAAGGTGGTGACCACCCCAGCATTTATGTGTGAAACAGCATTACACCATATCTTCGACGGCATTGGGGCAATGGTAAAGAATGTGCTAAAATTAACTGGCAAGTAAAATCAGAAATGTTTAAATTTAGGGCGTAGTATCAAACATATCATGGACCAATGGAGACATTTGCACCTGCTTGTCCTGTTCACTGAATGCTGATATAAAGCTGATTGATTCCTAGCTGCAGGATTTTCCATGCTTTTTTAAGAGAGGGGCATTACAGAGGACAAGAAGGCTGGCCTGAGACACAGAGCATTTTCATGAGCTTTTCCGTCTGGAGAGAGTGGTCTGGATGTGTTCTGAAACAAGCCTTCCCAACACACCAGTGTCAAACCAGTTCTAAGGGGGAAAAAGAGACTCAAGGCCTTTCAGAAGCTGAGGGCACATGAGTTGTAGGGATTTGGCATGTGACAACGTATCTAGTGGATGAAGAATGGTAGTAGAGAGGAATGAATGCATGGTTCAGGGTGTATGTGCTCAGGCCTGTGTCTGGGAACTAAAAGCCAGGATCATCTGTTGAAGGAAAAGAAATCTTCCACACGTTCATTTAGCCCGGTATTAATGAAAAGGGGTTTTTTTTGTTTCCATTTGCAAGAACCCCGTTTTCACAAAGTCATTCTGAACACCAATCAGCAGCAGGACACAACTGCCACAACAGCAGCACTTTGAAAAACTCATCCATTGGCCCATTATAGTTTTAAAAGGTCTTGAAATGAAGAAGAAAACACCGCTGACATGACGCACAACTCTTAAGGACAGCATCCCTGCTAAAGCAGTTGTATGACTAGTAGTGAATGGAAAAAGCAGTCTCAGATTATCCTAACTTCCCCTGCTTTAGGGTAATAAAGCTTTCTCCAAAGAAGTATTACTGAATGTCTGGAATAATGATGTATAAATAAATTAATTTCTGCCTTTATCTCATCCTTGTCCTTTCACTTTTGTTTTGGAACTGCCTTTGATAACTTAAACTGGTTGTGTAGTGTTAAGTCTAAGTTATTTTAGCAGTTTTCTGCTTTTCACTTCAGCAGTTTTGTCCATTTTCCCCATATAGAACCCAGCAGAATCTCCTCCACCTCTTCCAAGTTTTTTATCACCTTTGTTTTGTTGAGCAGGACACAATATTTCTCAAATTCAAACAAACAAGCAAAATGGCACCCCTTACCATGGATTGAAGTTTCTCTTCCACAACAGACTTGGTGAAGTGAACCCATATTTTAAGGGAGAATTGTGTGCTTCAAAAATGAATCTACAAGCCTTAGACTGAGTTGGTGTATGGCAAATGCCATCTATGGCTGAACACTTTTCAGGGGTGTGGAGGGACATTTTTTTATTGGGGGGAATGAAAAGAAGAGAAGCTTGAGTGTGAGTGTTGGGCATGCTCAGCTTGCTCTGTCAGTGTCCAGGGAATAATAAACATCTTTGCTTCTGGAGCCTCTTGGTGATTAATTTTTTGTCACTGAAAAAGAAATCCCATTTGGATTTAGAAGATTTGATTTGTACCTCAGTGCTGGCACTGTTTTCTTGGGGGATTTCAGAGATTCCCTGTGCAGATCACCAACTCCAGTGAGGTTACAGAGGAATCATACACAGACACCAAGTCATTGTGAAAGTAGACATGGTTCATAAAATGGATTTTGGACATTGTCTGAAACCTTTTTTGCTTATGCCTCAAATTCTTAATGAAATTTTCAGTATCAAGTTGGTAAGAAACAGAACTTAAAACACTGCCACTATACAATTCAGTGCAAAAACTCTCATAAACTCTGCTTGTACAAAGTGGATACTTCAGTATCAATTTTATACACAGAGGCTTTGCAGAGGATGGGAGGTCACTGTTCATTTAAAATGTAATAACATTTTAAAGTGCATGTGTTTCCCACATCTGCAGGCGGTTTAAAAGAAATTGGGTAACAGAGTATCACACAACAGGAATGGTATTGAAATCCTCAGAGCAGAACAGCTGTTCTGCCTGTGTTAACAGCACCTTCCTCTGCTGCAAGAACTCAACTCTGGGTAAAACCTTCCCATGAACTCCCTCACCACAGCTGGGCTGAGGGTTGGAATTTAAAGTTTCTCGTATCTACAGATCCTGTTTAGTGCAGCAGTGGTGGCACAAAGCTTGCTCAGATTCTGAATCTTGGATTCAGGTGCCCTGAGGAAAAAGATTATCTTTTGGAGAAATTGCTATTACCATTTAGTGACCAGCTGGGGGAAGTTGCTGGCTGGATTATCCAGATGGGCCTCTTTACAGTCCTCAACTCTTTTTACCCTTCTTTTTAAATTTCTCTGAATTTAGAGAGAATGGGGTTTTTTAAAGGATAAAGAATCATGCACCAGAATTGCCTTTCATTTTTAAAATTGTATCTAATTTCTCAGTAATGTGCTGACTCCAAACCTTTGATATACACATTTTTAAGGGTTTGGTGGTGTGGGTTCTTTTGGTTGTGTTTTTTGTTTGTTTAGTGTTTTCTGTTTTGCTTTTGGTTTTTTGTTATCAGTAGAAAGTTGTTTAACTTTGGTGAAAGATGTAGGGCGGTCATCTTGGCTTTCAGCCAGCGTAAATTTGGAGGGAAATTCCATGGGCCCTTAGAGATTATTATTAGACATTTGTCTGCAAAGCTGGGATTTTTCTTTCCTTCCGTTGGGCGGATTGGAGCTGGTGAGGGGTTTGCTACTTTCAGCCAAGTGGACAGGAGTTTATGATTAATATGTTTTGCTAAATGCTACCAGAAATAAGAAGTGAAAGAGGCGTCTGGAAGCCTCCACCAGGAGTCACGCAATACCTGGCTTATGGATTCCTGACATTTCTCATCTTTAGAAAGCTTTTAAGAGCTTTGTGCTACTGAAAGGGAGTTGTAATAATTGTGTTCCTGCTCGATTTGCTTTTCTAGTGCTTGCAGGGTTAACTTGGAGGGGTGGGAGGAGTTGCTGCTTGCCAGCTGTGATTCTGCCCATCCCCTTTTGCCTCATTGATGGTTACACACAAACCCCGTTTTATGAAAGGTTTCTCTGCGGGTTGTTGCAGTGTTCACAAATTTGGCAGGGATGCTTTTCTAAAAGCAGAAATGAAAGTCAGGGTTTGAGAAGCCCGTTTTGTTTTTTACCCTTTGGTTTATGGCTAAAAGAGACACTTTTTTGGGGGAATAAAAAGCCAGCAGAGGGCACTTGGTGAACAACGTTCTGTGCAGGGTTCCACTTACCCAGGGACAATATTCCTGCAGTATGACAGCTGGAACCTGGGAGAGTTCTGTAGGGCAGGTTTTGTGACATTTTGCATGTATATGGAGAATAAAACAAATACTGCTTCCTCCTAGCTTCACAAAAATAAATAGGACATCCAATTCCATTGCAATGAATGCATTTGTTCTGCTGTCTTGTTCCTCTGAAAGTATAGGAGCAAATATACATGGATAAAGATCTAAAGCCTTCCTGTGATATAGTTATCACTGAAAAAATGAGGAAAAGTGTAGTATAAAGTCACAAAAGTACACCATGGGGTCTGTTGGG
>VYXC01009415.1:374097-412410 GCA_013397175.1 Platysteira castanea | reverse complement strand
TTGTGGCTTTATAATAAACCCTTTGGAACTCTATACAAGGAATCCCTCCTGACTCTTTGCCTCTGGTAACTCATGAGCTATCCAGTTTGAGTGTGAGTGTGTGCTTTTGTGCCTCCATCAGCACGGATGTGAAAGTTGGCCGGCTAGCGTGCGAAGTGGCACCACCAGAGCGATCCCTTGCCAGGGCTGCTTTTGGGAAAATGCGACGACCTCTCCACCGACCACCCGCACTGTGTTAGGGATCCCTGGGGGATACAGAAATCCACTCACAGCCCGTGGGTATCCACTGGCACTGGGGCTAAGCAGTCGCTGCTTCTAGGCCGTTCCCTGGGATTGAGGTGGGAAATCCATCAATGGCTCGGAGAGAGGGGAAAGGAAATCTGGAGACTCTGCTCTGTGCCTCACAAATTTTATAGGAAAATAGAAAAATTCTTCACAAATTTGAGCTCTGTTCTATTCAACCTGTTGTGTATTCATGGTTTTATATCCTATACTGCCATATAAATATGCAATATGGAACAAACAGAAATTATTTGCTAATTTTACTTTATTTACTAGATTTTATCTTAACTTACGGAATTCTAAATTATTCTTCTTCTTCTCCTTATTCTTATTATTCTACTTCTTTTCTTCTGCATATTTTTACATTCTTCTTCTTATTCCTCTTCTTCTGCTATGGATTTTAAAATTCTTATTACTATTCTTCCTCTATGGATTTTAAAATTCCTATTCTAATTCCTCTTCTTCTTCTATGTATTGCTAAATTCTTATTCTTATTACTATTCTTATTCTTCTAAGTATCTTTAAATTATTCTTCTTCCTATTCTTCTTGGTCTTTGCCTTCCCTGTCATCATCTTCATATTCTTCATCTCCATCTTTGTCATTGTCTTTGCCATCTTTTTTGTCTTCATCGTCTTCGTCATTGTCTTTGTCATCTTTGTCATCTTCTTTGTCTTCATCTTTGTCATCGTCTTCATCATCTCTTCATCATCTCTATCTTCTCCAGGCTCCTGTTCCCGTTGCCATTGATTCCCCGATCTCGTTGCTTCGGAGCCCTGTGGGTGCCGCAGCCCCGCAGGGACGGTGGCTCTGGAGCAATGGCTGCTGTTGGTGCTGTGTCCGTGCTACTCCTTGGGTGGTGCTGCCAGGCAGGGACAGTGGAACAGCCCCCGCAGTGCCCACAGCGCCTGTCTGAAGCAGGAGGGACATTTCCTGGGGGCAGCCAGCTGCCTGTGGAGGGCCTGGGCTCCCAGCTGGGCAGGTGAGGGGCTGGGGGAGCTGTGTGGGGCAGACACCAGGCTCTCTGTCCCTGCCTCTGACACCACCTCCTTGAGGGCAGGAGAAGCCACGTGTCCCACAGGGGCTTGGCCTTCCAGGGGCACGGGTGAGGCACAGAGCAGCCCTGGGCTGCATGGCTCTGGTGCCCGGTCCTCAACCCAGGCCTCACGAGGAGCAGGCACTGGGAGACCATCTGATGCAAAAACTCTCAATTTTTCCTCTTTTTCTTCCTCTGGGGGCAGCTCCAGGATGCTCAGCTCGTCCCACTCATCCTCCTCTGGGGCCAAGGGCTTCATCCAGATGCCAGAGTTGGTTCTGATTTCCCAGAGGTCCTGCGCGAGCTCCTGGTCACTGTCGTCTTCCCAGCTGGAGTGCACGGAGGGTCTGTGGCCATTCCCTGGGGACACATTCTGGCCAAGGGATGTTTGCTGTTGGGAAAGGGCTTGGCCAATGTGTTCTTCCCAGTCAGAAACTTCTTCCCGGCTGTTGACGTCCCCCTGGGACAGCTCTTTCTCCACGTGTTCTTCCCAGTTGGAAAGTTCCTGGGAGCTGTTGGCTTCTCTGTGGGACGTCTTTTCCTCTGTGCACTCTTCCCCTTGGGACACCCCTTGAGAGTCGTTGCTTCCTTCTCCATCCACTCTCCAGAGGGACGGCTCCTGGGATCTCTCATCTTCATCCCATTCAAACTCCTGCTCCCCTCTCACAGCTTCCTCCCACTGGGACATGTCTTGATTTGTCACTCTTTCTTGCCATTGCCTCACCTCTTGGAAGGTCTGTCTGTCCTCTTCCCACAGGCGCAGCTCCTGGACTGTCACCACTGCTTCCTGCTGATGCAGCTCCTGCTGGGTCCCCTCTGCGCACTGGGACGATTTCTGGACTTTCATGTGCAGCTGTCGTCGGCGCAGCACGTGGCATGTCCTGGATCCCCATGGCGTAATTTCTTCGATTGTCACAACCTCTTCCTGTGGTTGGGACATCTCCTGCACTGTCTCAGCTTCCCAGTGGGAAAGCTCTCGGTCCATACTGGCAAGGCTCCCTTCGTCCTCCTTGGTGTGTGACACTGGCACTGCCCGCTGAGGACCTGGGCCTGCAGCCAACTGGGCACGGGGCTGGTGCATTGGGACTTGGGGGTGGCTTTGGTGTCTTCTTCCTCGTCTGTCGCTCTCAGCCTCTGGCACAGACAGATCCCAGGAGTCGCTTCCTCCTGCCGGAGTGGCTCTCCTGGGACTGGGCACCCTGGGCCCTGCGGTGCCCCTAGAAACCCCTCAGCCAGGGCAGGGCTCTCTCATGTCACAAGGATCTCTGGCCAACTCCCTGTCCCATGTCCCAAAAGGCCCTTACACAGAGCACCCATGTCACCAAGGGCCACCCCGGCACCCCAACACCAGCAGGGCATCCAGGAACGGGCCTGGAGCAGCCCTGGCCTTGGGGCCTGTGTTGGTTTTGCAGGGCCTGGTTTTTGCTAGTGGAGGGGCCACAGAGGTGGCTGCTGTGAGAAGCTGCTGGAAGCTTCTACCATGTCCAGCAGAGCCAGTCCCTGATGGCTCTGAAGATGGACACGCAGCTGGCCAAGGCTGGGCCAGTTAGAGAGGTTGGTAATGCCTCTGTGATAACAGATTTAAGAAAATCAACACAAAGTCGGGCATGCGCAGTTTTTTCCCCTAGCCAGAGAAGAGGAGAAGGTGAGAACATGTGACAGAAACAACACAGAGACACCAAGGTCAGCAGAGAAGGAGGGGCAGGAGGTTCCTCAGGTGCTGGAGCCGAGATTCCTCTGCAGCCTGTGGTGAAGGCCATGGTGAAGCAGCCGTGCCTCTGCAGCCCACAGGGATCTCCAGGGAATGCAGAGGTAAGTGTAATAATTTGGAAAATATCATGAACCTCCTTCTCCTCCTTCCCTTCATCTTCATTTGTTTGCTCCAGATCCTCATTCTTAAAATTCTTGCTCTTCAGGAAACAGGAGCTGCTTGGCCTGTGTTCTTATGCCGTACCCTGAGTGTATTGTGTGTAGTCATACATTCATGATGGTCCTTTCTTCTCAAAAGGTGAAACAAAAACAGAATTTAGAAAAAAGTAAGAGAAAAAGTAATTATAAACTAGGTGTAGGAATGTTTTGGCCTAGGTTGGTGTTTTTTTTGTTTTGTTTTGTTTTTTGCTATTTCAACTTTACTTTGTGACTCTTGTCAAATGTCTTTCCTTACTCAAAAAAGTAACACCTTTTCAATTCCATGTAAAAGTGGAGAGAAATGCTGTTCTTACTATGTAATTAGTATAGGCTAAATCAGCACTCACACAGTGCCTGTTGATCTAAAAGGGGTGAAAGGCAGAGCTGTGCCTGATGTAGGGAGGGGGAAGGGAGGAATCGGGGAAGAAGGAGAGGTTTTAGGTATCTTATGTACAGTGTAACTAGAAGGCACTTGGGATGAACCCAAAATCTGGCCATAATTTAGAAAAGAAAGGTTATGAGCAAAGGTTTCAGGAAAAGGAAAAGGGTAAAGGGAAAGGAGAAGATAAGGGTAAGGAGGGGAGGATATGGTTAAAGGAAGAAGACAGCCAAGTTACACCTGAACCTCCAAAAAATACCCATCTGCACTGGCTAAAAGATGTGACCTGCCTTTTTTGATGTAGCAGTCAGTGCTGTGATTGAGGAATTTTGTAATTCCAGTCTGGATTGTTGCTACATACAGCACTATGTGGGAAGGCAATTAGCACAGCCATAGCAAATTATTTCAGGATGTGCTGTTTCAACATCTTTGCCTTGTGGGACGCTTTGCAAAGAGGAAGGTTTGCTCTTAAAATGCACTGGCTGCTGGTTTGTTTTGAAGTGTGACACAAAACATAGACTTTAGCTTATAAATTAGGTATGGTTTGAAGTCCTTGCTCCTGACAGACTTTTTTCCTAGCACCCCTCTGGACAGGGGCAGTGCTGGCAAGGGAATTTGTCTCTAGTGTCTCTCTGCCTGATGATCCATCAGAGACATGCCTGGACACATGCAAGGGCCTGTCTCCTCACACACAGCTGGCACCAAAATGTTGAGATTCTTTAACTGAACAGCCGCTCCTCCGAGGATTTAAAATATGTGTAGATGTGGCTCTGAGGGACATGGTTTAATGGTGGACTTGGCAGTGCTGAGTTTAGGATTGGACTCAATGATCTTTCCCAACCTCAACTATTCTGGGATTCTACACCACCTGAGAAATACTGTGTTGCTTAAGTGGCTATTAGATTTTTAGAAGTCATAGAGTCCTTGAGATGAGGGCAAGCAGTCCAGACTTCTAGGGCCAACAAAACTACACAGATGTTACCTTTTAAACTTTCTGATTGCAGAGGAGCCTCTCTAACTGTAGGAAAAACCAGAATACAAATAAAGAACTCCTGTAGACCAAGCAATTACTCTCATCAGGGGTTTTTGTTTTATTTCAGGTTTTTATTTGTAATCAAATTGTGTCTTGAAAAATACATGAAATCTGAGACAAACGTTTGGAGGGTCAGACACAAAAGGACAGTCACAGTATGTACAATTCTTACAGTCAAATCTCTCTGTACAGTTGGACCCCAGCTGTTCCACTGAGCTGCTCTGTACCCAGGGTAGCCAAGTACCAGCTGAGCTTCACTGCAGCACCAGCACAGGCCGTGTGTGGGATTTTATTTCTCTTCCCCACCATGGGAAAAGGGCCTTTAGTTAAGAAACTCAAAGGTAGCTGTCTCCTTTACCTCCATTTTAAGCTCTGATTTATTCTGTCCCTTCCTTGCAAAAACAATCTTGTTTTTCCATTGGAAAAAAATGGTGCAACTGCTCCAAATCAAAGTGACTTCGTGTGCATCCCCATGAGTCATTGCCCCTGTCTGAGGGCTCAGCAGGAGGGGTTTGTTGCAGTCACTGCTGATCACCAGCCCTGGGGGAGTAGTTCTGTTCTCTGGGTGCTTTTTGGTTGTAAAACAGTGGACTTGCAGTTCTACCCCCCAAAAAAACTTCTGCACTTCCTCGACATTGTTTGTATGCAGGATCTTTTCAACCCAAGGTTTACACAGGACACCTATGCTACCTGAATTGAACATTTCCAGAAGTAAACCCATTTAGTTTGCATACATATCAGTTACAATAATTCTGATGAGTTTTTCAATATTTTTTCCCCTCCGAAGGTACTGTTTTTAAAAAAGTAACATTGTCACGGTATCAATTTCTCATTGCACAGTTCCAGCTTAAGAGTCCAGCTTTGCCATGTTCCATGACAAAAAGGGATAATACTGAATTCAGCCTTCCGAAGTTTTTGGCTTATTCAGCAGTAGATTTTTAAGTAATACATCACTTCCTTCCTCTATGTGGATATTTTATGAACTTCTACCATCTTTCTCAGTCAGCTTTACCCTTCCGCTGAAGAAATACTACATTTCTTGTGGAAAAAAAAGGGTTCTTACTGATAGCCCATGACACTTAAGAGTGAAAACAGAAGCTGAAGTTCCACAAAATCAAGTTTCACAAGGTTTCCATCCTTACATTTCACAAAATGGGAGGGTCTTCCTACTTCCAGTTTTTGTCTGACACAGAGGCTGGTTACTTCCACTCCTCCTTTCAGTTGTCTTGAAGGAGAGCAGATGAGAGGCAAAAGATCTCACTAGGATCAGTAATAATGTGATCCTGAAGTTTTGCGAGCCCTTTATCCTTTCATTAAAGCAAACCCACACAATACAAAATAAAATGTATATCCTGGCAGCTCTAAAACTGGACTCCAAGAAACAAGGGCAAAAGCAGACTTGCCACCTCAGAGTTTTGCTGCCCTTGGTTCTGTGGAACACCAGAAGATGGGATGTAAACACCTAATGCTTTGTCTGTGCTCAGCTCTTGGTGTTTCTTTCCTGGGGCTCTGGAACAGGTGTCACACTGACTCCACAGACCTGTTCTGCCCAGAAAGGTCCTCTAGTGAGGAGAATTTCCCAAAGACAAGGGTGGCTTCCCCAGTTACAGGTGCCAAACCCCCAGGGGTACCAGGAGGAGGAAAGAGAGGGGAAGTATAAACAGACATGGCACATCCGTGGGGCTTCCGGAGCAAATCTGACTCTGCCCTGAAAAATTAAAAAAGAGAAAGTCAGCATGTAAGTGGTGGCTTGACAAAAATGTGTATTTGAAGTTTGCATGATACATTTTACATGAACGCATGGATGGAGGATTGTTTTTAAAACAATGGATCTTGGCTCATTTTCAAAATTCTCCTTTTTGTGTGCCTGTGCACGGTCCAGACAAAACAGTCTCAAGGTACTGGGACAAATAATTTTTTCTTCTTCACAGAAAAGGCACAGAAACTCAGCAACAATGAATGCAACTTTTCTGAATGACTGAGAATCCTTCTTTAAAATCCTGATAGAAAAGCAACAACCAGCCAGCTGGTTAGTGGGAGCTGTCCCTGCCCATGGCAGGGGGGTGGGAACTGCATGATCTTTGAGAAGCCATCCAATCCAAGCCATTCTATGATTTTAGGATGAAAATACATTTCCATTCTTCCTATTCAGGGCATGAGGCAGATGTTTAAATTAAGAGTCCATAAATAATGGTAATAAATATTAAAAAGCCTAGGTCACACACACTTTAGATGGTAGCAGAACTGTGCCACTCTTGGTACAAAACCCACAATGTGGACACAGGGAATTACCCTTGGCACAGGTGGAATCTTCAACCTGTGCTGGGTGTAGTGCACAAGCAAAAAGAGATTTTCAACCCCTGACTTAAAAAGAAGAGAAACTGTTCCTCTAACTGTTCAGGTCCTATTCCTTCTCTGAGAAGATCAGGCTCTATATTGGTTTTCACATCACCAGCCCAAGGGCTGTTCCTACTGTTGTGGTATCAGCTGTCAGTATCTCACTGCAGTTAATTTATCTCTGGCCAGGGTGCTTCCCCCGTGTTCCTGGGAGGAGTTTGTGATATTAATGTGGAGAGAGCAAGTAAACATCAGGTAGTCCTCAGTAATGCTTTGAAATAAATGTGGGGTTATAACAACAAGCCTCCCGGCCTTTTGTGTCCTCTTCCAGGCCCAGACCTTTTCATTTTTCCCAGAAAAAGTGTTAAACTAGTTTTATTGACCCTGAAGGAGTTTTGCAAGACACTCAGAGTGAAGGCAAAATTCGGCTCTTTAAAGTAGTTGGGAAAAATAATCCATGCAGCAAACAAACAGAAATGTAGCCATAGTGAAACAGATGAAAACTATTTCTGTTTTACGTAAAAATAGTATTTGTTGATCTGGTTGACTGTGAAATGTGAGAACTGTTTCTCTATACAATGCCTTTGTTCTCAGCAGGCCATTTTTAAATTCTCCTAAGTCTCTTCTCAAATAACAACTAATATAAAACAGATTCCTTTCCTCCCTTTCTTAAGAAATTGCTGAAAATAAATAAGTAAATAAAATAATTTTTAAAAAAGGAGCTATGGCTGATAAATTTCTTCAAAAGAAGTTGACAACAGGAAATATTTTTTCCTTTTTGCAAAAATTACATTAAAAGTTAGGCTTTTCTTTCCTCATCCCCAAGAACCACATCAGGTGTCAAAGGTGTGTGATTCAGTTTGTACTCCTATAACAAACTGAAACATTCCACCTTTGTCCCAATGATTTTTTTCCTCAATGAAAATATCTTTTCATTATAAGAAATTGTTTATATTGAGGGAAAGTTGTCAGAAGGTTTTGGCTGAGTCAAACATATATACAATTCTCTCACTGAAATATAACCCACTTACATTTGGTTTTGACAATCTTCCACTGCTTCTGGATTAAAAAGTTTGACCCTTGATAATTTCTGATTTCTTGTGGAAAGTGACAGCTGGAGATATTCTAATTCCTGTTCTGTTTGCTTTTATAAAGTAATGTGAAGGCACGTCATACCATCTTGAATGTAACTTCATGTTTTTTAAAGACCTTTAAGCCAGCTAGACTACCTATCTTAGGTGTAAAAATGGATATTTCCTGTATTTTTTCAAGTTGTTTTTTGCTCATGAGGCACAAGAACTAATTTTTTTTTTTTTTCTGCGTGATCATGAGATAAAACACTGGAACATTTCCCTTTCTTAGTTTCTATTTGAGTTTATTCCAGCCTAATCTGTCTGTAACATCATAGCATGGCTGAACTTATCATGTTAACTGTAATATAATAACTGTTACATAAAGTTTCATATCTTTCAGCTCCACTGAGTGACATACAAATTTCAGGTGTTGATTTTATATGATAAAATGTTACAGGTTTTATACCAATTTAAGATTTTGTAGCACCAGTAAGAATCATGTGGCTTGCAAGGAGGATTTTTAGGGAAGAATGTACTGACAATGGCATGTACAAGGTGGATGTCTCTTCTGCACTGAATTCACTCCAGAAGTGTTTACAAATTATCATAATGTACTTTTCTGTAATGAATAAACGTAGATATGAACATCTGTACTATATTGCAAAATTGCCTTTGGATGAAATCTATCTTATTTCCCAGAAGAACTTATGTGGAGTCATTAATCATGTATTTTTAAAATATTTATTAGCAAAAGGACCCCTCAAATTTCTTAGTCTGGTAGTTTAACTCTACAGCTCTCTGAGAGGAAGCTGTAGTGAGGTGGGGGTTGGTCTCTTCTGCCATGTCTCAAATGAAAGATGGAGAAGAAGTGGCCTGAAATTGTGCCAGAGGAGGTTCAACTTGGATATTAGAAAACAAATTCACTGAAAGAGTGGTTATAGGCGCTGGAATAAGTTGGCCAGGGAGTTGTTGGAGTCCCTGTCTCTGGAAGTGTTCAAGAGACACCTGGATGTGGCACCTGGGGACACGCTCTAGCGATGATGATGGTGGGACTGGGCTGATGGTGGGGCTGGATGATCTTGAAGGTGTCTCCCAGCCTTGATGATTCTGTGATTTATTCACACCAAGGTAATTCACAAAGGCCTTAACTCCCAGAACCGAGTGGCTTCTGTGTTACTTGTTTTTCACTGATTTTTATGATGCCCATACTGGTGAGTGTCTTTATGGACTCGAGACTCCTGGCACTTCAGCATCCTTCTCTCTGCAGTCAAGGTCTGTCTCAGTGGTGGAGGTATTTTTCCCTGTCTGGGGCAGTTGTGTTTTGCCAGGCTTTGTAAAAGAGAACAAGCACCCCAAATTTATTGGACTTTGTCTGCTCAGCACATTTTGCCAATCTTGCAAATACAAAATAAAGCACAGGATAATCACTCAGACACTTAGCAAATTAAGGAGTATTGCCTTACCAGAAGGGGAAGGTGGCTCCTCAATCCTAGATGGAACTGGAAAAAAACCCACAATAATAAAAGTTAATTGTTTCAGCCTAGAAATTTTTCTGTTTTTCTGGTAATTGATCTAAGGATTAATGTTGTTTTTTTTTTTTCCTGAGGAAGAATACATTTGTCAAACAAACTGAAAGTTTTAGTATGATCACAGAATTATATCAAAGACACCTTATTGCTCCCAAAATTAGATGACAGAAACATTTTGATTCTGCATTTTCAAAACACGTTTTTTCAGTTTTCAGACGAAAACTGAAAAACATTTTGCTTTGAACTTTTCTGAAAAAATGTATTTCCCTTTACATTTTAAAATCATTTTTCTCTTGAGGATTATGTACATTAAAAGAAAGATATTAAAAGGTCTCAATTATTTGAAAAATAATTCTTCTATTTTAAGCAGAAGTAAATCTATGTGGTTGAACATTATGAAAGGTTCCAGCTGATTTATTCAAGAAAGACACCTTAAAGGGTGTGATTTGGTTTGATGTGTATCCCTTTTATTTTTTAGATTTTCTTTTTCAGTTGGTCAACTGATCAAACTCAATGCCTCATCCTTCTGGTGGCTTGTAGGTAGTTGAAACATGTGATCTCAGTTGCTTGGCATTATTCAAACATATGTTATGGTCTCACTCATTTGCCTAAGCAGGAAAAAGAATAATTCTTGTTGTATCTGTCCAGCCTTGCCACCAGATCCACATCTTCCAGCTGCAAGGGAGAAAGAAAATAGCAACTGGCTGTCATTCCTCTGGAAGGGTCTATGGCCTGGACTTTGGATCCAATTGCCAGAGATTAAACTTCTGCTTCACAGACCCACGTGCAAACAGTGAAATCAACTCTCCTGTTCCTCTGGGGCAAAGTGGATCAAGGACAGTACAAGCCCATAAATAACTAAATGTTTAAATTTGAGGACATTATTCATTAATGTTTCCTCGAAGGGAGGATGAAGAGGCAGGTGCCTTTCCTTTAGGAGTCCTGAAGTGATGAAGCTTAACAAAGAGGATTTATCTTTCTCACATATTCTTCCAACAAAAGCAAGGAGCAGAATGAAACTGAGTGAAAAATTGCTTTAAAAATTGAAGTAATCCCTCTCAATGGCCATATATGGCTTATCAACAAGAAATGGTGCCCTCGACTCCCTCCTCTGTACTAAAAAAATTCTTACCTGATACACTGAGTTTAATTTTAGATTTCTTTGTTTGATGATCCACAGTCTCTTTGTAGATGCAAGTATATTCAGCATTGTCCTGTAACAGGACATTGGAGATCTTTAAGGAAAGGTTGCCGTGCTTCATCTGGTCCAGAAAAAGACTGGTTCTGCCTTGGAATTGTTGGTCCTGGCTCTTCAGTGTCTCCTGCCCGTTCTTAAAGAAGTGCACTAACCTACTGCCAATCTGCCAGTAGAGCATTGACTTGGCCAGGGCCAGCTCTCCAGGAGGGGTGGTGGTGCAAGGCAAAACCACAGTTTCTCCAACAAATGCGTGGCACGTTGTGTCCAGCTGACCTGGAATAAAAACCAGACAATTCCATCAGCCTGCAGCAGAGATAGGGGCACCAGACTTCCTATAATTTGGCTTCACCACAACATTATTGCCATTCTCCCTCCCAAGTCCTCCTGTTTCCAGCCAGGAGGGCCATGTGTGCTCGGAGCCCAGCCAGCTGTGCAGCAGGACAGATGTTGCTACGTGCAAGTTGCCTCCACTTTGTAAGTGTGTCTTTTGTTTGAACTTGTTCTCACGTGTCTCCTTAGCTGGTGATTTTTCTTCCAGCTCCCGGGTATTTCAGTCTTTGGGATTAGGTGTCTGATGTGACTTTAATTAATAGGTCAGTTCACAAGAGGAAAAGGGCATGCAGGGAAGTGGAGGTGGGGAGATATGATTAAACAAGTTCTGGTTTTGTAGGACGTCTGGCTGAAAAAAAAGGAGAAGTGTGAAAATAGTGCTAGATCAGGAGAAAACTCCTGGATGAGTTTGGTCTAGCACAACTCCCCTTATTTGGCTACCAGATTGTGATTCCTGATTTGTAATAAATGTGCTGGAGGCTCCCATCTCCCTTCCCCTGCAAAATCTTGCAGAGGGTCTGACAGAACAGGGCTTTTTTTCTGCAGGTCTGGCTTGGTGAACTCTTGCTAACCCCTGTCTGGTGGTCTCTCATACTCTTTGGTGGTAATCTCCAGCAGCCAGAAAGAAGAGTCTGTCATTCCCACTTTAGATAAATGATTTTTCCAAGACCTTGGGGAGGGTTGGTGGGTGTCCTGGACATCAGGCAGAGGTGTTACCAACCTTCCCAACCTTCCCAACTAATTCCAGCACATGCAAGAGCCAGGATGAAGATATCCTGCAGTGAACAAACAGGGCCACAGGCAAGGCTGACAGCCAGTTGCACCCCACTTACACACACAGTTCATTTAATAAATTTAATGCCAATTATTTCTATAAATCCTTCCAAGTTAGCTGAAAACATATTAAAACTTGCACAAATGAGTGAGTCTGCTACTATCATGTAGGACAATTCGTGCTACATTTTCTTGGGGAAAACTGGGTTATTGAAGAAGGTTTTTATGTATTTATAAAGCATGAACGACTAGGTATTTCCAGCACAGAATGTGGGCTTAAATTAGCTCTCTGACCAAACCTGTTGCATAAAATAATTTTATTAATTAAAATGCAGATTAATTAATTTGGAAGAAAAGGTTATTCCCAGCACGGAGCAGAACAAAAGCAGTGTGTCTGTGACTGCACCAAAAAGAAAAGCTAAAATTCACTGTGAAATAACTCAATCTGCTTCCATGGCCAAAATTCTGTGAAGCATAAGCAGCAAGTAATTGGACTCAATATTGAAATTATTGTTCTTGGTTGTGGTGGGGTCATTCCTGTGTTCCTGGCTTGCATCAGCTCTCTGTATATGTCACACTAAAGACCAAAGAGAGCCCCAGCTTCCCCTTGAAGTCAGTGACATCAGCCGAGGCTCAGCTTGTCACATGCTCTGGCCTCTGTTTCCGTATCAGCCTTCTTTGGTGTCACACTGTGTTTATCCAGACATGAAAGCAGAAGGAAAAGCGTGATACAGACAGCTAAACCTCAGAGCCAAGTAAATGTCTTTAGTTGTAACTATCACCACACATCTGCTTTCCTTTGGTTTTCAGAGCTTTCAGCTGAAAATCTTAGTCGAATTTGCCCAACAATGTCAACTTTTAGCTGAAAAAAACCCACATATCCCAAGTGTTTTTTCTGGTTAGCTGTGGAAGGAGAATCCCCTTGTTGTGTGGAGAGCTCAGCCATTTGGTTGTTACACTTTGGCCAGGACAAAAAAAATCTTCACAGGGTGATTGGACCTGGGAACAGGCTGTCCAGGGAGGTGGTGGAATCACCATTCCTGGAGGTGAGTCCATCCTAAGGCAAGGCTGGACGTGGCACTCAGTGCCATGGTCTGGTTGACATGGTGGTGACGGGTCGTAGGTTGGGCTTGGTGATCTCAGAGGTCATTTCCAACCCAGTTGATTCTGTGATTCTGTAATTTTCAGAATGTATCAGTTGCTGACCAGGTTTTGCTTCTCAAAGGGAACTTGAATTATAACAAAGCTCCACCCCTACTGTGCTGTGCCCTTACTGCCCCAGCATGTACCACCCTGTGATCCCCATGCCCTGCAATTAGTGACATGCCCAGGCAGGGCCATCAGCTGTCCCCAGCACACCTCAAGGGCCACCGCTGGCTGAGGGAGGGGGAGGAGGGCAGGGAGCAGCCTGAGCTCCACCCTGAGCTGTTTGGGCCTGGGGAAAGGCTGAGCTCAGCAGAGTGTCCCTGAGGCAAGGCCAGGCCTGAAAGCAGATTGTGGTTATGACTGACCATGGTCAGGAAACCACAGTGGGAGATGAGTGTGCCTGAGGCTGCAGCAGGTGGTTTGTAGGCAGTGGAAGAAATGAGCCTCCAGAAGAGCTTTCTGGTGGGAAAAGTATGGTCTACAAGGTGCTATTAGGAGAGAGAGTGCTTACAATGCATGATGTTGCACACGGATGAAGAAAAGATGATAAACAGAACTTGTAGCTCTGTTCAGAAAAATGGACAATAAGGATTTTCTTAACGAGCATAAGAGGGATGAAAGTTGTGGATCCCATCTCCTGACTGTGGACACTTGTAAATTTGATATTGGTCCAGTTGGTGCACCTATTTGCTCTTGATCCTTTCTCTGAAGACAAGGAGGACACCAGTATTTGGCATTTCTGAGCTGAGCCATACCCATTCCCTTTCCTCCACCAGACGGTGTATAAACCTTGTAACACTTGTGAGGATCTCTATAAACACCCACAGGCTTCAGCCCACCCTGCCCTGACTGCTTCCAGCTGGTAAAACCAGGGCAGAAGGAGGCAAAAAAGTAGGTACTGCTGAAATTGGCTGGGACAGGAGCAGGTGACTGGAATCTGTTGTAATGAGTTATTTAATGAGCACAGCTGCACGAGGTCTTTTGTGGATGGGGAGAACAGATATCTGAGGGCAAGTCAAGTAGGTGTCCTTAGAGAAGCCAGTCTTGAGAAGAAGGGTAAAGCCATGCTGAAGGCTGGTCATGCTGGTAAGCTTCCCACTGAGGGTGTTGATGCATCAGGACATGTGGAAGCAGAGATCTTCCTGGCCAGAAAGCTGAAGCACCTTTGTGGTGGCAGCTGCTGCTGAGGCACGTAAATCAGGATTAATAGTGCTTATCTCACCTACCAGGTAAGCTTTGCACGTGGAAGGGGCAGTCTTTATCTTGGAGAAGATGAATGCTGGCACACAGCTTTCATTTGCAGTTGTAAGGCTTGAATGGAAAGTGGGATGAATTTTTGGATTTTTTTTTCGTCATGTGTTTTAAATATTGCTGAATTGTTTAAGCCTCTCAAGATGAAGTTGAATGTAACAGTTTAACTGATCTGTAAGATTCCTATAATGAGAAAACACTCCTGCTTCAGCAACCAAAGTTTTCTGGGTGAGGTATAACGTCCTTAACCACTACAGCATCTGGCAAATGTGAGGCATGTCTGGGTAAACAGAGGAGTTCTGACCACACACAGAGGTCTTATTACTGCTGACTTTAAACCTCAAGAAGAAAATTGCACCTTGAACAAAGTTCTCTCAACAGCAGATACTAGTTTATCCTTTTCATAGGGAAGATGGTATCTAATTCATATGATGTCAGAAACTCAACTCTGCTAAAACTTAGCAGAGCATATGTAAAGATTCAGGAAGAGTGTCTGCTGGGCTCAGATCTTTTCACTTACCTGATTATGCCTGTAGAGAGACAATGTCTTAATGAGCTTAAATACAAAAGCAGATGCAAGATGGTTGGGTGTTGTAAAGGATGAGATTCCAAGTCATCTTTAATATTATGAAAATGGTAGGGTACTTTTAAGGATGTGGCAAGATAAACTTTATAAGTAAATGTTTATGGGTCTGAAACACCTTAACTTTGAAAACCACTTCTTTTGGATCCAGAGGTTTATCTGAAGGTTACGACCTGTACTTGCAAACCTTGGACTGTGATGAAATACATGCAAAGCAATGCATTCATTTGTTCTGTTTTGCTCCAAGATTTTGCTTCCAGCTTGTGTGTTCGCATGTAAGTGCCTCTGCAAATTCCTAGGTGTGCATTGTGGTATATTTACCTCTGGGCAGAGATGCAAGCAGTGAGCAGGCAACCATCCAGAGAGCAGTCTCCCTAATGAGAAGGGGAGAGAAGAGAGAAAGGTCAAATGCTTTGTTAGAATGCTAGAGGAGAGATCAAAGACCTTTTCTCTGGTGTAATTTATGCCATCTTTCCCAGCTCCCTCATCTGTGAAGCTGATCTGAGTATGAAACTGGATGGGTTAGAAACCCTGAAGACAAGGGCCATCTAGTCTTGGTGTGGGTTTTATCTCCTGCCTGTAGAACTGAGGTTTCTCAGTGGCCATTATGGGACAAGGCTTCATTTGCCAATGCCAGACCTGTACTTCCCTCTTGCCTTCTCATACAGACAAAGTTAATTGCATCTCTGTAGTCGTAGTTTGATCTTGAGATTATTTTCTGTTGATAGTTAAAAGAAATTCCTTCTGCTCCCAAACTTCAGCTGCTTTACAGCCCAAGGAAAAGCATAGCTTACCATTTCATTTTTGTACCTCCCAGCCTTTGGGAATCCGTGCCTGTCAGGAGCTTCACCAGACACTTCAGCTGCTACTTGTGTCTCTGCGAAAAAGTGAAAGGCTCTTAATTTTTGTTGTTAGAAGTGTTCCTTATATGACAAAGTAAGTTATTTGCTGGTGCTTCATTTGCTCTTTTCTTTCACTTTGTATGTGTAAAACATGGTCTGTTACTGTATAATTTCTGTGTATATATCATTTGCACTTTGTGTATATAGATTCACTACGTGTTTGCATTCTGGATACACTCTTGCAACACAAAGAATGTATTTTTCTTGTGTAGGATGGATGTGAGTCACAAGCTCTGCACTCACCAGTGCTCAGCTTTTAGCCCAGTGAAGGGATTCTTGTTCTGCAGCCAGCTGAGATCAAAGAAAGTGGAGAAAACTAATGGGTGTCGTATTTATCAGGAGGTGTAGGCACCATCCTACAAACTGCCAAAATACCACCAAAGCTTCACAACAAGGAAAATGTAAGGAAAATGATGCCTAAGAGAGCTTCTTTGAGGAAGCTTTTAAATCAGGTACTTTCTCAAGAAAAAAATCTGAAATGGAGCAGGAGTGGAGATGGAGACAAATGTGCAGTTTGGGCTTCCTTTTGCCATCCTCATAGGATCTCATAGCTTAAGAAGTACGAATATCTGACTGATTGCTCCTCCCTGTTGCTCCAGAGATAATGCTGGTGGTGGAAGCAGTGGTTTAGCCAAGGTTCTCTTCCCACTGAAGAAGCTTTTTGTGGGGAAGGTGCTGGTGATATTCTCCTGCCTGTTGCTCCTGGTTCAGTGTGGTTTCCTGGGGGTGAGCAAGACCTGGATTTCTGTGTTCTTCCCTCTCTCCTTGTGGGCAAGCCCTGGTTGTGGATTGTTTAGCAGCCCCTTCCTGATAGCTCAGTGCAAGCCATCTGCCAGTTTTGGCTTTTTTGACATTAACAGTGTGTCCTTCCTGTCTCTGATGAACTCCTATGGTTGCTTCCCTCCCCATTGTTTCAGGCAATGTTCCATACATTTATTGAAGCTTATTCCGTATTCTTTTCCTTCCTGCCTATCTTTTGTCAGTGAAACTGAAGAAGTGATGGCCACTCTTAGAACAGAATCATTTAGGTTGGAAAAGAACTCTGAGGTAGAGTCTAACCTTTGTCTGATCACCACTTTGTCAACCAGACCAGAGTGCCATGTCCAGTTGTTTCTTGAACACCTCCAGGGGTGGTGACTCCACCACCTCCCTGTGCAGCCCACTCTAATGCTTAAAAACCCTTTCTGTGAAGAAATTCTTGCTGAACCTCCTCTGGGGCAACTTGAGGCTATGTCCTCTCATACTATTCCTGGTTTTCTGGGAGAAGAGTTTATCTGTCCTCTCAGCTTTGTGCAGATGTTCCACTCCAGATAAGGCTGCAAAAATACCAGGAAAACTTGTTCTGCTGGGCCAGGGCTCCACACCAACCTCTCCTGTTAGGCAGTAGCAAGGTCTCTGGCCATGCCTAAGGTGTCTGGCCCAGCAGCTGGTGCTCTGTGGTACTGTGGCAGTGTCCACTCTCTCTGTAGGTACAGGTGGTCCTTATGATAATCTCCTTATTCAGAAACAACTGAAAATTTTGGTATGTGTGGCCAGCTAACAGGCCTTTTCAAAGGTGCACTAGCAGCAGACAGGAAGGACCCACAAGTCAGAGCTCCTGAAAGTTGTGTCATTCTTCTGGAGGGTCAGTCACTTTCTAACAGTTTTCATTCTGACTCAAGAAAAACACGAGGGTGGTTGTTCCAGCACAGCTGGTTTGTTTGTGTCCCTGCCTTAGGCTGGCTTACTCCCACGGAGTCCCTGTGGAGTTTCTGGTTCTCACAAATGCCTCTGCAGAAGTTTTGGATTGGAGAGTGACTGGGATCAGAGTTGAAATACCAAACTACATCTGAATTGCCTGTGTGTTGAGCTCCCTTGCCATCCATGTGCTGGTGTTACTTCCCTACTGAAATTTGAGAATAAAGGAAGAGCAAGGCAGGTCTTTTTTAAGGAAGCAGAATCCAACCACAGGAATGCTTCAGATGGGTCTAGCTGGAGTTCCTAACACTTAATTTATCTTAATTCAGTGCTGTTTAGTTGAAATAACATTTCTTTCTGGTTTGAGCTGACTTAGCTTGATGTTCCTAGTATCCTAAAGGGGAGATCTGTTCCTGTCTGTTCAGTTCAGCTGGTGTAAGATGTTTCATGCACCATGTGGATAGACACTTGAAACAGTTTCTATTTGATATTTAACTTTTCTTATTTTCCAGTTCTGGTTTAAATAAAATGGAATTTTGGAAACGAACAATTTTTTTCTTTGTAATTCTTTTCAGATTTAAAATTTGACCCATTTATTGTTCATTTTAATCAGATGAAGGAATTATTTAGGACTTTTTTCTTTTTTTCCCAGAGGTTAAAATAATTAACTGAGTGAGGTTTTGCAATGAATAATCACTTCCTGAAGAATTCAAATGCTAATTACTAACTCTTTAACACAGTAACCTACCTGAAATTATTAAGGCATTGGCTGTAATTAAAGTATACGATTAAATTGTAAAATGTATGATTAAATTGTAAAGCATATGATTAAACTGTAAAATCATGATCTTCTTGACAATCTCTGTCATCTAAGTTTTGAGTCATATGTGCAAGGCCATTTACTGAGCATGCTAGCTCAGCCTGCAATAAAATTAAATTAATCAAGTAGAGAAGTAACCAAATGTTCCCAGTAGAATAGCAGGGCTTTGTGTCCCGAGGCAAATGCGTTCCAACTGTCTCTTTCCAGTGCAGGAGGGATGGGGGTGAGAAAGGGTCTAAATGCTGCTGTCGAAGGCTTAATGGCTTTTGGAGCACTAAAACTCTCCCTGTGTGGTGACCACAGAGTGTGACACTGATATCAAAGTTATTGTGAAGCAAGTGGGCACGACAAACTGAGGGACCTGATTTGTCAGCTCTTCCCCTTCATTTGCCACCATCCAGCGCTGGCTGATGCAGCTGGGCTCCGAGTGAATGGTGACACAAGGTGGAGCAGACACCAGCTGGAGAAGGCACCACTAATTCTGAACGGATTAGCCAAAATCACCCAGCAGATCAGTGAAGGCCACTGCCAAGGTGGAAACTTCTCATTGTGCACCTGGCAAAGCTTGGTAGCTTAGTCATTGGCAATTTTTTCAGGTATGCTGTTTTTCCCCTCCCTCCCTTGCATGCCTTTGACTTTTGAAAACAGATTTATGCAAAGTGACTGTTGTTACTGATGCTTGTAGGAGGGTGGGGGAGGCACCTTTCTCCATGAGTTTGTGAAATCCTGAGTGCACCCTGAGAAGAAAAATGTCACCTTGCCATTCTTTACCCACGTCAAGACAACTTTCTGTCATTTCTTTAAATGCTGCTCGCTCATGTAACCACAGTAATAGTACTTTTGCCTTTAAGTAAAAGCCATTAGTTAATAGAAAGCTAATGAGTGAGTTTGCAAGTGGAAATTACAGTCTGGTTTCTTAGAGAAAGTTTTATGATGTAACAACCTGTACCGAAACTGGGTAATTACTTCTGGTCTTATCTGAAACCTATAAACAACATGAGGCATCGTTTACAGGCATGTCCTGTAATTAGTTCGTAGAGAGATTTAAGTCATCTTGGAGAAGGATACATACTGATAGGCAGTCCAAAATGCCAGTAGCTTCCTCTTCAAGAGTTCTAGGTTTTGAAATTACCCTAATTTGAAAGCAGTCTTCTGGAAGTTTGTGAGCAGTGGCAGCAAGTATTTCCGCAGCCACCCTTGTGGCTCAAGGCAGTGGGAAAAAGTGTCCTCTGCTTCCCTGGGGGACTGGCTGGGGCTTCAGGCTGCAAAATGTGCTGTGGTGACAGCTGAGTCTTGGATTGGGATCCTTATGTTCATGTGCCCTGGTGTGGGCGGCTAGCCTGCTTTTCACGTTTGTTTGCTTGTTTTAGCAAACTTTATGTGGTTGTAATTCTCTGAACTTGCCCTTATCTGCTGTGCACTGGAGTTCTGTGTACTCTGTCCATGCTCCCTCCCTGTGCTCCAGTCACACCAGCCCAGCTGTGGAGGTGGTTTCCTGGGTTTCCCCATGCTGCTGGAATTTCCCATTGCCTGTTGAAGGCTTAGTGTGGGCCACGGACGGGCTCTGGGGACTGAAAGATTATCAAATGCATTTCTGATCTGAAAAGATTTTCCTTCTTGGGGATAACAACTGAATGAGTGATGGTACCTGATTTGCTCCTGGAGGAATGCTGAAGAGTCAGAATTGTTAAGGTTAGAAAAGACCCTTAAGATCATCAAGTCCAACTGTCAGCCCAGCACTGCCACTGTGTTTGCCACTAAACCATGTCCTCAAGTGCTACCTCTACATGTTTTTTGAACACTTCCACAGATAGTGACTCCACCATTGCCCTGGGTAGCCTGTTCCAGTGCTTTACAACCCTTAAATTTTTTTCCTAATATTTCAGCTGAAGCTCCCCTGATGCAACTTGAGGCCACATCTGGTCCTGTCACTTGTTGTCTGGGAGAAGAGTTTGACCTGCACCTGGCTCCAGCCTCCTTCAAACAGTTCTAGAGAGTGAGAAAGTCCCCTGTGAGCCTCCTTTTCTCCAGGCTGAAGACCCCCAGCTCCCTCAGCTGCTCCTCACCAGACTTGTGCTCCAGACCCTTCCCCAGCCCTGTTGCCCTTGGTTTGCTCCACTGTACAACATGCAGGTACTGCAGCAGGAACTTAGAGCCTCCCTGGTGTGTCCGCGGGGACACAATAACGAGGCTCTTACACCTGTTAGGTTCAGCAGAAAGAAGCAAAAATGGATCCAGTTTATTGANGTGTTTGCCACTAAACCATGTCCTCAAGTGCTACCTCTACATGTTTTTTGAACACTTCCACAGATAGTGACTCCACCATTGCCCTGGGTAGCCTGTTCCAGTGCTTTACAACCCTTAAATTTTTTTCCTAATATTTCAGCTGAAGCTCCCCTGATGCAACTTGAGGCCACATCTGGTCCTGTCACTTGTTGTCTGGGAGAAGAGTTTGACCTGCACCTGGCTCCAGCCTCCTTCAAACAGCTCTAGAGAGTGAGAAAGTCCCCTGTGAGCCTCCTTTTCTCCAGGCTGAAGACCCCCAGCTCCCTCAGCTGCTCCTCACCAGACTTGTGCTCCAGACCCTTCCCCAGCCCTGCTGCCCTTGGTTTGCCCCACTGTACAACATGCAGGTACTGCAGCAGGAACTTAGAGCCTCCCTGGTTTCTAATGAATAGCTTTGGTCAGGGAGAATTTGTGTGTGGAAATAAAACGTGTAGGGAAAACAGGAATTTCAGTTTATAATGGATCAGTTTCCAGAATTCAAACACAAACACCTTCCCAAAGGTTTGAAGGGAAGTAGCAGAACTCTAGAGGTGTCTGATCAGAAATGGACTGTGTATGACCTCGCACACTTAGAAGACTGGCAGCCTCAGGAAATTCAACTGTGTTCTTGATTTCAGAACAGCCATTCTAAATAGCTCTCAGACTAAACTGAAGTAGCCTGTGGCTTTGTAAAATGGGAAGGGTTTGGTGGCTCAGGGGACTGATGCTAAAAGTGGCACGTTTCGTTTCAAGTTTCACAGGGAAGGAAGCATGCTCTTAGTATGCAAGTGAACAGAATTCAACCCTAAGCAAATAAAGCTACAGTCTTGTGGCTATTTAGTGGTTTCATGTTAAGTCTGGTCTGATTGAATTCTCAGACGGTCCAGATCTGTGGTATCCATATTTCCAGCTCTTATTTCTGAGAAATTTTGTGTTTGCCGTCTGCTTGATTCCCTTTAGTGAAGGCAAATCCAAGAATGAGAAGGGTGTTTGTACACAGATTCCAGAGGGACGTTGTGTCACTGCTGCCTGTGGGGTCAGTGTTAAGCACTTTGGCATGACACAGTTTTCAGTAGTGGGCCCTCATCCCATTCTCCTAAAACATGCTTTATTCCCTGTGTGAGAACTTTTGTGCCAGATTGAGCATTTAGCTTTCCAAGAGAACGCTGCTGCTGTCTGGCAGGGCAGTCCCTTTCATTTGCTTTCTTCCTGCTGAAAAGACTCTTGGCATAGGGAGGAATTTCTTACCTCTAAACTCCCTAGCAAGTGTTCCCAGCCCCACCTATCCCTGTCTTGCATGTCCTAAGCCCTCCCGGCATCGAGCTCTGCAGATCTGACACTCAAACAGGAATTTCGGAGCACACCTTAGGGAGCACAGCCTAAGCAGCATGAGGTGTATCCCCTCCTTTGCCTGGCCTCGTGCTCGTGGGTGAGACTTATTCCTTGTGACTGGTGGTGTGGGGCAGTCTCATGCCCTTTGGTGAAGCTTCTGGAATGAGACCAAAAAGCCATTGTTCCTTTTTGTGAAGTCCTTCTGACAGCTCCCACAAAAGTTCTTCTTTTTCTCAATTCCTTTTTGCTCTTCTGAGAGGTTCCACTGCTCTTTATCTTCCAGTTCCAACAATTTTTTTTTTCCTCTTTTAGTGAATAAATAATTATTTTCAAGAATAAAGATCTCTTCTTTCAAGAGATTACAGTTGTGTGAAAAAGGCATAGGGGTGTGAGGCTTTTAGGAAACTGTAGCCTTAAAGAAGTAGCTCCCAAGTGACAATGCAGAAAGAGACAAGCATTCATTCAGCTGAATCTATGTCATGCATTTTTTTTCTTATTTTGGAATCAGTTCCTGCCTGAACATCTGCTTCTAGTACTCTCTGTACAGTGGTTTATTGTACTGTTGTTTAACCTATAGAGGTATTGTAGGCTAGAATGTTAACATGGAAATAAGGAATTAATTTTTTTTTCTTCACTGAGGACTTTTTTCCTCTGGCATCTGCTCAAACTAACCCTTAAATCAGTGGTATTACCTGACTCTGGAGCACTCAACAATCAGTAAAAATATTTGGATTAATTCAACACTGACCAACACTAGTACTTCTAAAGTGGATGATCTGGAGATGTAAAAATGAGACCTGGTTTGGAAGAGTGATGGTCTGGTTTGGGTTACTAGCACTGCTTTGGAGCAGAGAGTTCAGCTTCTGTGCAAGTGGGTGCCTACTTACTGCAATAATCTCTGAAATGATTACTTAGCCCTCTTACTGCCCGTGATGTGTGTGAGGTTCTTGCTAGACACAAACTGGGGAGAAACTTACTGGAGTAGAAGAGAAGATGGGTGAAATAAAAATACCTCACTGCCTTTCCTCTGCCCCTCTCAGGTACCTACACATTTATTATGTATTAATTATGTCAAGTGGTAGGAATCCCTGAATGTAGCTCCTCATAAGCCAGGTACAGACAAATAGGACCAAGATGGATTGAAGTATGTGGGAAGTTCTTTGCACAGTATGGGTGTGGTTGGCAGGTATTTCTCCTTGCTCTTTGTCTCATGGCCTTTCCCTTCCACTGCAGTTATTACTTGCCTTAAATGGTTTTGTGCCATCTGGATTAGACATTCCCTGTGTGAAATAATACTGTGTCATTAAAGATGAGGATGGCAGCCTAATCCTGCTGTTAGTCTGTTACTTACAGAAACCTCCCTACACAAAAGTGTGTCCACCTAAATTTCTGCGAATAGTTTGCAGCTCCATTGTTCAGCTGGCTGAGCTCCTCAGTTTTCATTGGAAATCTGATGATTATTTGAGCTCTTTCTTTGTTACTAAGCTCTCCACAGAGGGACAAGGAGTCCCTGGTACATGCACAGCTAGACTTGTACAAGGCTGGTTCAGGCTTTTCGGAAAAACAGGGTAAAGAGTTTTTCTGCTGCTGCTAGGAATCATGGAAAGGGCAGAGCTGGGCGAGTGGCTGCCAGAGAGGTGGCACAGGAAGCTCCCTCTTGCTAAGGAGGGGTGAGCATCACAGGAGCAGCAGCTGTCTCTTGCTTCCCAAGTCCAGCCCGGCTCCAGCCCTCTGGTTCAGCCAGCCTCTGTGATTTAAGTGGCAATATGTTTTGGCCACATTTCCAGCTGGGGCCTGGAAATGCTGAAAGCAGGCATGTTGTCTGATCTCAGCTCTCTGCCCAGCACCTGGGATGTCTCAACAGCCTTGATTTCTTCCACTGCTTACAGCTGCTGAGTGTCTAAAAGCTCAGAAATGTGATTCCTTTTATCTTCGGTCTCCATCTCAACTGTCCAGTGTCTTGACAGTGTGCAGCTGAAGCACCATAAAACTTAGAGAGAACATAACTTGACAATAATTCAGTTACTGAACGCTAAGTAAGAACCCAAGGCCAGGCTGGATGGGGCTCTGAGCAACCCAGTCTAGTGGAAGGTGTCCCTGCCCATGGAGAGGGGTTGGAATGAGATGATTCTTAAGATCCATTACACCCCAGACCATCCTGTGAATGATATTGAGCTGTTAAGATTGTAAAGCTCCAAAATGATCCATTTTACAAGCATGGCTTTTTCCCTCTCCAGTCTGCAGTTATCTTTCACACTGAGCCAGGATTATAAAACCCCCTCAGTAAATGTTATCAGCACAAAGAAGAGGAAAACTCCCTCCCTTGGAAGTTTTGAATTCAGGTAGTGGATATAGCCTAATCACAAGGGAGAAAGGGAAGTTCTGGGGGAATTTCCTAGGAAGCAGAAGGGAAACTCTTCCAGGCTCAAGAGACTGCTTTGAGCCGACAATAGTCAATAAAATGTCTTTATTACTTTTGTTTGAAACCTTATCTAGGAGGAAGTGTAACACCCTAAGGCCAGAGAATTTCTATTCTCCAAAATGACTTTCCAGCCCAATACTGTGACAGCAGGGAAAATCCTGACCTGCAGATGTTTATTTTTGCTAGCAACAGGCTCCAGGATTACCAGTTTCTTTTCTTTATTATGATTCCTCTCTTTTCTTAGATATTTTTAATTTGCATAATGTCTCAAAGAGGGGTTCTTTCTACAGGATGCTGTTGTTAGTGATACATATAACAGTCCCACCAAGGCTTAACAGTCAGTTTATTTTTTCCTCTCTCAGACTTGTTAGGACAATATATCTCATCCCTTAATTGTAATGCCAGAATCAGTTGGATTTATATTTCCTGCCAGGAGAGAAGAGGAAGAAAGTTGGACCAAGTTCAGAAAATGCTTTTGTTCTATAGGAGGGAGTGAAGTATTCATCAACAAATTGATGAGCCTCATAGGTAAATGAGGCTAATTAGCAGCATATGCTGTTGAAGCTGCTGCATTGGATGTGGAAATGCTGTGAATGGCAGGTCTGAAAATGGAAGTTCAGCATGCCATGGTGAGAGGAGAGAAAGAAACTGAGATTAATCAAGACTGGTGTAACTTGTCTCAGCTCTTCCCTGGAGAATGATGTTCACTGGGGACTGAACTGACAGAGTCCCACACCAGGCACCTTGCTGTGGGTTGTACACCTCGAAGATAAACCCTGACAACAGCAAGAGAAACCACCTGAGTCACCTCCTGGGTTTTTCTACTCAGCTACAAAATGCAGTTGTTTGAACATGTTTATAAGCAACTGTTCATCGTAAAGTTTTTATAGACCTGGAACAAATCCTGGGGCCAATCACTGACATTAGTTAGTTCACTGATGGCAGAGCTACTGAACCAAAAGCAGCTGGTCTCTGCCTGAGCTGGTCTCTTGAGGAGCATTGCTCTCTTAAAGCAAAAGTGAAGGTGTCTGGGTTGTATTTGTGGTTTGTTTTCTCGCAATTCTAATAAACAGACCTGCAACTGCAGTTTGTGAGAACTTTTCAAGGAGGGAGGAGCTGTTTATAGAATAACTTTTCCAAAGTAATTCACAGCATGTACCCAGTACCACTGCTGTGTTAGTGAATTATCTCTGACATTTCTGCAGGTTCTCATGGCACCTGTCTTTAGGAAAGGAAAAAACCAGATGAGTAAATAATTAAGAAATGGAAAATCTATTCCCTTCTCCAGGAGCCCAACTTGGCTTTTTCCATAGATGCCCATTGTAAAATATAGAGTACTCATGGAATACTTTGTACTAGTAAAAAGATGAAGTCCTAGTGGTTCAAGGGCTCTTGAACCAGTGACAAAAATAAGACTGAGAGTTGCCAAATGTTGCAGGCTTAAACTTGACCCCCTCCTCCCAATGGAATTGCTTTCCCAGTGTTTGCTTTTTGAAAACATTTGTGAAGCTGAAGCCTACCCAGTCTTTTAAACCTAGCTGCTCTGGTATAGGAGCAGTAAACTTCCAGTTGTATGGCTATGTTGCAACCATGGGAATATTAATGTCCACTTAATTTCTGTCTGTCAGAGATAGATACAAAGAGGATCCTAAGCATGGGCCCCTTAAAAGTGCCTGTAAGCACTTCATGCTTCTTTTGCTAACCTGTAAATAAATGTTCCAAGTGTAGAACAGTCATAGAGAAATATTTTTCCCAGGTGCTAAAGGACTGCAGACTTTTGGCTTGATAGCTGAGGTGGATGTATTTTTTTCTTTTGTCTGAAGAAGAGTTCTGTAACAGTCAATTCGTGTAAGTAGGAGAAGGAAGAGTGGGGATCAGAAGCACTTCCTTCAGGCCCCATACTCTGGAATGTTTCTGAACATTCTTAAAGCTTTCAGATCTTCTAAATGCTTGGTTCAGATTTAGTTCAGCCGAATGATTTTTCTGTCTGGAGCACCCATCTCTCGAACATTGTGTAAGCATGATCAGATCTTGTCTCATTCTTGTCCCACCAGCAAAAGAGCAATTTCTGTGATTAGTGCAATAGCACTAATGGCATTTTTTAATCCCTGACTGTAATCACAGCCGCACAGGGAGGTGCTGGCTGCTTTTCAAAGTAAAAAGCTTGGGGTTTGGCAGCAAAGCAAGGAACCCCTCCTTTGTTCTTAACCTCTCTGAAAGACCACTTGTGTTTGCTTTCTGCTTATGGATTTCTATTCAGAACAAAAAAAGGTGGCATCTTCCCCCCTACCCTTTTCTGATAACAGTGCCCTATTCTTCCTATGGGTATGTGCATGTAAATTAATTTTCATGTTGCTTGCTCTCTCCTTTAGGTCTATGTGGGGACCTACTGCAAGTTGTTTCATTATTGTTATCTGTGCATGTATCTTCATGGGGGAAGGGGTGTGTGTTACTTTTGCTTTTCCTGTGGTGGTTCAGTGCCTTGACTTTCCTGTTGGAGACTGTAACACTTCAGCAGGATTTTTTTGGTGAATGTGTTATTAAATGAAAGCTGTATTTTGTTGAAGTGTTGCTCTTCTAGTATTGGAAGATGACCAATGGCTCTGGTTTTAAATAATGCAAATCCAGCTCCTCCCATTCCTTCTCTCCCCTTTCCCCCAGTGGACAGTAGAAGGTCTCTTCCCCCAGAAGAAAGCAAAGGAACAGTGTAAGATGGAAGCCACAATTTCTTATGCTGCCACATTTCTTATTTCTTTGTTATTTCCCTTTCCTATTGCAAATCAGCACTGGCAGACTTGCAAGCCCTTATCTGGGATAACTAGGACACAGAAAATAGAAAATCCAACTACAACAGCAGTACAAGTGGTTTTACAAAGGATGACTTTAGAACTGAGAGATACCAGCATGTGTCACGGGAATGTTTTACATTGGATGTTGTATTCCCTAACAGACTGGTTATGTCAAGGGAAGGCAAACTGTTGCTCCATAACTGCTGGGAGAAAAGTGCACAGAAGTGCATGGAAAGGGCAAATGAATTCTGGCACGGATTCTCTGATGTCTCCTGATGTTAATGCTTTTGCTCTCTAACACAAATTCCCGGGACTCAAAAGCTGACTTTACATGACTGTCTTGGTTTTGTCTTTTCTCTTGCCTTGAGAAGAGAATCTCCTTTGTTTGTTTTTTTGTTTTTTTAAAAATTGTCTTATTTTTCAAAATTTGTCAAAGGGCCACAAGGGATGTTGGGGAGAAGATGGAAGAATTAAGCAGGTGCTTTGCTTGATCCCACAACCCTTACTTTTCTTAAGAAACCAGGTTGTGAACTTGTTATTTGCATCTTTGTACAATTGGCTGGTGCTGATCTTTGAGTTGTGACAGAACAGGAAAATTAAGCCAGTCCTTGAACTTAACAACTAAAGATGGCAACCCAATGTGTAAATTTATTATTGCTTCCAAGAACTAGGGAGGGATGTAAGTCTTAAAAGTTACTGACTTATTTAAATAGTCTTTAGTTTGCTCTTCTAAGGTGAAATGGTTCAGTGAGAATGGAGCTCTGGTAATGAATTGTCTCATTTCTTCAGAGGATGCTTATTTCAGTTGTAGACACATAACCCTTTCACCAGTGAGTATGTTTAATACCAGAGAGCATGATACTTTTCATCTAAAAGTAGGACACAGCTGAAAGTAGGCTGGAGAATTAATATCTGAAAGCAGCCAGATGGTGTCAAGCTCATAAATTCTGCCCAGATGTCTTGTGTTGCAATAACATCCGGTGGTCACTTGATAGTGGACAGTCGGGTCATTCTGAGGGACCATAGGGTCATCCTGAGAGACAATAGGGTCATCCTGTCCTGTGGAGGTCCCTTTAGATATGGCCCTGGGCCCAAACAAAGTACCTTAGCAATGAGTCACTGAGTCAACTGTGTGCAACTCTGCTATAAAGGAAACTTGCTGGCTATGTAGGCAGCTGCATCTACAGCAGTGGAGTGGCACATGGGTGGCTGTTGTCTTTTCTTTTCTGTATTCTACAGTGCACCAAACTAAACCTCTCTCAGTGTCAGAGATGCCAAACAGGACTTTTGTATGCTTATGTTGTTTGGAGCATGTTGGTAAGTAATGGCTTGAAAAGAAAGAGCAGCACTTTGTGCAGAACCACAAGGTTTCATGCTATGAAAGATCAGCCTGACCTCTTTGCGGTTCTATGTTTTCAATGTAGGAAACCCCCCTGTGAAAGTTTCAGGTGAACTTAGTTTGCAGCCTATTTTTGACTAGCCCCGAAGTGGAAGTTGAGGGTGTGAAATGCATGGCCCTGATAAGGCTTGAAAATTCAGCAGGGCATTGCACTGAGCCACAGCTGGGTCCTGAGAACTTGCTTTCCCCCAAGTGACTGAGCCCTTTCCTTTCCAAAAATAGCAACATTTACCTTGGCCAGTGTTATTGAGAGGTCTTGACAGTGCTCTGGCTGAAGCACTGCTCGAGTGACAGCTCCCCGCTCCTAAGACACAGCCTTACCCTCCTTGAACTCCTCTTCTTTCCTTTCCACTGATTAACACCCTGTGAAATACCTTCTGATGCCATCTCACACCTCTTTCTCCCTAGGATGATCCAGGCCCAACTGGATCTGCTTCTGCAGGGGTGGGGACAAGTTGCAGCTTCACAGTTGTGATCTGGTATCTGTGGGTAGCTGCAGGAGCTGTTTCAGTCTCTGCAGTGCCACAGACACAGAGCTCCTCTGCACAGTAGCAAGTGCCTGTGGCACATCTACTTTGGCACCCTCTGAGCTCTTGGCTGGAGTTGTGCACAAGTGATGAGATTTTGCATCACCTAGATAACAACTGCTCTTTGGAAATCCAGGAGAAAGTGGGTGGGAGCACTACAGTGATAAGGTCTGTATGTCTGATTTTGGAAACACTGTTAAATATGTGTATTATACAGCAGCAAATTGCTAGTTGGGTGCATGATCTGCCTTGGAGCATAAAGGGCAGAAAGATGCGCTGGTTGTTCCAGCCGTGTCAAAAATCAAGGCTGTGTGTGAGTGGAAATCTCTAATCTCACCTAACAACTCTGAATCCTTGGATGCCTTCTCCTGGGATATCAGAGAACCAATGTAATTTGTGAGGCCATCCATAACTGAGCAGATGGCTATGGCTGTGCAGTAGCAGGGCCAGCCTTCTCAAATGTTTCTCTGTTCACATTTCCTAGGGTCATGACATAAACGTTGCACATCCAAGTTGTGATAACTTTTAAACTGGTTACTCTCAAGCTGCTCTGATAGTCTCTGCTTTAGTGATCTCTTAAGGTGCAAATACACCCAAATCAGAGACAGGATCTGAGCTTTCTTTCATATCATACACATTGAGAACTGTAAATACCAGTGATTAGCCCTGCTTTCCGTGAGACCAAGACATGTAAAATATCAGCTGAAGGAACTATATGTATGTCAGAGATCATTGTTTCTCTTTGGGTTTCTCTAGTTAAGAATGCCTGCTGCACTTTCTGTAGAAAAGACTACCTCCTTGTTTTTTTGTTGCACAAAATGTTTAAAATCATAGACCAAATACTTTATTATTTGTCCATGTGCAGGGCAGAGGCAGGACCATATCTTGTTAGGTTCTTTTGGCATCTCATAGTATGCTGTATTTTGTTTGGATGGAAGGGATGTCCTTACTTTCATGTCTCAAAGTACTTATCAGTGTGTTTCCACTACAGTCAAACCCTCCTAAAACACAACATTATTCAATGCACAGCTGTTGCTGCTAGAGTAAACAATTGATTTTTCTGCTTTGCCATCACATTCTAGGGAAGTAGACACTTCCAGGGAGACGTCTAACAAAGCTGTATCCAGGAGGATTTTTGTCATTGCGATGTCCTACTTTTAGTCTAGACAGATGTAACAACTGCGTGGGTCTTCTCATGGCTGGGAAGAGATGTTTTCCCTCAGCCAGCCCTGTTCCCACAACTGGACTGTCTGAACTCGCATCCTCTCTTGCCACCAGTGCTTCACAAAAACTTGTGTTTTCAATGTCCCCAAAGCTTGAGTTTTAAGTATTTGTGGTAACAGATGGCCAGACTTCGAGCTTCAGCAATGACTAAACTTGAAGTGAAAACCGCACACAAACTTCGATTTGGAAAGGCAGGATTCCTGCTCCAATTTGTCTTTGCTTACTGGTAAAAAAAGATGATGCGTTCAATGAGAATTTGAGCTGAATTGATCCTTGATGGGAATGTGACAATTACCTACTTCTTACTCAAACTGCACCTTGTAACTTCAGCTGGGGCGGTGGGGAGGAGTGTTGGGTGGGACTTCTGTGCAACCTACTGCATCTGTAACTCTCAGAGGAAAAGGGGTGTGATGTCGTCAGGCAGGAAAGTACCAAGTGCTAATTGATTAGGTATGGCATTCTTCATATTTTTCAGGCAGCTGCCAAACATCTTGAGACCTCATTATAAAGCAGGCAGACGAAGTACTGTGTTTGGATCTTTAGAGCACCATGGAATGGTGTTAAAAATTACAGCTGCCCTTTTTGCAGACGCAAATGTCCATTTGTGAGAATATGTAATGGAACAAGATTATTTTTCCCCTCCCCTGCTGACAACTTTCCACAAATGTAACTAGTAATTATTAGATGTGATTGATCCTGTGCTTTTAACTGACAGATATTAAACAAAGTAGTAGCTTATGGGTTCAACCCCAGAGAGAAATGATTTGTAGGAAGCACTCAAGGCATGTGAAGTTTACATGACCTAGTTTTGAAGCATTTCCTCAGAGCACTCACAGAAATCTTCTCTAGATGTTAACATGCTGATCTTATACTTGCAGTTCAAAGCCCTTACATTCCTCTCCTGCTACCAGATGGGATTTGAAGAGCTTTGTTAAGTTTGTATCTTACAATGCTCCAGACTGTGAGGAACTCAAACCTGACCTCAGCCCTTCTAGGACTGTTTATTTAGAGGACTGAATTAAGAGCGTTGGCCTTTTTATAGCCATTCAAGCTGTAAACCATCATTTGGGAGGTTGAGTTGGCAGCTGAATGACAGTGAACACCTCGGAGCAGCTCTGAAGCAGAACAAAGGTTTCAGAAATTGAAGCAATCCTATTTCTCTGCAGTTGTTCAGGGATGGCAAAATGTCTGGGCCTTGCGGCCCCCCAGGTTCTGGACTCACCTGATCTGAAATACCTGCCCTGGCCTAACCAGGTAAGACATGGGGTATCTCTGATCCACACCTTGCTGGTAGGGAGCTCAGTGGTAGCCTTGCCATGACTTGTGTTACCTCACTGAGCTCCATTTCTTACACCTACTTCATCCCAAAATTCCTGCACCATGGACTGCAAATGCAAGGTGGACTGGAGCTGAAGTTTACACCCCCTGGAGATGACCCTTAACGTGAGGACTATTTCTGAGTGGGAACTTGTTCATGCACGTCTCAACATAGAAGAGTAAGAGAAAATCGGAACCAAGATAATAAAACTGAATTTTAACCAAGGATCTCCTAAGTTAGATCCTTCTCTCCCTTCTGAGGTGTGGGATGCATCTGTAGTTGGGCTGAGTCAGGGTCATGCTGCCATGTCATGCCAGCAAAGCTGCCCTGGCTTAGATCAGCTCGTGTAGGTCACTTTGCATCTGAATTGGGTTGTTCAACTCCAATGAAAGCAGTATTTGGAAAACACCTGTAATACAGTGGCTTCATTACATGACCACTATAAAAAATTGTAGCTGCAGTGAGGTTCTCAAAAGGTGAAATTAACTGTGTGGAGGATAATCTTTGAGGACAGAAGTTTCCCATGAGGAAATTCAAAGATCCCCTAGATTCCCTAGACCTACCATACAACCCTGGTAGCTCTTTAATTAGGTATTTTGGTTTAAGAATATGAAGGTTTCATCCAGGCACTTGTGCAGCTCTATCCTCATGTTTGTGCTCAGCAAGGCACTGCTGCTTTCCTTGGCATTAATAGATCCCAAATGTGGGCCCAAGCAAAATTTATGAAATTAGGCTTCCCCAGAGTACACTTGTTGGATGGATGACAACACTCTAATACAAATCAACACTCTTTTCTGTTTCATTCCTCTGTGGTGAGTGAAGAAATGGGGGAGGATCTAGTAAAATGTGCTACAGCATAGGGACTTAGATGAGTCTTAGTCATGGATGAAATGAAATGAACTGCTGACCCTTGACTCTTTAGCTTGGCACCGCTGTCTTGTAGAGGGGACCTTTCCAGGAAAACCTTTTGGCCCTAAAGCTTTTAATTTCATGCCCCCCTTCCCCTTTCCCAGCAGAGAACTTAGAGAGTACAAGAGATGCACCAAAACATGGGAACCCCAGGGATCCTTCACTCCCATCCTCACATGTTGTATCAGACTTTCTTGTCAAGAAGAACTCCTTCCTCATCTTAAACAAACAAACAAAAAAATCAATCTGTAAAAGAATGTGGATTTTGTTACAGGAGACAGTAGAAGCTCTAATAGATTCTACTCTATGGGGCTTTAAATTCACTCAGGATCATACTTTGCTTTCAAAAGTCTCTGAGAAATACGAATACAATGCTACCTATAGTCCTGCTAGCTGCCAGGAGAACTTAGCTTGCAGCCTAAGTCTTCAGAGGCATTGCTATGGGTGACTGAGTGAGGAGTGTATGGGCGTGAATTAACCACAGAATGGCCCTTGCTGGATCTGTGGTAGAGCTGGAGAAGTGGTGACACTCCTGTTGCCATTTCTTCTCACCTCTTGGGTTTCTCAAATGCTTCTGGGCATTTCTCCTTTTCCCCCCTCAACATTTCTATTGCTATTTAATGAAAATGTCATCCTCTGGATACTAAACTGCATTTGGGTAAGATGAGCAACCAAGTTTAAGCTGGTCTACCTCAATGAGTGAAACATATGGAGTTCTGTATGCTCTTCCTTTTCCTGATGTCAAAATAAATCAGTCCTCTTTGGAGAAACAATGAGAAGGATCTGCTTAGCTCTAGTTCTGATTTCTCTCTGTGGTGACAGCAATCATTGGCCTGGCAAGACTACTGATAAAGGAGCTGAAGGCAAATTTGCTTTTACTAAAAGCTTCTGGTTCAGAACTTAAGCATGTTCCAATATAGAACATGGGGAGTTCAGATGTTACAAAAGAAGCCAGAGTTGGAGATTACACTTAAATGCACTTAGTTGAGAAATGTGTTTGGACTCTACAACTAAATAACTATATTTATAAACTGATGGGAGGCAAAAAAAAAAAAAAATCAAGCAAACTGCAGTCTCCTTCATCTAATTTAGCCTGGTCTTTTCAGCTGCCTTGCAAGGAATTTTTAAGTGGAGTAAAATAATATGGAAAACAGAGTGATAACATAAGCATGAGGCAGTGTAAGAGGAAAATTCATGCAAGACGAAGTTGTAGAAATAATTCAAAAAATTAGAACCCTCTAGATTTTAACCCATCGCAGTTGTCTAGGTGAATGATCTACCTGTTGTCTCCACCCTTCCCATTCTTTGATAAAATTGCATTCTTCAACTACACCAAGCAAAAGCTGAATTATGCCACTCACCAGTGTTCTTTTTTTATAGAACAGAAGTGAATTTGGAGTGAAACTTTGGGTATGGGGGAGATGCAATCAATAACTCCCCTTCAGCAGATGGAATTCATGCCTGTGCAATGCTACACTAAGACAGTGGCACTTCTCCAGCCCCTCTTAGCACAGGCACCTCTGCACCATACCTTGCTGTGGGGTTAGGTTGTGCCTCAAGGTGTTGAGGTGCTATTTTAAAAACATATGAGCAGATGTGAACTGAAATCAGTGACTGGAAGTCTCTGAGGCTCAGGCTGCTGTGGAAAAATATGGCTGCGGGTACATTCACAGCATATACACATCCCCAAATGCCTCTGAAAACTCAGTGTTCGATGAGATTCACTCAGTAAAGTATGTTCACGTTCAGCACGTGTGTTTATATTTAATGGATTGTTGCAGAAAAGTATCTCATTGCTCAGAGGACAGTTTATATACATTTTCCTCTCCTCCCCTTATTCCTCTCACCTGCTGAACCAAAGCGCAGTCATTGACAGGTGCATGCAGTGTCCTGTCACCTGGATGTTTTGGTGGATGTTTAGGAATGCTCAGCTTCCACGGGGCCAGTTGCTCTGTAGGCTCCTCGTCCTGAGAGGGAGGGAAGGCTGTAACACAGTTCAGAAAAGGAATGTGAGAGGGGTGTGGTAGACAAACCAGCTCAACTTTTTCAAAGGGTTCTTAAGTGTTTATCATAGAACCGTAGAATGAGATGGAAGTGACCCTGAAAGATCATCTTGTTCCAAACTCCTCTGCCATGGGCAAGAACATCTTCTTGTAGACCAGGTTGCTCACAACCACATCCAACCTGACATGGATGCTTCCAGGGATGGGGCAGCCACAACTTCTCTGGGCAAACCAGTCCAGTGCCTCACCACCTTCACAGTAAAGAATTTCTTCTTTATGTGCAATGTACTTCTACCCTTTTTCAGTTTAAAATGATTGTCCTTTGTCCTGTCACTACAGGCCCCAGTAAAATGTCTCTTTCTTACCAGCCCCTGAAAGGCCCCTCTGAGGTCTCCATGGAGACCTCTCCAGGCTGAACAACCTCAGCTTTCTCAGCCTCTGTTCAGAGAAGAGGTGTTGCAGCACTGACCATTGCTGTGGACTTCTTCTGGATCTGCTCCAACAGATCTCTGTTTTATGTTAGCAGTAAACTGTAGATGCCATTTACCATGATAAGGTGGGAAAATCCAACAAGCCCCCTGAAGAGTTGACTGCACCTGTGTGTGTGGTTTGGTGGTGGTTTGATTGTCTTGGTTTTTTGGGTTTTTTTTAAAGAATGTACAGTTCTTTTCTTTTGTAGACTGAAATGTTCTCCCACCCATCCCTCATACAGCCCCAACCACTGAGTGGCTTCTCAGGACATAAAATGTCCAGAACTGGTGACTGTTCTACCAAAAGATCAGTCCCCTGAATGTAGTATACACCCATGCAATCTTTTTTTAGGACTTTCCCAACTAGGGTAAGTATATCAGAGACTTTTTTGTAATGCTTATCTTGGTGAATATTTCAATAACCTGGCCTGTATTACAAGAAGAGCCCTTGGAGCTGAAAATTATCACCTCTTCACCCTTTCCAGAAACAGATAAATGATTTCTCTAGAGTGAAAAATCTGTGCTGATCTCCACCTTTGCACTATTTCCACGTGTGTTACCAGGATAAACCCCCAATAATGGCAAGCTTTTTGATTTAATGAGAACTGAAATCTATAGCTGTGTCATTTCACTTCTTCCTTAGGATTCACTTTTAGTCAACTGGTGAAACACAGCTTTCAAACAGGCAAAATTATCTGGCATGAGCTGGCTCTTGAGGGGGTCTGAGTTCCAGATGCACATGGAGGAGGTATGAGAAATTGGACTTTTTGGCATCTGTTGCTCTGTAATTTTCCCAGGTGTCTCTCTCCTACCTTCCTCTGTCCCTGCATTAATTTGGTGGGTACAGTCCCCTCTCAAGGGACGAGTGATCAAGAAGAAAATTAGATTTTAAGATTGGAAAGATTTTAAGATTGGAAAGAATTTTTAAATGCCCTCCCATACTGGCATGTACATCTATATCTATGGCTGTGTAGTTTTTGTGGTTTGGGTTTTTTTTTTTTTTTTAATTCATCTAATCTAAATCTTCTATCAAAACTTGAAGGCAACAAGTTTGAGTGAAACCTATTTGTGCAACAGAAGTTGGTTCTCTCTCTTTTTTTTTTTTTTTTTTCCCCAAACTCCACCACCATTAGTAGCAGAAACTGCAGTGACTCAGCTTGGGAAAACCCCTCCTGTCCAGTTGTTTGTCCTCTTTCTTGTCTTGTCACTCTTACACTTGACTTCTTCACTACCTGCAGCCTGGGACTCGGGTGCATTGGTTGTGTGCTCAGCACCCTGAGACCCCTTTGCCTTCCTCTTTAGCTGCTGTTTCTCTGTCAGTTTGTGAACAGAGAGCATTCAGAGCCTGAGAGGGTACCTAGAGCTTCCTTTTTAGTGTGGCTGCTATGCTGAATGTCTTGTGCCTTTGCTCTTGCTCAGGGGGCGTTTTGAGGCAGCAATTGTGATTTGATTGTTTTCAGCCTAGTGTTCGTCCTCTGAACTTCACTAAACTGAAACTCGCTGTTCAGTCATTTCTGTGTCACTTTAATGACTAAGGAAAAGCAAAAAGATAAGAGCAGAAATAAAGGCAAAGCGGTACTCAGTGAGAAAATGAGTTGGAAATGCCATTTGTTTTAGGGGCAGCCTCAGCCTCACTTTCCATTTTGCAGTCGAAGCACACCCCAGCTGGGAGCTAACACAGGGCAGAGGAGTTACACAACTGGGAACCCCCTCAGTCTGTAGCTTTTCCTCCCCGGCAAACTGTCGCTTATGACAAAGGGAAAAAAAACCAAAAACAACCCCACGCTAAATCCAGATTGTTTCTTTTTCATTTTTCCCATGGCTACATCATCTGAAGAAAGTGTGAAAGACCTTAGCCAAAACCCGTAGCCCAGATACTGCAATTTTAGTACTTTCTTGTACAAGACAGAAAACTTGATCTCTTGCTTACCTCTGTGGAATCTCCCTGTATTCCCTCGGCATGTGCTGAGATCCGAACGTGCTGCTGCAGGGAGCTGCTGCTGTGAGCGAGGAAGTGCTGCAGTGGGGCAGGATGTGAGTGACTCAGAAATCAGGGGCCGCTTCTCCAGCCAAGCTGAGGAATAAAAGGAATTATTGTTGGCTCGCACAGTAGCGTGTTCAGCTGACGTAAGGGTTTGCAAGCTACCGCTTTACCAATAGAAAAAGCTCAGGAACACCCACCTTTGATCTTTCCCCAGAATTTAGCTATTTATGATAGTGCAGAATTCAGGTATTGCAGTTCTTTCTAGGAGGACTGCCTACCTTTTGTCCCATAGTTAAACATTTCTTTGCATGAATGTGCTACTTGAAAATGTTCAGAACAAGGATTTTGCCAGTGTTTCTGAAACAACTCTTGTCTCTCAGCTTAAGCAGGCCCTTGAGACTTTGCTTAACTCTTTCTATTGAGAAAAGAAAACAATTTAAAAACTCTTACCTTACAATTAGTTTTGACTGATGTTCATGTATTTGGTTTCCTTTACAGCTGAGCACAGAGGCTACCACTTGCAGTTTCTAAGCATGCCCTTCCAAACTCTACAGTACCAAAAAAAGCTGTTTCTTTTATTTGCTCTGCAGTCAAGCACTGCTTTTCCCCTGGCTCTCTGCTTTTGATGTGCAGGTACTGAGCAGTATTTACCCCCTGTGTTTTCAGCCAGCCATGGCAGAAGCCTCTTTTTCTCCTGGAGAACTCTTGCATCTCGCTGAACTGTGGGCTCAGCTGTGGGTCTGGCATGGTCTGCTGTGGCACTTCGTAAAGGAATTTAAGTTTTTCTTTCAATGGGCATTTGCTGCCAAGGGCATTGCTTCACTAGGGTGGTTTTTTTTTTGCTCATAGTTGCATAGTTGCACAATTCAGCGGTTGTGGAAAAATATATTTGGTGGATTCTATCCAACACTTATTCAAACACCCAGTTTCTGGGTAGTGTCTCTTGCATTGAATCCTTCTGACATCTCCCTTTGTTTACTTCATAGTTGTGTACACATGCTTCTTAATGCACTGTTAGTGTTGAACTTTACATTATAGAAACATGCCATAAAAGGCATACTCATTGATTTGAATTATTATTAAAAAGTATTAAATAATAATTTTTATTAAAAATAAATAATACTAGAGTAGAGATCTTGCTATTTAATCATGCTGGATGAATTTTGTTGCCTTTCTTTGGGCTTAGAATTAAAAGCTAAACACGGTTAGAGGGGAAAAAAGGGTTTTATCTTGGTATTTATTTAAGGATCTTTAGGTACACCACATCCAGTTAGAATGCACCAAAATGCACCCTAGAATGCACGCTGAACTTGCACACAGGTGATGATTCGTGTATAGTTACAGACCTTGCACATTAGCATATCTATCACAGATTCCCCAATGAGAGGCTCAAGAGAAGCCCCAGTCCTGAGGAA
>VYXC01009415.1:182521-373334 GCA_013397175.1 Platysteira castanea | reverse complement strand
GATGATTCGTGTATAGTTACAGACCTTGCACATTAGCATATCTATCACAGATTCCCCAATGAGAGGCTCAAGAGAAGCCCCAGTCCTGAGGAAGCTTCCCCCTGGATGGGCGTATCTTGGTTTACAGAATGTGTTCTGACCCTTAACTGTGAGACTTTTAAGATGTTTGGTCTCTTGCCTTAATGGAACTTTGGGTCTAAGTTAGTTATCAGACTTGGGGAATTACAAGTATGTGGGCTAAAAGCACTAAGGATACATAAAAGCTATATTAAAAGGCTATATAAAAGGAGTATATAAGAAAGGCAAAAAATCATCGTGGCATCAATTTAAATATTAATATGTAATTACCATACAAAAAATTACTTAAAGTCTGATTTTTTTTTTTTGATTAAGCTAGAAGCTAAATGATTGAAGAAAGTCTAGAAAGTCATATTTCATTATGCTTGAAAACGAACAAAGCCACCTACACTCTACTTAATGGTTTCAAAAGTAAAACTTGATAAATCAGTCAGCTTCGTGGTAGTATTCCAGCAATATGTAGTTTCTCACTCAGATAGGGCTGTAATGGAGCTGCTCATTCTCACCTGTGGCAGTGATAATCCAGAGTATTTCTTGAGGCACTTCACTTTTGGAAAGCTTTGAATGCCTGATGCAACTTACATTTAGATGGGTGGAAGACAGAGCAGAGGAATAAAATTCTGAATTTTTAGAAGTTATTTTCTCTCTAGTTCTGAAGCACAAAAGTGGAAGGCTTCCAAGACTAGAATTCCTGGTGAAGTACCAAAACTATCTACGCCTGCAGTAACATCAAGAGAAAGTCATATTGGTGGTTTTTTTCCCTCATGCTCTTCTGAGAGCTACTCTTCTGGAAGATCCTAATCCTACTCTGAGAGCTCTTCTCACAACAGCAGAAGTACTGTCCAAGTTACCACAACTGTTGGAATATGACCCAGAGGTGCCGTGTCCTGCTCCAGATAAAAGAAAAACACTCCAGAACAAAGTTTCAGGATGTGATGGTGTATCCTTAATGATTCATAGACTAATTCCTTCTTTACATGCTTTGAACAAGCCTGAATTTAAACATCAGCTGAGGTAATTCCCCTGTGTGTCCAGTGATTTCAATAGCCTTTGCCACTACATTCCTTTAAAGTTCTATGTCTTTAAATACAAGTTTTTCCTATGTTTTTTCTTTGAGGTGCACTGTCTTGGTGATTAAGTACCACCCAGCAAAAAAAATCATGATGATGGAAAGGCTACTGTGTTCCAGCTTTGTGCTTAGATACCCTCTGTGTCTTCCATTCTTCTCTCAAGTTATTGCTGTCCTCCCAGCTTGCAGGAGGAGGCAGCAGACATGGATCAGTAATGCATTCTTTCAAAACCTCTCAGTGTACACAAATGTAGGAGCCACAGACACCTGTGGTCATTTAATGGTCTGGAGTGAAGGTTGTGTGTCTGGTGGGCATGGCCATAGAGTTGTTACTCAGTTTGATTTTCAGTGATGAATACAAAGGACTCATGCTGATCTGTGGAGAATGCTCACCAGGATAAAGCTTTCCGGAGTGTGGTTGTGTGGTTGTGCTTTGGTTTGGAGTTGGTTTTTGTTGGGGATATTTTTTTTCCAGGCTCATTAATGGCTCATGTTACAGAAGCGAGATGCTGTGATTGCTCAGTGTTCCACTATGCTGAGTGTAGTCAGGCTTGAAAGAAAATGAGGACCTGGCAGCAGTGCAATACTGGCTTGTAATTGTTTATCTTGACAGAAGGAAAAGACTAAAAGAAGTATTTCTTTCTTCCTACCCTTCCTGTTCTTTCAAGATTTGTGTCAGTAGAGGACACAATAAAGGAGGCTCCGACACCTGCTAGGTTGAGCAAAAGAGGAAAAGAAGGGACTTTATTTACATTTTTTGTACTTTATAGGTTTCTCAATTCCACAAGGGGTTGGAGGACATGTCACTTTCTCTTCAATCCCACTGGAGAAAAGAGAAAGTTTGATGAGCATCCTTTATCACAAAAGGAATGAAAAACAGAAAAGACAGTTAAATAAATATTGGCTATCGTTTACATGAAAGTGTGTGAAAATTTTCTGACTCTAAGGTTACAACAGAAGGCTTAGCAAAAAACAGGACAACAAACATTGTCCTATTAAATTTAGCATGGGTTGAGTGACCCGAAGGAGAGTGCTGTTGTTATGGCTATACACTTTCAAAATCCAGTCATAACTTTTCCACAGTCCCAGAGTGGCTGAGGTTGGAAGGGACCTCTGAAAGTGATTTGGTTCTGCTCCCCTGCTCAAGCCAGGCCACCTACTTGATCTTCAGACGGAGCCTTCTGTGTGTGCCCATTGCACCCAGTCCTGCCACTGGGCACTACTGAAGAGAGTCTGGCTCTGTCCTCTGTGCACCCTCCCTGGATGTACTTACATGCACTGATCAAATCCCACCTGAGCCTTCTTTGCCTGAGACAGAACAGCCCCAGCTCTCTCAGCCTTTCCTCACAGAACACATACTCCAGTCTCTTCATCATCTTTGTGGCCCTTCACTGCACTCTCTCTCCTTCAAGTTAATGTATTTATTGGATGGGGAGCCCAGAACTCTGGGAGTGTCCACATCAGTGCTGAGGAGAGGGAACGGATCACTCCCCTCAACCTGCAGGCAGTATTTTGCCTAGTGCAGCTCAGGATACCATTAACCTTCTTTGCCACAAGGAGACAATGCTGACGTATGTTCTACATGGATCCATTTTCTTTCTTTTCTTGAAGGCAGAGATGATGTTTGTTCTCCTCTACTTCTCTGGCACTGCTTGCAATTGCCATCATCAATTGAAGATTATCAAGGGTAGCCTTGCAGTGGTATCTGCTATCTCCCTCAGCACCCATTGCTGCATCCCATCAAGACCCTGAATGGATCCAATTCCAGGTGGATTTTGGCTTTCTTAACTGTGTTTCTGCATGCTCAGACAGTGTCTCTTTGTTCCTTCCATGTTACCCAGCCCTGCTCCACCCTCTGCATGCCTACTTTTGTGCCTGAGTTTTGCCAGGATCTCGTTGTACATCCATGCAGGCCTCTTGATGAGTTTTTTTTTCTTGCTTCCTACAGTGTGTAGGAATTGCAATGTGCAATGAAGGAAACACAGAACAAAACTTTGTTAAGACAAGCTACCAAGCCAACACAAATCCTTAAGCTGACTCATGTATTACAGGCCATTGCCTAATGTCTTGCTGGTTTTCAGACCCTGGGGCTCCTCACTTCAGTGTTTGGAGATGTTCAAGTGATCAGTACCTTTGTCATTCTGCTTTTAGGTTGTATAAATATGCTTTCTGCCCTCCATTTGCTATATCCTACATATTTGCTAAAACGTTTCCAACAGAAGCAAAATGCAGCCTCCTTTCCCACAGAACACAACTCCCTTGCTTTGTTACCAAACACGGTTGCCCACACATCTGCCAATTCAAACACTGTGAATCAGATGCTTTCTGAAGTCAGAGCCAGACTGTTTTCATCACCTACAAGTGAACTGATTGAAGAATGAGCAGTTTATATACTTTAATTTCCTGTATCTGGAATATAAACTTGCATTTAGCTAAGTGCTGGTGCAGACTGGACAAGGGACCTGTATATTTTCAGTTGGTGCTATGATAGCATGTTGTAACCTTGTAATATTTGGTTTTTAGTTGTATATTTCCCTCTGCATGTGTTTATAGTCAGAATGGCTTCTAACTCTGCTGGCAGAGTACTCCAAAAAAGTGAGTCTTCTTTTGGCTGTTATTCATCACAATTTGGAGATTGTACCTGGTGTTACTAATAAATGTGAGTTTTTCTCTTTGCCCTGCTTCCATTTTGGCATCAGATGAACTAAATAATACAGACAGTCTTAACCAAGCTCTCTTCAGAAGGAAAATGCAAACTCTATTTGTCATTCTGAGCAGAAGACAGCAAGGTTTTTTTGGGTAAGGCAGTACAGACCAGCAGTAGCTATAGCTCGCCATGCTCATCTTCTCTACTTCCTGTTGCTAAACTTTAATCCTTCTCCAGTTCAGCTGAAGAGCAAAAAGATTGTTTACATCAGGCTGGTGAGCACCTAAATCTGTGTACTTTATTTGTCATTTTGGATTTGGCTGCAGACTTGAGGCGTTCCAGCCCGTGGGAAGCAATCCTGGTTGTGGCTGGTTTCACTTGTTCCCACAAATTTAGCTAATACCTTATGTGGTTAGGACTCTTATCCCAGGATGAGGGCAGATGCAGAGATATGAAGAAATAATGAGTTCTCATACTGGCTTTTGAACCACTTGAGCAACTGTGGAGGTCTTTTCGTGGCGCAGTCATAGTTGCAAAAATTGAAGCAGCATGCTCATTTGCAGAGGAAGAGGCAACAATCAGCAGCAGTGCTGTCCAAGAGATGTCCTAAGTTCTAGCAATAGGAGATACTTGGCAAGAAATATCCACCTATAACTGAGGCTTAATGACCTGAACATGCAGTAGGAATGGGAGCAAAAACACAGCTTGACTGTGAGAAAGGAGTGAGTGTGAAGCTGAATTGTGCTACTTTTGTCAGTGTGATCCCTTGAATGATAACACTCTCAGGCTGATTGAAGGTGATTCATGTGATCAGGAGGTGTGGAAAGAACAAACATGGAGTTGTTGAAAGTATAAGTTGCTCCATGTTTCTTTGCTTCCCTCCCAACAAAAGCAAGAAATAGAATAGACTATTCCAGTTGGAAGGGACATCTAGTCCATCTGCCTGACCACTTCAGGGCTGACCAAAACTTGTTAAGGGCACTGTCCAAATGCCCCTTGAACACTGACAGCCTTGGGCCACTGACCACCACTTTAGGGAGCCTTTTCCAATGTTTGACCCCTCCCTTGGTAAAGAAATGCTTTATTGTGGGAAATCTGAACCTCGCCTGGAATCGTAGACTCCCTCAGGTCAGAAGGAACACGTAAGCACCCAGCTCCCTGCTCCTTGCAAGACTCTCAGACTAAATGATACAACTAAGAGTGTTGTCCAGGTCATCTTTGAACTCTGTCAGGCATGGTGCTGAAGGAGCAGCAAGGTCACCCCTCAGCATCCTTTTCCCCAAATTTGACAAAATGACTTTGGCAGGCTTGCCTGGTTAGCTGAGCAGGGCAGGGGCTGAGTGGGCTGAGCCTGCCCTTGTTGCAGCAAGGGAAGCCTGATTGTTGCTTGGCAGATCCTTGCGATGAGCAAAATGTCATCACAGGCCTCACAGTGTGTACACCCCAGTTGTATTTTCCCAGCTTTCCTGGCGCTGCCCCATCTCCCCAGCCCTCTGTGCAACTCAGTGGAAAAGCATTTTATTGTATTTCATGTCTGTGTGTGGGACTCTGGCACATGTCAGAATGAAAGTCTCTATCTTTCTCTTAGCCAATTTTTTTCTTCTTTTCTCCATTACAGCCACTACTACGCTTTCCTACCCTGGGCTGGCCAAAACAGGGCCCTCAAACATGCTCAGAGGGGAAACCTGAGCTGAGGAGAGGGAGTCTGCTATTGTGCATGTGGCTGCTTCAGTCAGGTAGGGAGAGGGCTCTATGTGCCTGTGAAAGCACAATAAAGGACACTCTCACACCTGCTAGGTTCAGCACAAAGGAGGGAAAAGAAAAAGTTTATTTACATTTGACATGTTTTATAAGATTCTCAACTCCACAAGGGATTGGAGGACATGCCACTTCCTCCTCAATCCCACTGGAGAAAAAAGATGCTCATCACGTTTTCTCTTATCACAAAAGGAATGAAAAACAGAAAATACGGTTAAATGAACATCGGCTATTGTTTACATAAAACTGAGTGAAATTCTCTGACTCCAAGGTTAAAACAGAAGGCTTAGTAAAAAACAGGACAACAGCTCTGCTTTGCCTAGAAATGTGTGGGGAGCACACCCATCTTTCAAAAGGTATTTAACATTCCAACCAGCTTATTTACAACTATAATAGCATTTGGGGGTGTAACTGGGTCCCTCTCTGGGCCTGTGAATGGTATAAGCCCAGCAGAGGTACCTGGGGGAGGTTCAGCACAGTCCCAGCAATCCCATCTGCAGTCCTTCACTGATGCAACTGCTCAAGCTTAAGGCTAATTATCAGAGCAGTTCTTCCATTTAGGCATGGCAGGGATGCCATGGAATCCAAGAGCAAAAACACCCTACAGCTTGGTTTATGCTCTCACCAGCTATGCTCTCTGGTGTCTTGCGTGAGTTTTGTCAAGCCTAATGCGTTTATTTCTAAACACAACTGCAGGCCCAGCCACTCTCACTATATTTTATAGAGGGTTTTTTGCCTCTGAAGGGTTGGTTATGTGTTAGTGTAAATGTTAGCAGCAATTAAAGTGCCCATTCTGCAGTTGTTATCTGCAGTCCTTTAACCCTGGCCTATTAGAAGTTGGTCTAATAGTGGGAAAGTTGTTTAGTTCAGCAACACCTGCTGTGCTGTGAGTGTCTAAAGGCCCTAAGGCCCAACACCTTCCCTGTGGCTGTGACCCACAGGGACTTGGGGATGGGCAAAGTGTATATAGCAGTAACTCTTCAGATCTTGGACTTCACCTTAGCTAAAAATCAATATTTATTTCTAAATTTCATGAGAGGAAGCACAATTTTTCCTAGCGTGAAAGTTCAGGCAGGCTCTAATAACTGTCTGTATAATTAAGTTGCTGGTATTCTGCCAACCTGTGGGGTGCAGCACCTCAAGAGGGCAAGAAATTGTCTGTGCTGTCTGGGCAGTGAACAGGGACACGAGCTTTGACATGCTGAGGTGCGGGGGAGATAGGAATATCAACGTTCACTGCCTGAAAAATAAATAGCCTGGATGAAAGTGATGACATTCCAGTCGTGTTTGCATCCAGTCTGTGACAATTCTGCCACTCAGACAAGGATGTTGAGGAAGCCACGTGCTTTCTTGCTTATCTCCTTGCAAAATTTGACCAGCACTTGGCACCCTGCTAAATTGCACTTTATCTCTGTTCAAATACACTTTTGTGTGTGGCCGCTTTGTGCTCACCTCTGCAACTGTGCTGACAGCTCGCATGGAGCTTCCAGCTGAGATATAATATATCAGAGATAAGTTAGGCAATTATTTATTGCCAGGCTGGGTGCTCTATCCCGTCACCCGGGAGTGCAGAGATTAAGATTATAGTTTGCTTTGTAAAACGTGTAGTGAGAGATGAGGAAGATTGCTGGGCTGTAGAGCCAGACCTGTGTAGGAGGGGTTTAGGGTCCATTTCCAGCTTCACAGCCAACTTCTTACCTGGTTTCTGCCTGGGTGCAAAAGTTCAGTGGTTCCCTCCTCGCTGTTTGCAGCAGTATTACCTGGAGACTAAACCAAACAATTCCTTTCCTTTCCTGCCCTTCAACCCCACCCCAAAGCTTATGCCTTAACCTATTTTTAGTTACAGTAACTGCAATAACTGCAGTGGTGATGCATTTTACAAGTTAGGTAACACAATAATGGTTAGTCTGACTGGTAAAGAGATGAATCGAGAGGTACAGAGTTGCTTCTAGCCCAGCATGATGCTGTGAAAGAGTAGTTTTTGCAAGCAAATCTGACCTAGTTTTGAAAATGCACTCTCAGCCTTGTAAGAGGGATGACATGTGACAGCACAGATCTGCCAGAAGAAACAAAGAAGAAAATATTTGCAGTCACTCCCTGTCCACATTATGGCTGTGTTACTGTAGCTCCTTACTGACAGATTCTTAAAAGATTTGTGGTCTGAATGAGAGGTATCTTTTTCCTCCTTCTAAATGTTTTTTTAGAGGTGAACTTCTTTTGTGCAGTGTAATCCCATTCAAAATTAGCAAACAGCTTCTGTTGACTTATGATGTCTGCTGGGGTGAATGCTGCAAAGAAGCAGAATTTCCAGTCCAGCAAGTGGAAGAAGGTCTCTGCGAGCTGGAGATACGACTGCAAGCACCAAGTCAGCTACAGACAGCCTTGTGTGACTCTTGAGCGTGACTCTGTGTCCAAGTTTGTCAGTTATACAATTGTCCTAAGCAGCACTTCTTGGAATTACAGAAAAACAAACAAGTAACTTATTAGTAAATTGTTATTTTGGGCAAGTTCAAAGGTCAGCCTAAGTGTCCTTGATATATGAGCATCTATCTCTCCACAGCAGTCTGTGCCAGACTAAAATGGGAGACAGGCTCTTTCCTAATAATATGCAAACAAAGAGTTTGTGATTAATAGTAACAGCACATAAGTAGTTGCCAAGGACTCGCACTTTGCAGCACAGAGCATGGTTCAGATACAGCAATTATGCTAAGTGGTGCTGATAACACAGGAAGTATTGGAAGCATTGTTCCTGTGTTGGAAGGTAATTGTACAAACTGACCTGTTGTCACGTATGTGCGTCCTGAAAGATGAATGGGATAGAAGCTATGGCTCTGTAATTCCCTGGGATGCCAGATGCAGAGGAGATCACCTCAAAGAACATGTGTGGTGCCTTTTATAAGCACAGAATGGGTAAGCTGGGAAGAGACCAGAGTTGGTCATCCAGTCCAACCTCCCTGCTAGCACAGGATCCCCTGGAACATGTTACTCAGGATTGTGTCCAGATAGCTTTTGAGTATCTCCAGGGAAGATCTCCACAGTCTCTCTGGGTCACCTGTTACAGTGCTCAGGAGCCCTCAACAAAAAGTTCTTCCTCGTGTTCAGGTGGAACTTTCTGTCCATCAATTTCTGCCCGTTCCTCTTGTCCCACTTCTCAGCACCACGGAGCAGAGCCTGGTCCATGCTCTGACCCCTCCCTGTGGACACTGAGAGACATTGATGAGGTCCCCTCTCAGTCATCTCTCCTCGAGGCTGAACAGGCCCAGCTCCCTCAGCCTTTCCTCACCACTGAGGTGCTCCAGTCCCCTAATCACCTTTGTACCCTTGTTCTAGACTTGCCCCAGGAGCTCCACAATAATCCTCAAATGAGGATCAGATTATGATCCCATCCCCTACCATATCATGATGGTGGTGAAGGCCCTGTTGCCCACCACATACTGAGAGGAAAAGCCCTAAGAGTCTAACACCTATGGGGGTGGGGGTGTTCTCTTCCTGTGGAATTAGGCTGTACTCAATTATTCTTTAGAGCAGTTTCTCTTCCTCTGGAAAAAAAGAGATGTTAGAGAAATTACACTTAGGGGGTAATGTGAACTTCTGTGCATGTTTGCTACAACTATGAGAAAGATTCACTTTGCAAGTTGGGAAAGCAACTAATAAGGTTTCTTTGACAAAGCATAGTGGCTACTGAAAAAAGCTGTTGGAGACAGGGTTATTAAGTGGAAAAAGGGAATGCTTTTTTGAGCAGAAGAGATATTTCAGCTCTCACAGGTAAAAAAATTTAAATAGTGAATTTGACAACAGGACAGATGGATTCAGATCACTAAGTAGCAACACATGTTTTCTCTTGGGGCTTTCCATTTGTGGTTTACCAGCCATGCCACAACAAAAGTCTTTCACTTTTCTCTGAAAGTGAATCCATTTCTTAGTCTTCCTCCAATGCTGCATCAAGTGTTGCTTTCCTGTGCATGTGTTTGTTGCTTGGAATGAAGGCAAACAGAGGTATACTGGTGCTCAGGTGCAAGGCTGATCTGGGGGAGTGCAATGAGCTGGTTTCAGTTCTGGAAGCAGGAGAGTGTGTTGTACCTTTGCTCTGCTTGGGGTTGTAAATTTGGGTGAGAAATGGATGAATCAGCCCAGGTTTAGTGCTGCTTTCAGGCTACTGTGTGGCTTTTGTGGAATTTGTTGTGTTGTTCAAGGGATTTTTTTGTGTAAGGCAAAGGTGGCCATCTCTGTGTTGTGTTTGTCTCCCCTTATCTGAGGGCTTTGAAAAGGAGCACTGAGGGATGTGGCTGAAGTAAAATCCACTTTGGGTGGGGGGAATGGCTTGGACTGACCTGCTTCTGTGTGTTGATAGGTTTAGTCAAACATCCAGAAGAATGAATAGATTTTATTTAAAATATAAACATGGCACGTGAAGACAAAAACTCTGTTATTACAGAATTCCCAAGTCCTTTGAATGCTGACAACCAACTGTCATCTAGGATTTACTTAGCTCTGAGAATAGCTGGAACCCTAAGCTAAATGCAAGCACAGAATTTGCAGGAAAAGGCTTTTGTATCTAGGTGTATCCATAAGGTAGCCCAGAAGTAAGAAACTCCAACCAGTCCAGATTAGTTTTAATAACAGATTGCAGAGTGACTGCTAGGTCACTTCTTGCATCTCTGAACCATTACGGTTGCAGAATATAAAAGTGGAAACTCCTTATAGGAAAAGCTTCTGTCAGGTACAGCAGCACCAGAGGCTGCACAAAACAACTTCACGTGGCACAGATAAGGAGGAAATGTCTGCAGGACTTTTTACTGAACCACTAGAAAATGGTTACCCTGCGCATCTAGACAGACGTTGTTCACATTTTTGAGGTGTCTGTAAGCCTTCCTCAAGCAAGTTCCCTTTAGGGTTCACTGAAGATTAGATCTAGACTCAAAAAATATCCAATATCTGGATTCATGGACATGAGGGAAGCACAGCTACTCAGCTGAGAGCCTCCCTGGGGGTCTTGCTTTGACAAGAGATAACTGCTGCACTATTGCCAAATGCTTCTGGGTTCCATGTGATGTGAGGACAACAAAATTTTCACTTGGCTGGGACTTGAAAGCTGATCTTGGTATGAAAAATCAGTGTCTGAGCTCAGAGTTGATACTGGAGTGCCTGTCACACACAGAGCAAGAACAAACAAGGCTATGACTTATTCACAAAAATCATTACTTTTAGTCTACCACTGGTGCAGGAGAGGTCAAGTGTTTCCAGAGCTCAGTTTAAAATAATAATCTCCATCCCCCCGTGACAAGATGGGGAAACTGTCCCATCTGGGCAAGACAGCTAGTAAAAATTCCTCCGCCTTCAAAATTTCATATTATCAGCAAAATTTACTGGTTTGCTATTTTCAGCCAGTCAGTTGGGCTGACCTGAGGCTGAACAGCAAGGCACATGCCCTGGCACAAGGAAACTGCAGTTCTTGGCTTTCTGGACATTCATGGACATCACACTGATGGAGTTTGCACATTTTGTTTTGTTGGGTGAATGTAAGGATGAGACGCAAGCACGAGTTCAGTTTAAAACCTTCAGTTTAAAATCCTCCCTGGAAGCCACGGGAAAGTGCTTAAATAAAGATTCAGTTGAATCAAGCAGAACTCAACCACAGTTTTTGTTCCATCCTGAGAAGGGTAAGTCCAGGTAACCTGACATTAACATAGCAGAGAGAACTATTTTTAATTGGTCAGATTTCCACAGCCTGTTTTTTCTCACAGCTGGCTCCTGTCGAAAGTGGAAGTCCCCTTTTTGGTGGAATATTTGGTAAAAACCAAAATGTTGCTATCAAGTGCATTTAAAGAAGGCACCTTCCCTTATGTTAACACATTCAGTGCTTAACCCCATTACAGCAACTCCTGTTTTTGGAGGACTGGGTCAAAGTGTTCTGCCTGGTTCTGCACACAGTGACATGAAGCTGGTGAAAACAGACAATGAAGGGATATACGCTAAAGAGAGAAACATGGAAAAGTCACAAATCTCACTTTGCAGAGTTTTCAGTTTTCTTTCTTTGTTTTAGCTGCCTTTCTTCACATGCAGCAGACATCCTCAGGGTAAGGTGACAGCAAGAACTTCCCATGCTCCTGGAACGTGGCTGCTTCTGCTCCTGACAAAGTCCTCCAGGATGATGATGAGAGACTGGACAGTCACCAGCTTTCAGTGGTCTGGCACAAAGCAGCTGAGTCCCAGGCTTTCTGCTTTCCCCAGTACAGGTGCCCAAGTCACCGGCAATCACAGAGGACTGTCCAAAGTGCTGAGCTGGAGCGGTGACACAACTGTTCTGTGCACACAGTCAGTGGCTGGTGCAAAAATCCAGCAGATTTTCCTGTCTCTTGTGTTCTAGAGGCTTGCTTGTTTGTTTTTTTTTTGCCATCTCTCTTGGCAGAAATCTCTCATTGTATTACATACAATGCTGTCACTGAGGGAGTGATGCTTCTCTTGACGCATCTCCAGCTGCCCAAATTTGCTGGCAGACCTTCCATTTAGGCAGGTGCTGTAAAAACAAAATAACTTATTTTTACAAAAAAATAGACAAAAAACCTTCCCCAGAAATAATCATTCCTAGCATTGTTTTTGCTACGTAACCAGTGGAACAAGCTGCAAAGCTATGGAAAAGACATATTCATGCTGCTGACAGAGAACTGACTGGGGAGAAGTCCTGCTTGGATACCCAAGACACTGGGGGCTTTCTGTCCTCATGCCACAGTCTGGAAGTGCCCCTCTGTGCAAATGGAAAAAGTGGTCTCCTGTTAACATCCCCCTCCCTTGTGAAGGGATGTCAGTGTCACCTTGGGTTCATTTTAAACTGTTTCAGAGAATGAGGTGCACAAAGCCCATCTGTGGCCAAGGGAAAACAGCTTCCCCAGGCTTCTCTCAGGAAATAAAGGGATTCCTTCAGGGAGTTGTTCAGAGTTGCTCCAGCTCTGAATTTCTCCCCACCAGAGCATCCTGCCCCACTGACTGGAATGGGTGTCTGCAGAGACTAACCCACCAGGATGGAGTTACTCTTCTTTACGATCTGCCTTCCTCACAGTTTCCAAACTCATTTTTTCCTTTGTAACAGCAAAGTTAGTTCAAGTAATCTCATTTTAGCTTGCAGTATTCAGGATTCTCACTGCCTATGAAACAATCTGACCTTCTTCATAAGGTGCCAGAAGCAGAAGTGTGTTTACAGTGATAAAAAGTAAAATGCTGTGGCAGACCATTCCCCTGGGAGCACCTCCCCAGTGCCTTACCCCCTCATCTACCACATACAACTGGCTTGAAAATACCAAATGATTATTGAATTAGGCTAGAATTTATCCAAGAGCCCATCTTGTGTCCTAAGGTAGTACCAGCTGTATTTGTAAATAATTTCTGAAAGATACTGTTTTTCTCTTTTGTTAAGAAAGAACAAAGCAACAAACCTGGACTGATGGAGACTTGATAGCCTGGACAAACTCTGCCTCAGTGCTGAACTACCATTATCCTCAGACATTTTCTTCTAACATCTAGCTTAAATCTCCTTTGTTAAGTCTGTTGTGCCTTAAGTGCAGTGTCAGCTGGGTTAGCACGATAAACAACTTGTCCCATCCTCTCTGAAGACACTCTGAAGAGAGTTGTTATTGTGTCCTTAAGCAGCCTGGCCTTCTCCAGCCTAAACAGACAGAACCAGTCTCCCACCAGAGATCACATCCCCTACATCATTTTCATTTCTCTGGTATTGGTCCAAGTTATTCATAAATTGGGATGCCCAAAAGATGGCCCTTAGAGGTGGGAGAGCTTTTGCCATCAGTGAGCCACCAAAGCTGCTGTTCCACGTCCTCTACCACACGTGGTGTGGAGAAATGACAAGGAAAAGACAAGGTCTGGAAGGCTTTGTTTTGTTCTTAGTGAACAAGTCATGCTACAGCAGCCTTGAATACAAGATAAATATTTACTCTTACTTATGTCACAGATTATTTACTTATGAGCTAAGTCCAGGGGTCTAATCAAGAAGGGTAGAAGTAAGTCTGGAGAAGAAAAAGTTGACCTTAAGTGAACTGCTTGTGTTACGTTAATGCAGTTCACAGGAAAAAAAGGAGAAAATGTCTCTTTATTTTAAGGAGAAAATCCATCCTCCTCCACAGATGATGCCCTGCAGGAGAGAGTGCAATGCCTGTTGATGTTTAGCAAACACAAATGTTGGGGATCAGGCTGCGGTCTGGAAAATAACTGACCATTAACCCAGTTTCCATGACTGCCAAAGAAGTTGCAGAAAAAGTTTTTTATTTAAGGGTTATTTTGCTTCTGCTTGATACTATGAATTGGGTACATTCATAGCATCTGCTACAGCAAACTATGCTTTAACTATTACAGTTTTGGTGAAAACACAGTATGTTCTGCCTGTTCTTCAGAGGCACACAGGCAATAGTCATTTGCTTCAGTAGAAACTACCAAGTGAGATCTAAAATAGGCAGATATTTCACCCTCTCTGTACTCCTGCAAGTCCCTTGTGCTGTTTGTTTTTCCAAATCTGTCTTCATTTTCTTCACCCAATTTTCATTTTTCCCCTACTATAACTAATAAATGAATTTGTAAACCAGCTGACCTGCAACGCTGTAGTCTTGCTTATAAAAATATGAACATGGTGAAGGTCTGAACAGCATGTTTTTTTCTAGGAAAGTAGAGGGTTTTTTTCAAATTGGGTGTCTATAGGCTCAGGTTCACAGATATGAAGCAAGACCTTCTAGGATGTAGTGCCCAAAAAATGCTTCAATTTGTATCATCCAGCAAGTCTAATCTACAGGCTTGTGCTGAACTTGAGTCCTGAAGCTATGTAGTGAAGTCGCTCTTGAGACAAATAAAATAATTTATTATTAAATAATTAATTTATTAAATTAATACTTACAGCTGAGTCCTCCTTGGTCTTCTTGTGGCTGGACATCTGTTGAAACAAATGCATGGGTTTCAGCATGTAGGATAGATAACCACAGTCTTCAGACAAATGAGATTAACATTTAGCAATGTCCACTAAAGCTGAGGGTTCAATGTGCTAAATGCTCCTTGAACAGCAAAATTCAGACCATGCTCTTTTTGCTTACAACCTAAGCCACCATTTCAGGGAGGAGGGATTTTGGGATTGAAGTGATTGCCTTGCTCCCTGTCTTGGGACAAAGTTCTGCCTCGCTCTTGGGTTGTTTCTGAAGGAAGGACACAATTTCTATAAGAGCTGCTGCAGGTCCTGGGCAAGATCACTACGCTGCTTTCCCCTGGTCTTTTCTGAGGCACTCAGGCTTGCTGGCATTGAGGAAGAGGGCGTGGACTGAAAATATGGATTGTCCTTGTCCGTGAAAATTGTGGTTGTCCCTGCTCCCTTAGATGTTTGCTCCTGGATAGCTGCAAAGGGGCTTAGAACAAGTACTCAGGTATGTTGGCAGACTCAGTCTGGTTCACAAGATGCCTTTAGAGCTTTTTTAGAGTCACACATGTGGGCAAATCCAGCTACACAAGAGTACACATGTGACAGTGAGACAAGCTACATTTCAGCTTGACCCCAGTGGGATCCTGACCCTTCATCATCCAGCCAGTGACTCTAAAGCTCTCAGGACTGAATTATGCTGTGATTTCTGCTTCAAACTGTGCTCAGCTGAGCAAGCTACTGACCCCAGTCCTGTTTCATGCCATGTGTCCAGAAAGAGCCTTTAGGGATCACAGCTGACACACCGTGGCCTGAGCAGGCACAAAGTCCGAGTTACTCTCACATCCAGAAATTACTTCCTGAGGCTCAGACACAGGAAGAAAAAACCATAAAGAATAACATCTCCTGGGGCACTACATTTCCCATGGTTTTTAATAATGACGTGATTTCCTGCTGCCATGCACAGGCAGCTTAGTCATACTTTATCTCTTCCTGCTGGATAACATTAAGTATTTTTCAAGTGAAAAAGAATTCTTAAAATTTGGTCATGCAAATGGACTGTCTCATTACCTGTGTAGGACACTAGATTAGAGGACCTCCTTCTCCACAGCCAGCAGATTAAAACAGTTAGAAGACCTATCAGAATGACAACAGCAATGATCCCTGCTTGAGCACCACGTCCTTTTTTTTCTAGGTTTTTCTCACTTTCTGAGCCAGAACCATTGCTTCGCTGCTGCTGTGTGTCTAGAATAAAATAGAAAAGAACATAATAAGGAGTAAATTTTCACGTTTCATACCAGGCAAATATTTCACCATGTTTTACATGCATAAAAATATTCTGAAGGACTAAAGATTTGTGCTATTCATATCACTGTGATTCTGGTTATTCCTTCTGAGCAAGACACACCTCCAACTAATTATATCTAAATACCAGTTTACTCTTCCCTGTCATCATATTGCATCCGTCCTTCTTTCTTCCTTTTTCTTCTTTCCTTATAGCTTTGAGAGACTGTATGTTTGGGCTTGGATCTAGACTCAGTTGAAAATAAATCTATACAGAACCTATAATGTAAATCTGATGGTATTCAGAAAGATGGGTGAAAACCTGTTTCCCTGAAGTTAGTGAAGAATCTTCTTCATTCATTGCTGCAAACGGAAGGCTTCAAATCACATCTCTTACTCTTTCAAGTGTGATTGTGAGACACTAAAAAAAAAACCCCAAAATAGTAATATGAATGTCTTTTCCCTCAGAAGACCATACAACAGAATGCCATTAGGAAACTAATGATGAGGTTACTCAGTTTTCCTTTAATATGGGATGACAGCATGGTGTATTATCTCATAAACACTCTGCTGTGTGACTTCTGCTCGGGGGTTCAATTTTTGTTCCTGGAAATAGTTTCTATCATTTGCCTACATTCATGGGATCAGTGTTTGGGGTGTTCAGGTAAATTAACTGTGGGTATCCAGCTACAGTTATGGAAACATTCCAACCTCCTTGCAGAGACCTGTGAGAGAAAGGTGTGGCTGGAGGCAGGACCAGGAACAGCAACGAGATCAAACAGCCACCTCCAGATCAGCCTTCCCACTCCAAATACTCTCTACACAGCTTTTTGGAAATAATGAACTGCAGCAGGGGTACTGTAACTCTAACTTCTTACCAGCTTTTTATTTAAGTAAATTTCTGGTTTTGTGAAGAGTTGAGTGACTAAATACTTACTTTTACTATTAATCATCACATCAGCAATACCTAGCATATTATACTTGTGCTATTAGGTACATTGTTCTATTGAGCTCGTATTGCCCATTTGCTGCTGACCTAGTTTAAGTCATGCACTGTGTTACACTGAGTTCTGGAGACTGAAAACTGAACTTGGAAACTAGGCAGAGTAAAAAGCAAACGTGAGTGTTGCAAGGCCATTGGGTAGGGGGTCAGAAATCATGGATCTGCCCCTAAAAAACAACCTGATTCCCCAAACCATCATGGTCCTGAGGAACTAAAGGGTAAGGCCCAGTGACTGCTTCAGATGCAAGAGCTTCTCTGTGCTGTTGTCATAATACCCTTGATGGGGTATTCACTTCAATGTGGAAGAATTAAACATCAAGTCCATGGCTGAGCATAACTAGAGCTTGAAACAAAGCCTGAGATCTTCTCAGCACCTTTTGAAACTACTGAATTAATGCATAGTCCTCGTTAGAGCACATCTACAGACAGAGACACACTGGCTGGTGTTCCTGCCATCTAGAAAACGTGAGGCAGCATGAAGGGACTTACAGTTGGCTGATAGATTTTCCTGCAGCATCTCATTTTCTATGGAGCACTCTATTTGCATATTAGAAGTGGCTGTCACCTTCAGTGTGCTAAAAACGCTGAAAGTGCCATCGCTGTGGGGCGTGATCTCCAGCTTTGATGGATTCAGGCGACTGTTGTTCACTTTATTGATCCAGTAAACTTTGGGCCTTGGGTATCCATTGCCAGACCTGCAGCTGAAGGTCACCTCCTCTCCAGTGCTGCTACGGTTTCTTATTGGTCCACTGAGTATTGGTTGGCTGTAACTTGCTGGAGAGCAAGGAAGAACGAGAAATAGCTGTTGACATTTTGAAACATACTGACAAGACAAGATTTTGACATGGGTTCTGAAGGAGAATTGCTGGATTTCTCAACACCTTCTTGGCTTGAAAGGGAAACACCTGCAGGTTTGCTCTGTAAGCCAGAGAGCTGAGAGGATCACTGGGAGGGCAGAAGGTTAAAGCCAAACCCAAAGGAAGAAAGGACCTACTTAAGTTGCTGTCACCCGGTCACATGCAAGAGCCCTCATACCCATGAAAAACAAGAAGAAAAGAAACAGACACTGGTTAAACACTCGTTGCATGTATTCTCCAAGGTTTACGTTCCCTGTCTGTAACATTTAAATTAAGTAGACTTCATTTCAGCAAAGGGCAGAAGTCTGTTTCAAAGTTAAAGGTGTGCCTAAATATAACACTGAAACAGCGCGTATTTGAAAAGCAGAAATGAGAATTTGGGCAAAGTGACACAAGTTCTTACCTGCTAAACTGAGAACCACTTTTGCCCGGTGAATCAATCTGGTGTGTTCGGTTTTCTCCTGTACCACACATTCGTACGTGTGTCCATCTCTCTGGCTGACATTTAGTAACAGCAGAGAAAAATCACCATTTTCCAACCTATCCCAGAATAATTGAGTCCTGTCTTTAAAGTGAATACACTGATTACTGTTATTGTCTTGGCCAGAGATCAGTGCATGTACGACTGAACACCTTCCTTGATCATGATCAGCTATTTGCCAATATACCCGTAGATTTTTTAATTGCAAGTGTCTTTCGTTATAAATGCAACTTAGTGTGGCGTTGTCTCCAAGTTTACTGATGATCTTCTCTTGCGCAATAACTACAAGATTAAAAGAGAGAGAGAAAAAAAAGGGAGGTTATGTGGGGAAAAAAGTATTTTCAAGTACAGTCTGCCACATACAGACTCCAGTATCAGTTTTATAGCAGGTGGGGAGTATGCTCCCTTCACAGTCATTCCTACTCTGCAAATTGCCAGTGTCTAATTCTCTCCATGTCCATTTGCCTGTGCATTATCCAAAGGGACCTTTTCTCTGAGGGCCAACCAGTCTTAATCATTCCCAGCCCCATGGATACCCACATTTCACTTTGCCCACTGTCTGCAGACACATATTTAAGTCCTAATGCTTTAATAATCACTTTTTTTTTTCCATTTAAGAAAAATGCCAAATAACTCCACTTAAATCGCAAGAAGTGGAGATATTGATAAGGATAAGAAGGAGCTCTGCCATTATTTTGAGACCCAAAAAATTAAGAAGGGGAGTAAAAGCAGTATTTCTCAAAGCCAGCATGACAAAGCAACCACATTTTACTGCTACTATGGCTGACACCCTCTCAACAAATACACTCAGCTGGCAAACCAGCATGCCCAGATACCTCCAGTGACACATTCATTAGACATTTACATCTTGAGGGTCACTTGAGGTAGTCAGGACTGTATCTGGCCTTCAGAACACTTTTCCTGCCTTGCAGATGTGAGAAAGGGAGCTTCTGCTCCTGGTGAGCAAGGCAAAGGAATGAGGTGGCTGACAGGTGATGCAGAAAGCACAGATCAGTGAGTCCCACAGGGCTGGGCAGCTCTGCCCACAGCCTCCCTGCTGAGGAGGATCCATCACCTCCAGCCTTGCAGCCAAAACCTCGCTGGTGCAGCTGGTTGGTGGCACCAAAGCAGTGATGGGTTGTGAGTGTCAGGCTGGGGGGCAAGAGGGGCCAGGCTTGGGGCTGGATGGGAGAGACTACAGCTGGGGGAAGGGATTACGTGGGTGGATGATTTAGGGAAAGAAAGATGACAGGAGTGAAGGTTTAGAAATGCAGAAACAGCGTGTGGTGAGGTGGGAGGGAGGTGACAATGTTAAAGGGGGACCTGTCTTTTTCAGGGTGCACTGAACTCAGAAATAGCTTGTCTACATATCTGAGTTGGACACCCTGGTCTAAAAACACCACTGAGGCAGACACAGCACTTGCAGGGAGAAAGGCAGGGTCTTTACCAGGCACTTAAACTCTCTGGGGTGGGACTGGAAGTAAAAGGTTTGAACTGCAACACAGTTCCTTGGCTCAGAATTTGGGAAACCACTTGGAAGAGCAGGAAAAGTAATGCCCTGGCAAAATGGGTGCACCTCCACCACTGGCCAGAAACAGGCCAGCCAGCATCTACTGAGACTGAATCTAGTACAGTTTGTCCTGATATTGGGGCCAGGGAGTTTCCTTGGTGACTTCACTAAGGTCCTTCTCAGTGACTAAGCAATAACAGAGGAGATAACTCTAAAAATATTTAAATATCATCAGGTGGTGCGATTTAATTCCACCTTTGTTTTGCAAGGGATATTTTAGAACTGTAGTAAAATTACTAACAGTAGTAGTAAATCTACTACTACTAGTAGTAGTAAGTAGTAGTAAAATTACTAATATTGGCTATTCGATACACCATGATGTGTAATTCTAGTCCTGAGTATACAGGCATCTTAGCTGCTATCAGCAGCTCTTACTACTGCACTTCTAAGGCCTTTTGTTGACAGAGATAAGTACACATGGAGGTCTTTGAAGCTAGCAAAGCAATCTGAGCATCCATAAGGTCCCTTGCCTTTCTCTGCAACCAAACTGATAGAAACTGATTGTTTCTTCTTTCCCTGGTGCATTTCAGAGAAACAATTTGCACTGAGGAATTTTTCAGTATCTTGTAGAAAACACATGGATGCTTGTATTGCTCATTTTACAACTATTTTGTGGATTCGGCCAAACATATTAAATGAAGGGCAGTTTAATTTTTAACTGAGTTTCTCTGAACTTACCAGCTTTCAGGATATGAAGGAGCAGTAACAGAAATCCGTACCTGAAACAAAAAGCAAGCGTTACAACTGACTTTACATCTCTATTGTTTAAATAAGCAATAAACACAATATTGAATGTGGTAGACGTAGGTAAATTAGGTACTGCTCCTATGTAATGCCCCATTAAGTATTTGCATTTTTGACAGCTGCAAAACTTCTGTTTATACAACTCAGCAGTGGTTTCGTGGCCAAGGCCACGAATAGCAGCAAAACGCACTAATATTGGAATCAGGGCAGAGGGCATGAAGCTGGTGGTGTGCCTGTCTTCTCTTGTGAAAGAATCAATAGGCTTGCTGGATAAACAGGCTCTGGAGCCTATCTGGGTCACTGGGAAGGACAGTGGCTGCACAGGTCAAAACCCAGGTTCTCCGATCTTTTGCTGAAACTCAAGGAGTTATGGTTTTATCTGGTTAAATGACGAACAGCAGCTGACCTTGCTGCCCACCAGCTTATGCACTCAGTAAAAATGTGTAAACACAAAACCTGCTGCTAGTGGAGAGCTGTGCAAAGGTTTTTGCTGGAAAGAATTTGGTGTTTTTGTTTACTCGGGAGGGGCAAATCTGTGCAGGAGTTTCCCGAAGGAAAGGATGCTATAGGACAAACCAGTTAACCCATCTATTAAGTCTGAGTGATTTAACTCTCATCCCACAGGGGTTTAAGGTAGATAAATAGACAGCACTTCCCTGTGAGTTACTTTAAAATAGCCTTTTGCCAGCACATTGTGCTCTCCTTCCTCCAGACTGCTGTAGGAAGGGAAAGAAAGATGATGGGAAGGTTTTGGAAGGAGAACTGCGTGGCTGCAGTTGCCCACCTTGATGTTGCTGCAGGTGCAATAAGGTTTCAAGGCTGAGCTGGTGGGCGGAGTGACAGGAGCACTGGCCTGTTACCAGAGTACCCAGCTTGCCTTTGACAAGCAGGCAGGACTGTGAGGCCACACTGCCTGGGTACAGCTGGCTCCCTGCCCCCGGTGTTCTCAGCCCTCAGCCAGGCCCAGCACTGAGCCCAGCAGGCCATGTCCACCCGGGATGCAGCTCCAGAGTCTCCCACCCAGACTGGGAGCTGCTTTCCCTTCAAACCAACCCTGCCCTGCCTGGCCCTCCTCCCTCCCAGCCCTAACCTAAGCAGCCATTTCTCACCTCGCTGTGCTTTACAAAATCCCCTCTCTTCCAGGCTTCCTGCCCTTTGCCCACAGCTTCTGCTCCTTTGTCCAGCCAAGCATGGGAATTCATACATCACTTCCCAGGCACAGCTTTGCTTCTGCCCAGCTTTACTCCTACCACCTGCCTGGGCACAACCCAGGGCTCCTCTGCTGCAGAAGAGTGTCTCTAATTCCCAAATGACCCCCAAGAAAATTATCATCTTCCCAAACATATTCAGCTTCCTATGCAGAAAGCAGAAGACATTCCTGACACAAAATCTACCTCTACTTGAAGACCATTTCCAGAGACTGAGCTAGAAAAACTTCAGGGGAGAACCAGTCTGAATTGTATTACTTTTTGTACAAAGAAAACACTTTATTTTATTTTTCTGTGTCCTTTGAAATGATTTGATAGATGAGGCTTGAAAAGTTTAAGTGGATGCCCAGAGGGGAAAATTTCTGCTATATTACTTCAGAAAATATGCAATGAGTCTCAAAGGAAATCTCCCAAGGAAGCACACCTAAACATTCTGTTCTGTCTCTGACAGTGGCTTTTGCACATGGATATGCATTTTAGTCCTGTTGTATTTTTTTATACTGTGCAGGAGTCATCACTTTTGTGTCAGGCTTGTAGAGCTCTGTCCTGGCAAACTCAGCTCATGTAGTCCTCAATCTTTCTTAATCTAATGCCTGTGTTTGTTTTATTATTCTCCACCCAATTTAGAAGCTCTGGATATAGCAACGCATTTGAATTGAATGAAAACAGTAACTGACTGATCTTTATAGGACTCTCTAGGGAATTCCCCGTGGTAGGCATTTCCTAATGCCAACAAACATTTAGATATTCAGCCAGAACTGATTCTCATATGTATGTATACAAAGCAGATCTTGATTTCTTATTTTAATAAGTGATGCCACAGTCAAGGTTGGACAGATCCAGAGGCGCCTCATCCTCCTATTTGGAGGATGCTGCAGCTCTGGTTTTGTGGGGACAGTGTCAACCCACAATGTTTCCCTGGAGTAGCTTTAATTCCAAGCTTCTATTGGAAAAGGGGAGAAATGCTCTGCCTGCAGAGAAACCTCCCTTTTGCCCTCCACGTTCGCTCAGCTCCTGTGTCCATCACACTAGCAGTGAGCTTAATTAGGCGCTGGCATAGCAGCAATACATTCTTAGGTTCTTGCTTTCCTAGTTTTTAAAAAATATTTTATTTTTTTTACTTTTTCAATTCTTTCCCACACCTTCCTCCTCTGCACGTTTTTTAAAATGCCATCTGAAACAGGAGAAAGTTGCACTTCCCCTTTCATATGTTCTTGCCGTGTAGGATGATTCTTCCTACCAGCATCTCAACTCTTTCATTGCTGCTCATTTAGAGCCACGGGATGTTGCTGCTGTGGCACACTCTAGGCAGGCAAGAGATATCCTGATGCTTGCAATAACAACTTTGAGGTCTTTGCTCCACTGCTGAGACCCACTTTGTCCCCTAACCTTGTGGCGACACGGCTCTTCTCGCAGCAGCAAGTGCCCTAAACAGGTCACCTGCGGAGCTTTCCTAACACCTGCTGTAAAGCAGCGCTACCCTGGGCAGTAAACCCCAGGTGAGTCACGTCCCATCGCAACCCTTCAGCTGAAAATATCCATAAAAAGCCTGTTAATTGCCTGCAGCCCTCGATGGCCGCGGGCGGACAGGAGACCCCTGCCCGGGCTGACGGGGGGTTCTGGCAACACCCGGGTCCCCCCGCCCCGCTTCTCCGCCCGCTCCCGCGGCTCCGGGAGCGCTGCCGGCGAACGGGACCTGCTCCGCCGCCTGTCCCGGGTCCGGAGGTCGCTCCTGACTCCCATTAAGCAACCCAGCCCCCGCCGGCGCTTCCCCTGCCCGCTGCAACAGCAAAACCCGCGTTCCTCCAGGAGGGATGCGCATCCCTGCCCGGGAAGCGGCCGCCCCAGCGCGCACGGAGCGGGACCGGCGACCCTTCCCCCGCGGCCACCACTCACCCTCGCGGTTTCATCGTGCCCGAGCCGTGCTGAGCCGAGCCGCGCACCAGCTGCCCGCCTTGGGCCGCTCCCTCTCCCCTCCCACGCCTCCTGCGCCGGGGATTTCCGCGTTCCGACCGCTCGGTGCGCGGCCAGCCCGGCGCCCGCGGCGCTGTGCGCAGGGGAGACCCGGCACAGCGCATCCTCATCCTCATCCTGGCGCTGCGGGGGCTCAGGCGCTCGCCCGTCCCCACTGACCCCTTCCCAGAGCCTCGCTTCTGCCGCTGGATGGGGGACCCCGGCTCCCGCAAACCCATCTTCCTCGCCAATCCATCTCCCCTGCGGGGAGGACGCCGGTCGCCCTCAGGCGGGACGCCCCTCAGCGCTGTGCTGGGGAGCACTGGGGAGCCAGGGCTGGGCAGCTTTCGCCCTAGCACGGAGACAGCGGCATCCTCTTGGCCCTGCGAGGCGCTGGAGATGGGTCCCACAGCCCCGGGGAAGGGCAGGGACTGCAACCCGTGCGCTCCGGGATCTCGAAGAATCCTGCCTGGGAACCGGGAAAGTTGTGTTTCAAAGTACATTAGGTGGATATTTGCATAAATAGCATATTTATTCTATACTTATATTTTGTAAATAACTGAATGGGGTTTGATAGAGAGCACAACCGCACCTGGAGCTGTCGTAGGTGTATTGGTGAGGGGATGTTTTAGCACCACCCGGCCGTTTGAAAGTTGCGGTTCTCAGCCTCAGCAGTTTCGTTTTTGGCTCTACATCAGTGGCTATGTTTGCCTTGTTTGTTGTCAGGAGCTTCAACCCAGCTGGGACCCCTTTGCCAGCGTGACCGCTCGTGATACACAGCACGAAGCTGTCACGGCATCAATGGGTAAAGTCTGCCACACTCATGTTTTATTTTTTTTTTTATTTTTGTCACCCTGGGAATGCAACTCGTGCACAATGAACATGAAACTCTGGGGTTGTGCAAGACCCGCAGCTCTCAACGCCATTTCCGCTGCCAGCCAGCAGCAAGAAGGGGGATTTCAGTTTTGGGTTTTAAAGCTAACACTACTTCAGCCTCCCTGGGTGTCCCTGATACCTGCACATCAGTGATCAGTTTGGGAGGGTAGGCTTAAATTTGTGCTAAATTTAAAGGAAGATAAATATTTCTATGGAATTATACCTGAATCAGAACGTATTTGCAGCAGTAAATTCATATCTTTCACTGAAATATTTCCTGATGGGATATCTTAGTTTGGGAACTACTCTTTTGGTATTTTAGATGTTGTTTTAATAAAAGACATTTAGTGAATGGGGATGTACATGGAATCAGTTTTTTGTGGCTACAAGCTTCCTGACTTTAAACGCTTGTGACTTCTTACGTGAATTTTTACAGTTCTGTATATAAAATTGTTCTTTCTAAGATGCATAACTTGAATGAAGTCTTGTGCTGTTCTTTGCAATGGTTCCTATCCTGCTTTTTTCATACATGATAAAACTACGTGACTACACCTACGTACCAGTTCTGGCGGAAAGGAATTTCCCAATAAGCAAGAAAGGCAAATGTGTCTCCATAGCCAGGAATCTCTTTAGGAGTTGGAAAGCTCAGGTTGCAAACCTCTCTGCTGCCTGAATCAGGCTTTTGAATGTACATTGCCCGATGAATTTTTAATCTATAAGGCAACCTTGTCTTCTATTTCCCTCCTAAATGGTGTTCATGAAGGCCCAGCCTTAGGCAGGTCCTAAGTTGCCCTTACCTGCAGAATTCCTCAGAAGACTTGAAATATAAGGATATTTTCTGCCAGTGACTCCATTCCTATGGCACACACTGAACAACCCTGTGGTTAATAAAAGCAGGTTCTCACTGCCAGATTATTGCCATTATGTATGAGACCTTTTTTGGGGAGTGCTTCCCTTTTCCTTCCCACACAAGCAAAGAAAGAGAAGCAGCTGCAGCTGATATGGTTCCTTGTATTCACACTGAATAGCGTAAAATAAAAATGTATTTTTCTTCTTTGGGCACAGATTTATTACATTTGCTAGCAATACGTCAGGGTATTTGCCTCAGGGTCAAAACAGAGACCTCAGTGGCATGATCTTTGCCCTACAAGTAGCCCATCAAAGATAAGGTGAACAGCAACAGACAGGGATGTTGGAAAAGCCTATGTTGAAAGTTTTCATCACATGTGGCTCCTCAGCCCTACCACCATACACTTATAGAAAAATTCAGAGAGAGTCAGCTGAGTTCCTAGAGTGATTTAAAAAAAAATAAAGTTGTTGACCGCTAATGAATCCTCTCTTTTGTGTGCAACACTTTTCCAACCCTTTTTCTCTCCCTCCAGGGAAGCTAAGAGAAATAGCAAATGGAAGTGGGACACTGCATCTTAATAGAGGGTGAGAGGAGGGTAGTGCAAAACCACAATTTTTTTCCTTGACTAGTGGAGACAGTGGAGTAAGACAGCAAAGCTGACTGCTAAGAACAGTCTGGGGATGAGGGAAAAGGTGCAATTGCAGTTAAAGTATCTTGTGATTCTGAGAAAATCATTTGATGGAAGTGAATGAACAAAGAGGAAACGATTGTCTGTCTGTTTGCTCTCTAGCTCACATTGTGTTGTCACACCAGGCACTCAGGGCATTGGCCAAAATCACTTTTAACACCCAAATTCCTAGACCATTCCATGCAAAAGAGGAAACCTGTAGCCCTGTAAAACACATGTTTTGGGCAAAAAGTGCTCTGTGTTTGTGGCAGCAGTGGCAATCTGTTTATTTATACCCAGAGAAGGAAAGTACTGTGTTATATTTAGTTATATTGTTAGAAAAAAGCACTGGTATTCACAGTTCTTTATTAGCTGGGCACATTGAGATAGTTGATTTCCTGTTATTTTAGGAATAGCAAGGGAATGACTAATTTGGCAACACTTTTCCCTACTCACTGTTAAAAAAAAAAAAAGAGAAAAGGATTGACCATGGTATGTCATTGCAGAAAATGTCTCTTGAGCCTCTTGTATTCAGGCCATATTATCCTGAGTGGAATGATTCCAAGGAGAAGAGTGCTCTTGCTGTCTGAATTGCCCTCTGCTCCTTTGCTCATTTTCATTTCTGCCAGGTATCCTTTGCTCTGATCATTTGCTAAGGACACTGGATAATGCGTCAAAGAATCTCCTTGGGAAGAGAGTTCACAGGTTTTAGGGTTCACAGGTTTTAGAGTGTGAAATGCCTTCCGGAGAAGGATTACTTTCTTTTGCCCAGGTTCACTACATTAACTATAAGAATGACAAGAGAGGGAGCCCAGCTGAATAAACTCAACCTCAAGCCAGAGGCAGATGCCTTTAGGTGAGGAAGAGAAGGAGCAGATTGTCTGAAACCGTCTAGCAGAAGTTTTCCTTCTCTAAAAGGAAGTTGTTAGTTTTTAGGATAACTTCTCCAGCATGGCATTTCTGATCCCACATAGCACACAGAGCATTGGAAATCCTCTGAGAAATTAAAAAACCCCATGACAGCTCAGCCTGGATCCCAGTGACTGGCAAACTCTCTACAGAGAGCGTGGAGAGGGAGTTCGTGGTGCATGCACTGACTGCTCTCTGGTTAGAACTCAAACATAAAGGTATTTAGAATCTACCAAAATTAATTTCAAACCTCAGCCTTCCTAAACTGTGGCGAGATTAAGTCCATAATATGCCATATAATTAAGGTCTCTTTTTGTTTCTGATCGTGGTGGTCTTCTGTGAGGACAACTAATGAAATGTTCAGAGAAAATGCTTAAGAGCCATTGTGGCAATTCCTGAACAGGTGAAACATTTTTCAAATGCAAACACAGTTACGTAAAGTCTCCAGACTGATATTTACTCTAAGGATGTATAATGCAGCATAGGTATTTTCTGTACAAATTAAACATTTTTGTTTCATACCTCACTGAATGTCAAGAGTTTTAAGAAGCAGGTTAAAAGAAAAATATTATCTGTTTTTTTACAGATATACTTGTAACTTGCTTATCATCATCATTATGTCAGCATTACATTGTTAAAGTAAATGAGCTCTGATTTGAAATTATAAAACATATTAAGCATGGGTTTGGAAACTGATATCTTTTGTTCCAAGTCTAAATGGACCTGATAGAAAGCTATTTTAAGAACGGGTATAGTAGTAAATAATCTTAACACTATGTTAGAAAGCAAATATGTATCTGTCCTGCTATGAGCTATTACCATGAAGTAAAGAATCTAGTAAATTTTGGAAACCAATCTCTGATATGAAAATATTCCCTTTTGAAGAAAAACACAGCTGTATTCCTGGATACGTTAGTGTCAGAGCAAAAAAGTGCCCATCACACACCAAAAATTATATTTTAATATTGTCTTTAAAATTAAAAATTTAGAAATGTGTTTATTTCTCCTCATAGCACAGTCAAATCAGAAACCATGAAATGCAACAGGATATGATACGGATGCCAAGTAGTGAGAAATGGGAACTGAAATCTGTATGAGTTAATGTTGTTTATTGAATTATTTGATAAAGGATGGTACCACTACTAGGATTTGATGAGAACTGTAGTTTCATTTTATTGTAAAAAGCTGGTTTGGCCCTTAAATAACTCAAAAAATTCCCTCTGATACCACTTGCAATACAAAGTGTAACTATAGGGTAGTGTGGCATTTGGGCTTTTGAAAATGTGGTTGCAGGACAGAGGAGTGGTTGGGCTGAATTCCCCTAAAAGCCCTGCCTTTCAGGAGGTGTGGTGGCCAGGCCATGGGGACTGGTTCCATAAGGGGTCAGAGGCAGGTCAGCAGCTGTCAGTACAGTGAGTACAGGCAGGGCTGTGGGTGCTGCCTGGCTGTGTGTGTGCTGCCGTGCCACGGAATGCAGCCGTGGATGTGCCACCTCTTTCCTCCGATCACTGCAGGACAGGGCTCGCCCCAGAAAGCAAAAAATGACCAATATTGCATGGCTCGTCAGCTGGTGATCAGCTGTCCAACATCTTCCTCCAGGCCCTGGTGCTGAAATTCTTGTACCATTGACTGCATATATGTAGTATTTTGTAATGTTTTAGTTTTGACTTTCCTGACCTCTTTAGTTCCTTTTTTTATACTGGCACTTGTCTGCAGCTGATATTGCAATATGGCCTCTTTGTCCTTTTCCCATTACTGATGTTGGTGTGATGTAATGCAAGCAAGCTTTGGTGGGGCAGTGTACACTGCTTGTACCAGTTACAGCTCAAAGAGAGAGACAAGTGGCTTTTATTTCTCAGTTTTGTTTGTCAAATTATTGATTGGCACTTTATTTTGCCTCTTGAGCAGGGAGGGAGAGAGAGAAAGAGAGAGAGAGAAAGAAAGAAAAGAAAGAATAAAAGAACGAAAGAAAGAAAGAAAGAGAAAGAAAGAAAGAAAGAAAGAATCTACCTCACAGAACTGTAGGTGTTCCTGTGGCAGGTGATGGCAATAATGGGATCTTTGTCTAGACACATTCCAGAGATAATTCACTCTAACTTTCATTTCTGAAGGAGAAATTTTGAAGACTCTGCTCTTTTGTAAGAGAAGTCATGATCTGCCATGGCTTGATGATATTTAAGGTGAGGTTTTACCTTTAATGACGCAGAAATAATTTTTCCAGGGGTAAAGAAGGATGTGATCTGGCAAGGTGTCAGCTGCTCGGTGAACACTGCCCATTCTGATGTTACTTCCCTGAAATACTCCAGAAAGCAGTTGTAGTGGTTTTGGAGATGAACTTTGCCACACATCTACACACTCACAGGCAATTCTTGCCATGCAGCTGGTGCCCCAAAGGTCTGTACACCAGCTTTCCCCAGAGCAACCTTCCCATTTTCCCAGACCATGGAGGGGCAGTTGCTCTGGTACCCAGGGCCACACACTGAGCAGGGACAGGCGAGGGAACAAGGGCTTCTGCAGGGGGCTGCACTCTCCAAAATCTCTCAGGGCCCTCATCAGAATATTGTGGCCACTTCCAGTAATGTGCAGCTCTGAGCCTGGGGACTCTATCCAACCAGAGCCTCATCCCAGACAAGACTGGGATCCCACTGTTTTGGGCAATGCAGGAGCATGGGGTACAAGCTCTCAGGAGCAAGAGGCGAGGAGCTGTCACACTGACCCTTGGGTGGTCACGCTGCACAGCCAGCACTGTGAAGCAAACACTGACCCCTGACTTTGTGACAGCTGAGGAGACCTTGCTTCAGAGAATGCTGGACACCCCGGAATGCTCTGCCATCTGGCTCCAGCCCTTCAGCTTCACCAGGCATCAGCATTTCTGGGAGCTGATGTACCCACGGCTCCTGGGGCGGCTGGTTTCAGCCACAACGCTGCCTTTGCTGCAAAGAACAAAGAAAAAACCCTGAATTTGTTTTCTGAACATGCTGCACCGGAATGATAAGAAAGCTGGCTGGCCCCCAAGGCTGACAGACTTCCCTGCCACCTCCACCCAGGCTCCCTTCAGACGTCCTCCTTCTGGTCCCTAGGGCAGTAGCAGAGGAAAGAGCAGCTGGAGACTCCGGCATATTTGCTCCCACAGGTGCCCCACTCACCTCCTGTCTTGTTTGGGATCTGTGTTTGTTATGGTGACTTTGCAGAGGCCAAAGGACCATTGAACCTGCTATTCTGGCTCCTCTAAGCCACCAGAGTCAAAGGGCCCTGAGCTCTTCAGCAAATGCTTGGCTGGAGCATCACCTCCAGAAAGACCTCCAGGTTTAACCTACAACCCCAAGAAAAATGCATCCACGTGGATCTGTTATGTCAGTCGGAGGTTCATTTCCAGAGCTCATTGTTCTTAGTCTTAACAACTTCTTCCTCACTCTCCCATGACAGTGGCCTGGATTTGCTTCCAGTCTTTGTTTTCCCTTCTCGTTTCTGTGCTGGAGTGGTGGGCCTTGCTAGAGTGGGTACCTCCTCTCTCCTCTCCCTCAGCCAGCCATTTGATGGGCTTTGTGCCACAGCATTGCACTGAAATACATTTCTGTTTTTCATGAACATTGACCTTTCATTGCATTTCTTGCTTTTCTAGAGCTTGAGGAATTATTAACGTGGCCTGATGTTCTTCACCTGTACAGCAGCACAGCTAAGGGTGGAATAGGACCTGAATTAAAAGGCAATTCAATGAATGAGTCAGTACAAAAGGACTGATGGGCTTTAAAGGTGCAGAATCAGATCCTTTGCCTCTGCTTCATCAGAGGAGCAGCAAATCAGAATAATTTTAAGTCTATAAACACTTCTTTCCATTCTTAGCAGGGCATTGAAAGTGATGTCTTCACTGTTAACAGACTGGCTTTTCCCAAAATGTTCAGTAGAAATTGTAAAAAGAAGAACAGAAAGGCAGGCAGACATACAAAACCCTGGTAAACCCATTTTAAAGACCCAATGACTTGCATAAATAAGCCCAAATCAAGCTTTGAGTTAAATGTTGTAGAAACTGATTTTGTGAGGACAGGCCAGAGTTCGTATTTTCCTCCATCATCTTTATAATATTACTGTGCCTCAGGGAAAAAAAAAAAAATCCTTGTACCTGTGGTCATCCCCGGTTTTGTTATTAAAAAAATGCAAATAATTTGCTCTCTCGACCAGTAGGTAATTTTTAAAAGAGTCTAAGTATATACATTTGAAATGTTCTTGGTTGTACAGGAAGTTTTGGTTTTTTAAGTGTGCTAATTCATGCTCTAAGTGGAAACAAGGAAATGTTGCCCTTGTAAAGACAAATATTTATTTTATTATTGTAAGCACAGCGCAGTCGTTCAGCCTTTGAGGTCTGAGATTGTTGAGAGATGTTTTAAGATCCTATTCGGAATGTTTTAAGAGATTACAGGCTTAGTTTTCTAGAGCACTTGTTAAGAGTAGTTTCTCTGTAGTGTGAATAAGGAGTTGTAATCCCTTTCATTCTCCTCTTCGAGTGTGTTTATATTAGCAGGATCTAATTCTGCCATTCTGCAGTAGGATTGACAGACTGCCTGCTCCTGCTGGGGTGCAGAAATGTGCATTTCTCTTCCCTTTATGGGCATGTTTGTGTGTGTCACAGCAAGACCACGAGTGAAGGACTGCAGATGTATGAGCAGCTGTGTCCCTCCTCTGTCCTCCCCCTCAGATCCTCGGGAGATTTCTTAGGAGCAAAAAAAGCTGCCAAACAATGTTTGGACCTTCCTGGAGTGACTGTTTTGGGGACTGACACATCTCACCAGTGGTCGTTTCCCTTGTTCCAATCAGTTCTATTTTATTTCCCAAAGTAAGAAACCTCAGAGTTTGCGCTGTTGCACGTCTCCCTGAAGAGCTGTGTTTGTTTAATGTCTGTTGTTTGGATTTAGAGTATTTTGGCTGTGGGAGAGAAAACAACAGATGATTAAAGACTTTCAGGGAGGAATTTGCAAGGCAACTTATCTATGAATCAAAAGAAAGTTTGAGATTATTTCTTGCCCTAATAGTTTTCACTCCCACTCAGTGTATAATACATCAACCTTGATAGAAAGGAGCATTGCCCTTACAGCTCATAAGACTGCTCTAGAGAAAGTATTGGAGTTTTTTAAGTTTTGTGGGGTTTATGTTTTGGATTTTTTTTTGCTTTTGAATGGACCAGATTGGGCATTGATTTAATTCTGGGGGAGGGACAGAATTCCAGTTCTCTTGCATGCTGTTCATGTATCTACACAGCAGATGCAATCCATACTGTGCTCTGCTTTCAGAATATCAGGACTATGTCAAGGGAAATGCATATTTGTATTCACATGTGCATGAATCCACAAGAAATGTAAGATGACATTGTTAAAAAGCTATCTTCCACTTGACCATTTTCTTCATGAGAACTTCCACCCATGAGCCCAGGAGGTTAGAAAAGAAAGCAGTGGGAATGAAAACCACAGGAGCACACTGGCAACACAACACACATCACTGAAGCAACTCAAAATTCAGCAGACATTTATCTTTTACTTTGTTGTCTGCATTCCATACAGAGATTTTCACCCAGATTCCAACCTGCTGTGATAAAAAATGCGAGCACATTTGAGGTAAGAGCACTCAGTTTCCCTGTTTGTGCTAATTTCCCTACCCAAACACCTGTTTTCCTCACAGGGCCATGCAAGGCTTTCCTGGAATCACAGTTGGAAGGGTTTCAGTGGAGCATGCACACAGAAATGCTTCCTGTGCCTGCGCTCACACGCAGAGGGCTCCTCGCATGGGCTGCCCAAGCCCGTCCACCCACACAGCCACAAAAGCAGAACAAGCTGTGAAAACAGACAGAAAATGGTGTAGCAGCTACTCAGTGACACAATGGAAAATACTGTACGGAGTATGGCGCTGCGGGGATCTGTGAAAGTGTGTGAGTGCCTAAATCATCTGTGGTGAGAGTGATGGAGGGCATCCCTTCCTAATGGAATGTTGCTAGCAGTGGAAATGAGTTAAGAATATTTGGGATAATTCTGTCCCTGAAAGTTCTGCTATTTAGACCACAATACCAGATATACACCTGACATATATTACAAATGTTTTAAACTTTACTACCTCCTTGGTTTTAATCAAGTCTCTTCATTTCTAAATAAAATTCCATGCCAGTAAATTTTTTTTTCTCCAGCAAATATCAGACTCCAATAAGCTGTCTGGACTATTTATGTCCTCACTGGTCCTAAATATATTTGTTTCTGTATTACTTTCCAACAGTGTGTTTCAATTGTTTCTGAGAATCTTATCTTTTGCTTATGGCTTTGTGTGGAGCCAGTTCAGTATGGTCTTGCCCAAGCAGGAGGCATCCATTTGGCATTCTTCTTGTTCCCACTGGAAGGATCAAAATATTTGGAAACCCATTAAAAGAAAAGTGAGTCCTGCACGGGAGAACATCCCCTGCTCTAGTACCACAGCCCTGAGCACTTTCTGAGTCATACTTTGTAGAAAATATTAACTTTCTGCTGACCAGTGGCAGCCTGAGAAAGTGTCTAAAAAGCGTGTCCTGGGGTTGCTGTAGTGGTTGGTGAAGTTTCACTGGGTTTGTGATGAGGTGCAGCTGTTGAACACAGGGTTGGCTGCATGGCAGGGCTGCCTTTGAAGCTGTGTTCAGACACAGGCAGGGTTTTTACTCTGCTGACGGGGTGTAGCTGAGAAGAGAGAGGTCTGTGAGGCCGGTCACTGCCTGCACTCACACCTCAGCAATAGGCTTTGCCCAAAATGATGGACTTTGAGCCAGGGACAAGGCTGTGAGGTGAATTGGTGCAGAGCCAACATCAAGAAGCACTGGCAGAGCTTGGTCTCCTCCCAGCTGGCGGTGGTGCTTGCTTCGAGAGTGTTTTGGATGGCCTTTCCTCAAGTGCTGAGAGCAATTATCTCTGATAATTACCCAGTAAAATAATAGTGTAGCTATAATTTAATGTGATTGCTTTGGTTCCGTGTCTGCTTCTCATCTGTTGCCAGACTGGATATGAACTGAGATTGCCCAGAACAAGAGTAACATACAGATGGAATTGTCCTGGTTACATTGACTTTATTTTGTTTTCCTGTCAGCTCTTAAGAGATTGTATTTTCTGATTATCATCCTGTTTCTATTCAGATGTGAAAAACCTTGCAATTACACCATTAGAAACAAGATAAAACACTTTCAAGTATGTTTACAGGATGATTTTTAAACTTGTGGACTAAAAATTCCTTTCTCAGATTCACAATCTTGTGTGATTTTTTTCAAAATGAGACACATTTTACTATTCTTACATTTAGATAATCATTGTTTTGGTAAGTGTTTGAAAAGGTTAAAGAGAAAGAATATTTTTATATGCAAGTGTTTATGTAAAAGACCTGACGGATACTGGTGGAGATTTCCACCCTCCAGGCAAGTAGACTTTGTAACTGAGGACACACAAGGGTCAGTGAGACTGCCTCAATAAGGGATTTACAGAATCAAGATCTCAGTGGTCTACAAAATCACCACAAAGGTCAGCATAAGCAGTCTCCGGGTAGCTAATGAAATAACATAAAACCAATCTCAACCTCATGTCAAATAAAGACAATAATGTGGTTGTGGAAGGAAAAAAAAGAGGTGTGGTTTTTTACAGCACCATGGAAGAAATATGAATAAGGAAAGCTGCAGTCTAGATCTGAATCAAGATCATTAAGAGTCAACAAGATCTTATTTATGTAAGTGAAATCTAAAGTGGGAGTTAATAGTGAAATGACACGGAAATCTCATAAATTTTGGATAGCCCCTGACCTGAGAGACAGTTTGTTTTAGCCAGTTTACGTTTCTACTGTATATTTGCAAATGTTAATTGAGCAGTTCTTGTAGCACTGGGGGGATTATTAGTCCAAGCCAGTGAAGAATTTGTTAGGTCCGTATTTTAAGTATGGCAGCAGACAGTGTTATCAGAACTCTATTGTATTAAAAATGTTTACTATCATTTTAAAAACATTTTAAAAGAGTGTTTTCATAGTGACTGTGGTAGAAGTAGATACTGAAAATTAGTCACGATTGTACCCAAATAAGCACTGTCTGCTTGTGATTCAGCTAAATAAAAATGTGATCTTATTGTCTTCTGTCAGCTTTGAAGAATTAAAATAAACATATTTTATTTCTCAAGGGAAGAGTTCAAAATATTTTAGTAGGATTTTCATTGTATACCAAGATTAGGGCAGTCATGAGGAACATCTTTGCAGTTTTTGTGATAATTTCTTTATGAGATGCGGTTCGGGGAAGAGACTTGCTCTCAAAAAAAAAACAACCATGAATTCTGGGAATGCAGGAAGTGTGAGTCAGTCTTGTCTAGAATATATTTAATATCTCTGCCATCTCAAGAGATATCTTTGGTTCTTTCAGCCTGAGGACAATACTATGACATTTCAGACAAGGTGAGAAAAATTTTAAAAGTCCCAAGCCAAGTCCATTGGTCAACCAGAGGATCAGTTCCTGGTATGGTGCTAAAGTACCTACAGGTAACTGGGTGGGCTTTATTCTTCAGTAGTAACCTGAGAATGATAGGAACAGCTGGCTGTTTCACCAGAAAAAGTAGGGCCAGAAGTAAGAACTCTTGAACGCACATAAACCCCATGCCTGGTCACCTCTGAGCAGAGGATGTGTTGTTTCCCTGATTGCCCAGTTCTGAATGTTCTCAGTGTGATATCTCTGTATGGTCCAAGCCTTTGTCTTTTAAACGAGACAAATACACAGTTGTGTGCAACTCTCAGGCTACAGTGTCAGCCAGGTTTTAATATTGTGAGGGGCAGGGATGCCATTAGAGATAATCTTTGTATTGTGGGCTGGATAGGGCAGTTCCCTTCTCTGGTGAAGAGACTTCTGCCGAGGCCAACACCAGCAGATGGCTCTGATCCCCCAGCTCCATGGGGATGGGCTTCTCCAACAAATAATACTCTGTAATAGTGGTAATACAGTAATAAGGCTTTAAATTGTGTGGATGGTTTATAGTTCTTTTAATATCAGATACAGAGCTGTTTCTGGTGTGAACAAATATAATTAAGAACACCTATTTCTCATAAAAGCATCAAAGTTCTTGGAGATATAGGTGCTGGAGAGTGATAAACACAAGGTATACTAAAATCTGAGTGTATTCACTTTATTAGTTCGTATTGGTGCATCAAAACTAGAAACACAGATGCCTGTGGCATGCAGTGACTTCGTGGTTACTTTTGTGCTGTTTTAAAGTCACTTAGCAATAATCTATAACAGATAATCTTAGACAAGAACTTTGTCTAAGGCTTCCCACAGCCAAGGAATTTTAGATATGAATCCCAGTGTAATATGAGATTAATTTGTGCAAGATAGATTCCAGGCTTCCAATATCAGCCATTTACTTTCTCTCTCACCCTTGCAGTTCCTCTGCTTCACACTGTGTAGGTTCAAGCTGAGACCCTCCTTTGATTTTTAATCTGATGAGTGGTTGATGTTTTGGCTGAAGAGACACTGCAGAGGCTGCTGCCCCCACCTAGGGCAGGAGCTGAGAGGCTTAAGGAGCAGGAAAATAAACTGGGGCAGCCTTTAAAAAAAGAAAACATTGTCACTCTGAAGGACAAAATGTGCTTCAGTCGGGAAGGACCTAGACTCCAAAGTATGAGGATGAGTAATAAGCGGAAGCAGTGGGTTTTCTGAGAAAAATCAAGGACTTTAAAAAGGCAAGAAACTGCTTTTTGTTGCCCATTAAATCAAGATTATCTGCATATAACCACAGGAGTGACCCCCTCAATGCTGCCAGGAGCTGGTGGACACTCCAGGCCATGGGAGGAGGAGGAGGTGGGAGAGGCAGGAGGGGCACAGGGCACACAAGGCCTCACTGGCTCGAGCTCACGAGAAAAGGCTGTCAAATTCTCTCTTTTAAATATAGAAAGATGTGGCATTGGAAGTTGTTTGAGAGTGAATATGCCACTTCTAACATATATAAAGATTTTTGTAGGTTTGGCTTAGTGATGTGTATTGGAGAGAGAATGCTGGGCGATGCTCAGGGTCAGCACAAGGCCACAGACCACATGGACCAGCCACTTCCACCAGGTTTCTTTCAGACCCTGGGTCTGGATGAGATCCAGGAACAGGCTGAGAGGAATTTTGGGATGTGTTCCATACTTCTAAGTGACACAGGATCCTTGAGGTTTGGCACTGTGGCAGACAGCACAACCTCTCTCGGACTCCGGTGGTGTCTACAGGCATACCAAAAAAAAAGGATTAATAAAAGTGCAAATACAAAAAGAATGGGGTTAATCAAGTCTACATAAGTCACTCCAGAGAGACCCCAAAAATAAGGTAAGGGAGAAAGACGACTGTGTGCTGTGGCTCTGGAATTGTTCCCTCTGTTACCAATCCCAAACCAAATTGTCTGTGGCCGAGTGCCATGTCCAATCATTTCTTGAACACAGAACCACTTGTGAAACACTTGTAAAGCACTTATTCCTTGTATCTCAATCTAAATTGACTCTCTTGTAATTTAAAAAAGAAAAGAGGACTGGTAGAAGGACTAGCATAAAAAAATTCCATTACCTAGAGGCCCAGATTTTGAATTACTGTGCCACACAAGTGCACAGGGTTTATACCACAGAGCTGTTATTGGCACTGGCAGGGAAATGAGCATGGATGCCGCCAGACATTGAATTGCACAATGTTAACACAGCTTCCATATAGATAAGGATTTTTCCAACAGGCATAATTAAAAAATAGTCTAACAGAATAATTTATGTTGCATTGGTTTGCATTAATGTGGATGAAAATATTCAGCAGTTCCTGATGGGAAATATAAGCTCCTGGAATGGAGGCAGTGAGTCTTGTATATCATGTATACTCTTAGAAACTTTTTTATTCAAGCAATTACTTCTATACTGGAGATATAAATCACAGTGCCAAATTTTATTTATTTCTATACAAAAACTAGCATGGACAGAATCAGTTTTCTGCTCCCTGAGGATGCATACTCAATAAGGGGGCTTTTTTTTCTAGTAGGAAACTCCAAAAATTCTGTGCCAACAATGCTATATATTGCCTGTGTACTTGCTTTTCCCATAAGAACCAAAAATCTGTGCATTATACAAATGCACAGAAAGGCACAGCAGAGAATTAGGATGAAAAAAAACTAGGATGAAAAAAAAATATTCTCCATGTTTTTCAATTTAAAAAATCATACCTTTTGATTTGCTTGATTTTGGTCATTTTGAGGAAGGCTGGAAAGTAAGACGATTTAAAAGTTTGGGGCTAATACATCCTATTAGAAATACTATATTGCAGGAGAATCTGAACATCTTTTGTTAAATAGTTCTGTACTAAAAAAATCTTTTTGATTTCTTGTCAAGTGTTTTTTAGGCTAACTGTAAGGCATGAGAAGGGAGACAGCTCTGTGTGCTTACCATAGGGTGGCAGGAGCAAGATCTACTTCTAATGCATGTGCTGTTTCCTCATTAAAAGCTGTGGGGCAGAATTTGCTCGGTTAATCCCCGATTTCATACCGTGTTTGTTTGCTGACCTTAAGGCTTGTCAGGTGTGCTCATCTTTTACAGCATTATCGAAAGGGAAAGGACACTGGTTTGTGCCCTCAGGCAGATGAAGGCAGATATCTCTCAGGATGATTCTGCTCTGAACTGAAAGACTGCTTTGCATAATTGTCTGAGTGCTTGAAGTTGTCCGCTGAAGTTAATAAAATGTACTTATTTGCCGGGAGTTTTTGGTTTTGATTTCCTAGGAGGACAGGTCTGGAGCAGCCTTGCCGTGGATGTTGCATCACTGCTTGGCAGCTCCTCTTGGGGGGAGATCATTCCCTGCCTGCAGGCAGCCTGCCCTCCCTTAAATAAATGATTCACCCAACACACGTGTTCCTTTGTCACCCCAGCTCCTCGCGGCCTGGGAAGCTCATAAAACAGTTCCTTGGGCTTTGTATTCTTGGAGCAGTCGAAACTGCAGGTAATGACTCCGGAATTAATGGTTTTACGTGCTGCAGACACAGGCACAGCCACCACTTCACTGTGGTCACGCTGCTTCATGGGGAGGTTTCATTTTCTGAGCCCCACACTTCAGCCTGTGCTGCTCACACCTCACACCTGCCCACGGACCAAACCCTGCCCTGCAGGGTGGGCAGGCAGCAGAGCCAGGTGGAGGATTTGGTGCCCAAAGGTGGGCAGTGGTGCCAGGACAGATGACCCTGGGCGTCTGGGGGTGTAATGTGGACCTACAGGAAACCTGGCTGCACCTGGGGACCAAGGTGTCTCCAATGGCATGAAAGTGTTGTGGCAATCGAATCACCCTCCTCATTTCCAGCAGTGGCAATGGCCTTCTGTGAAAGTAGCACGATCCTCCTCATCATGGAGAGGAACCCTCCAGACAGGCTGCTGGCCCTGGATAACAGAACAGTTGCATTTCATGTTAATTGACACTGACGCTTGGGCTCGGGACTCCGTGTTAAAGCTCTGAGCAGCACATTTGCGTGGGTGAGAGGGGAGCCAGAAAGGCAGCGTGGTTCGTGTGAGCTTCACCCTCCTATTGCTCAAGAGCAAACTTGCCTAGGAAAAAAGAAAAAATCGTCTTTGACCCAAAACTTAGGGCATTCTCAGGGAGAAGAGAAAGATTCTTGTCCACAGTGGGGGGGGCTGGGAGGAGACACTTAGAGAGTATTAACTCCACTCCTGGGAACAAGCATAAGAGTAGCTGATGTTAAGGAATAAAAGATCCTTCCCACACTGCACTTTAATCCACTGTAACTTTATTCTGCAACTAGCAGAGCTCGGCTTCCCCCTCCTGGGGACAGGAGGATGGGCAGGAGCAGGCAGAGGATTTCCCTTCTCCCACTGCTCCACTGTGGAACTGGTTTTGAACTGCTGACTCTGGATACCTGTATCTTTGTACTCTTAAGGGGTTTGTGAAGGGCAAGGTGATTTGGAAATCAAGCCTGTTGAAGTAGGATGAAATCTGCTATGGCAATGTTTTTGTCTCTTAAAAAAATATTTAGTGTCTAGTCATCAAAGCCCACAGTTGCTGTTTTGCAATGATCAGTGGTGATAATTTGCATTGTTTTGGTAAATACAGAAGTTAAATGCTGAGTCACAAAAAACTACCTTTGCCTTCATTAACTTGAAAAACCCCTTTAAAGGTTACAAAACAGTGATTTGAATGTTTGTGGCTGATTGACGATGATTTCCTTTTAAGAAGAAAGGGTGCAGGATCTGTTTTGAAAACAAAGGCATGTGTTATTGTAGCAATATGGACAAAGGAAGACTGTGTAGAATTGATCAGGTTCAGTAATAACATCAAGCCTTTCAATTAATCAATCAAAAAGCAATGAGGATTTATACCTGAGTATAGCAGCACATCAGCTGTGCGGGTTATTTCTTATTTCTTTTTAGTAGCTTGTGACTGCTCAAGCACAGATACATAAAACATAGCTGATTACTCGTGGCTTTAACACTCATGGAAGTGTCAAGGGTATCCAATCACTTAAAGCAGTAGCACCAGTTGATATGAAACAGCAAAGTTTCAGGTTTCAAAGATATACAGGTTCATTTTCATGAAAGCTCAGCTTGATTTTTTATTCCTCCTTTTATCTCAGTTTTTCTTTTTTTTTGAAGGAAGCTGGTACATATCCCACCTTTGAGAAAGTGGATATATTTAAATGAACAAAAGTTCGGGAAGATTAAAAAAGAAACTACCATTTGTTTATGCAAAACTTGGTGTATGGCAGTCCTGGAGGCACACGGAAGTTTGTATTTTCATTAGTGGCAACAATGCTACATATGCCCATAAATCTGCTCATATGTTTTATTTTATTTTCTAAGTCAGCTTCCAGAAAAGTAAGATTATCACTTATTTGTGGAATTTGTGACATTTACTTGGGGAATTCCTTTTTTTACTGAGAAAGGGAATTGGAGTTTTAAAGCCACAGCTTCTTCCTTACTTCTTACCAAACTGCTGTCCCACGGGTAATTTGTCCTAATATATTTGGTGGATAGCAGGTACTTAAAAATATGTATTTGCACAAAACTGAATAAAGGTTTAATTAAAAAAAAATCAGAAAATGGACCATGAATTAAGTGGGCCATTGCAGCATGTTTCCACGTAGAAAGTTTGTCTATCATCTGGATTTGTATGGCTTTCTTTTTCTGAGCTGTGGATTTTGTTGAGCTCTTGTGCCAGGAGTTATGAAGGATCAGAAATATCTCTATCGTATGCTCTAGTGGAATTACCTTGTGGCTATTTTTCCAGACTTCTAACATGCAAAATAGTTGACATTTTACAATTTTCTCAGTAGGCTCCTGGGTACCAGCAGAAAGTCTGGTTGCTCCCCCAAGTCACGCCAGCCAAATCATGACACACAGGAAACAAATATAAAGTGTCTGTTTAATAAGGGATGCAGGATATGAGCCTGGAAATTGCCAGACTAGATGCAAATTTCAATGAAAATATGAAGATGTTATTTGTGTCCTATGTTTTTATGTAATCCAAAGGTAAAAATTTCTTCCTCTGGCCCCTTCCTATTTAGATACCCAGTTCTTGTACACATAGACCAAAAAGCTCATAGTTCTCCAATGAGCAGCTCTTATTAATGCATATTCATCAGGTTTGCTAGAAAAGAAAATCCAAGTCACGGATGTACTTCAGTGTGTTAGAAGATACATTTCAAAAGATGTGAACTTGGCTGGAGTATTACAAAGNAGCCACAGGCAGCAATGACAGATCACTCTGATCTCCATCCTTCTCCAGAGCTCCAGCTAAAGCTGTGTTTTTCACAAAGTGTTGGAATTCTTCATTAGGTGCTGACAGTGGCATCTGAATATTTTCAACAAGATTTCCAGATGATATAATTTTCAGATTTTATAAGCTTTGAGGAACTGACAGCATGGATCAGGTTTAAAACAGATGAATTGAGTGTGAAAGTATCTGTGAGCCTAACCCTTGTGACAGCTTCTTTCTCTTACTGTGCTCTTTCCTCTCTTTAATAATCCCCTGTTCTTAGTTCCTTATTCAAGTGATGGAACTGAAATAAAGAGCAACACTAGTGGGAGCCCTTGACTGGCTGGACAGCACTGACACAGCTCTGTGACAGGACAAGGGGGAATGGCCTCACACTGCAAGAGAGTAGGTTTAAATTGGAAATTCAGAAGAAATTCTTCCCTGTGAGGGTGCTGAGACCCTGGCACAGGTTGCCCAGAGGAGCTGTGGATGTCCCATCTCTGGAAGTGTTCAAGGCCAGGTTGGATTGGGCAGCCTGGGATAGTGGAAGGTGTCCCTGCCCATGACAGAGGGTTAGAGCTATTTTCCCTTCCAATGCCCCAGGGCATTCTGAGATTCTATGATTTAACTTTCACTACTTTCATTACCCCATTTTTTAACCCCTACTGTAGGCTGCTGAAATTCGTGGGTGTTTTTCTCTGCAGCAAACAGGAAACTCTCTATTTCCACCACCTGAACGCAACAGCTTCAATCCATTTACAAGGCATCTCACTCGACCTGTGCTTCCATTTTAAGGGATGGTGACATGAATCTCCCAGGACTATTCAGCCCACCAAGACAGANGCTCCCCTCCCACCCTGGGGGAGCGGGGGGGCAGGCCCCCACAGCACTCGACCTATTATTCCATTTTCACTCTCCCAAAGGCTCTCCTCCTTCCACTACTCAAAAAGATTTGAAATTATTATTTTGTAAGATACTACAACCATAAGAATATGGTTAATATTCTTGGAATTTCTGTATTGCCTGAGGTATATACTATTTAATTTTTTAGTGGTAAATGTAAAAGGATTTTTTTCTCCTAAATGTGAGAGTTCTTTGATGATCTGTGTAAAACCATACATTTCTTTAAGCTAATTGAATTGTCAAGAAATGCCTATGCTAATTTTATTGCAAATTTTTGGGTTATTAGAAGGTCCATATCCATGTCAGGATTTAATGCTGGAGATTTATTTTGATGCCTTTTACTAAGGATAGCAAACCATTACAGTTTCAATCATCTCAACTGCACTTGATTAAACATCTGTGAACCTGAGTGTATTAATTCACTGTTTTCCCAGTTAAAGGATGTTTTTTTGCATATAATTTCTGCCTGAATGGCAAGTCATCCTCCCATGAAATATCAGGTAAAGTTGGTTCAATAATCATGTCACTTATTTTCCACACAATTGCTCTCTTCTGCTTTTGTGGTGTGTTTTGCTCCTCAGTGCCTTGATACAAATTTGTGACACCTCTGGTCGATATGAAATCAATTATGGTTTGACATGGTAGAGTTGCAGGTTTTTTTTAAATTTTGTGGTGTAAGAAAGATTATCCAGGACTGTCTTCACATCTTATTATAGAATTCTGCTCCAGAAACATCACAGATTTCACAAAATAAATGAGAAATATAGTTGTTTGTCACTGTCGTGATTTCCTCTGCAAAAACCCAAACATTACTCTCATTCATCAACCAAACCTTAATTACATGAACCTCACAAAACCCTATCTCAGCAAGACTTTTGTGAAATTTATTTTATGTTTTGAGGCCCTTAGCTGAAATGTGCTCTGCAGCTGCAAAATGCTCCTCTTGTCTACTGGGCATACTCTATATCCAGTCCCTGCTTCTCACACTTCAGTGTGGTAAAAAGTGAAATTAAACCCATCATATTCTGTATCATGTCCTGGGGAAAGGGCTGGGTTTTGTGCTGGAGGGATCTGTCATACCAGTAGAAGTTGATAGCAATGATGTCAGAAAGGACTGAAAATAAACTACAGCTAAAGGTAGAATGTTCCAGTGGAATGAAAGAATACTTTTCTGCTGTAGATGAAGAGCTGAAAGATTGCTCATGAGGGGAAAAGGTACGTATTGGGATCCTAAGGCTGATCTATGATCCAAATGCATGTCCTCGTCCAAGAAACTGAGGCAGACAGCAAACATCAATTCCTTGCATCAAAGTTGAGATAAAATCTAATATATGCAACGTTACAACATGACCTCTTGTCTCTACCACTACTCCAAGTGAAAAAAAATGTAGAAAATTAACTCTAGTGGAGATGATGTAAATATTAATCTAGGAACAGTGTCAAACAATAAATCATGTGTTTTCTTCATCGAGATAATGAAAGACTTAGGATTGACAAAGATATTAAGCAAGGGGAACTTTCCGATTGCATGCAAATCAATGAGCTGGTGGGAAAACAGTGCTTCAGTATGAGGAAACAGCCTCATGATAATTTTTGAGCTTTCACTTTGAAACATATAGAAATATTTTACAGGCAATAGCATAAAAAGTCTTAGGGGAAACAGATGTGGGTCAGAGTGCACAGTCCTTCACTAATTTAAGGTCCAGTTAAAATCAAGCAGGGCATCAGAGAGAAGTTTAATGATGAGGGAGAGCTCATAGGAACTAATGAGTACTAAGTCAACACATGAATTGTTCTACTGATACAGCAAATTAATGTGTGTGCTGGTGCCGTGAGTGAGGTGTGTTCTCTGCTTGTTTTGATCGTAAGGAAATAAGAAGAGAATTTACAAGTATTTACTGTGTCCTAGTGCAGGAGGCAAGTGGTGCATCCGCCCTGAACACTTTGCCACTTTGGCACTGCAGCTCTTTCTCTGCCTGGAGCTAAACGCTGTGATGAGAGAAGTCAGGTGTGAATATTCTCATTGTGAAACTGGTTGCCAAAGACAAACCTTGATGTAAAATAACTGGCTGGCAACTGACATGGAAATGTGCAGGGGGAAATCCGGCCTTGCAGGTGAACAGCTTTGTAAGGCATGTCCTCAAAGCTGGTCTAACCTGTGTTTCAAAATGGACAGGAAAAGGATGGACTCTTCAATTAGACAGGAAAAATGTTGCCCACTCCCTCCCATCTGTACAGAGATCACCTTAAAAAGACCTGGTTCTGATGAACTCCAGGGGCTGGCAGTCCTTCAGGCTGAAATCTGCTCCTGCGTGCAGGCAGTGGTGGGCTGAGCTTACCCAAACCATCCAAAAGTCTCAAACTCAGACTCTACACAAATTAGGTCCTTGATATCCAAGGCTGTTAATTAGGATTAGTGGTGTGGTATAATGAGTTACCTGTTTACAGTTGTTCCCAGATTGCATCCATCCAGGATACTGCCTTCCCCTTCTCTTTCCCACCCTTCTCCCCTTCCTCCACACCTCTTTCCAGAACCTCAGACCTGCCCCACTCCTCTTTCACCTCACCCTTGTTTGTCCTTGCTGCTCCAGCCCAGCAAAGCTGCCTCTGCTCCTTCCAGGACCCTATGCTTCCCTTCCCTCCCTTCTGCTGCTGATTTATCTCCTCACTGGCAGCTGGGATGTCTTATCACAGACCAAAATCCTGATTTGGGCCAGGAAACTCAAGTCTTCTGCATCCCCAGAGAGGTACCTAATGATTAAATATTTAATTAGAGATAACATCATCCCTGAGCCGAAGAGAGAAGCACACACCTCATACCTTATTTTATGTTGTTAGAAGGATTTGGCTCCTGGTTTGGTGAACGTAAAATAAACTTCTGCAAATAAGTAAGTGTAGAAATGTATATCAAATACCTACATTTAAACTATATAGGGTTGGGGTGTTTTTTTTGTTTTTTTGCTTGTTTTTTTCCTGCACTGGATCAGTAAGTCTTGCCCAGGCTGACCAGAGCACATTGGTTGGCCCTGGCACGTTCCTATTGTGCATCCTGGCACAGCTCACGTGGTGTGGATCCCTTCCCTGCTCCCAGTGAGGATGCTTGTCTGGTTGGGAACTTCAGGTCACATTTTTCATGCTCATTTTCCATAGAATCACAAAACATGCTGAGTTAGAAGGGACCCAGGAGGATCATCGAGGACACCCCAAGAATCCCACCACGTGCCTGAGAGTGTTGTCCAAATACTTCTTGGCCTCTGTCGGGCTTGAGTCCATGATCACTTTCTAGAACTGAAATTGAGTATCTTGATTTGGTTTATTACCAATTTCTTCCTTTAGTGATCCACTCTGGCTCTCCAGCGTTGCAGTCCATTTTAGGTGGTGCTCCATCCTTCTGCAGCTCTGCGACTGCACCTGTATGTGCTGAAAGCCAGTCCTACTCTGGAAGCTGTTAAATAGAGAATATATGAAAAAAAAATTCAAGTGTGAGATCTATTTAATCAGTGCTATTTTATGCTGCCAAGAAAAAGGAAAAGAGAAGGCACTGGAATCCTGTACCCAAATTTTTCACAATTTCTGACAACACTGAGAATGTCTTTGGTTTCGTAAATGAATGACTTGAACTGTTCTTGCCTCCAAGGCAAATCTGGGAAGTATCAAGAAGGAATGATGCCTTCAAGAAATACTGATGGGTAAGGAGGAGATTGCTGCATGATGACTGGCACTTGTGCCCTGGAAACAAAGAAGTGCTATTATAATGAAAGCAGAATCTCCTGAAAGCAGATAAGTTAGGGGGAAAGTTGCCCTTTTTTTGCTGCATTTTTCTCTGAAGGAAGGAATAATTTATTATATTACTGTGATACCTTTACTGAAGATATTTTGTTGTCGGTGCTTGTCAAATCTCGATTAATAAAAGCTGATTTTTCTTAGAAACTTGCCTACTTTCAGAGCACCATCTGCTGGTGCTTCCTGGGTTCTGTGGCTGCTGTGGAGAGCTGCGTTCCTCTGCATTCCCCAGAGGAGGGGAAGGCTCTGGTGGTGTTCACTGCAGCAAGAGAGAGAACCATGACAGCATTTCTTCAGCTAAACCTCTGCTCAGTATCCATTCATCCTGCCAGAGTCTGTTTTCTGAAGGTAATTCTTATTCCCGTTATGAAAACCTTCAAAAGGAGCAGGAATGTTTGCGCTATGGGGAAAATGCTTGAGTGATGATTTGTGGGCTTGGCCCCTTAAGTTTTGTGTAAATCCATAGCTCTGTGGCTCTGCAGGGGAAGAGGCTGTGCTTTACCAAATGTGAGCAAATGTGTTAAACAAGCTTTGTGTCAAAATTGTCAGATTTTCAATTACATCTTTTGTTTAATGCTTTATTGCCTCTCCTCCCTGCTCAAATACAATTTATTTCTTTCATAAACACAGATGAATTTGCCACATTTGAGGGAAATCAGTGATGACTGATCAAATTTTGAGAATTTATAGGTATGAGATAATTTTAGGTCTGAATTGTGTTGAGGTTGTCAAAGAATATTTATGTGGGTTCTAGCCTTGAACCTGTAGATAGGTTATGAAGGTCCAGTGACCTTTTCTCAGTCAAAGTTATCTTTAGCTTTTAAACCATAGCACAGTTTTGGACATCCTGTGTCTCCAAAAAACCGAAGAACTCTTCTATTTCTCGCCACAAACTTATCTAAATGCTTTAAAGGATTTAATACTCATATTTTAACCATGTTGATGACTTAGTTGTTTTTAGAAAGAAAACTCTAACTGAACTCTGTGATACAAAGTCATCAAAATATCTCCTAAAAATACCTACAGAGCAGTTAATGTTCTTTCTAGCCTTTAAATGTGCCTGAAGACTTACCACTGCATTAAAGAAATGAAGTACAATTAAGAGTGTAGGATTATGTGGAGCTATGAAGTAAAAGAGGCTTCTGAAATCACCATTTTGTAAGCAAAATGTGAATTCTTCCTGGAAGAAGATGGTGTGGATGGTGTCTGAACCAGCAGAGTCTCTAAGCCAGTGGTGCATTGGGGCCCCATGTCCGGGTTCACTTGCTCCTCTGAATCTCCTCCCAGAGAGCCCCAAAAGGGACTGGTAAATCCCAGAGGTCCCATTTCCCATGGCATTCCTTCCCTAACCCAGCCCTGCAGCTGTTCCTGCACAGAGCTGCAAGAATGGACTTAAACTCCTCATCTTTGTGCAGAGCTTTGGGCCTGGCACAAAGGCCCGGGGATGTCCTGTGGGACTGGATTGTTCTCACAGCCAGGAGTCCAACAGAATTAAGCCTGAACAGCAAGATGTGAGATCTTGCACCTCCAGGAAGCTTCACCAACTGCAGACATCTAAATCAAGAAAGAAAAAGAAATCTGAAGGCTGAAACCTGTTGGGAGGATGACTATGAAAGGTCAGCTTGTTAATCCACGTAAAATCCTGTTATTGAGTCAGGTGCCACAGTTTTCAGAGCTGCATGTTAGATTGTATATATTTATTTTACAACACTGCTGTGAGGTAGTGTTACCATTTTAAGGATGGGATCTCTCTTTCAAGGATGGAGGTGCTTGTGCATTCAAATAGGATACCTAAAATGCAGAAGAGAATGAGATTGGTACCATTTACATCCCAGCTGCACAATAAATACTTTGCTACAACCTCCTTCTATTAGTACAGCAAGTTTGGTGTGCCACTTCAGCTGAGTAAAGTACAGCTGAGCTTCTCAAATACTTCATTGTACTGTATTTTTGCAGAAATTTGTTCCCAAATTTCAGTCCCAGCAGTGAATTCAGAGGGCCTGAGGTGGCACACAAGTACAGTACTTGTCTTTCATCCTCTGTCAAATTATGTGTGTGTAGGTGGCAAGCTCAAGCAGCACCTGCCAACCACTTATTGGTATTGGCTTGGGACAGAGTTGTTTACATTTAGTTCTGAGGCTTCCATTTGTGTACTACTTCGTATCTGCTTTCAGAATTGTACATAAAATCGTGAAGTTTTAGGTTCAACAAAGTACACAGTCTCAAAGCAGGAGTTCTAATTTAAAACCACTTTGTAATCAACAAAGAAAAATTGGTCTGAAATCAGTTACCAATGCACAGCTTGGTGGCAAGATCATATTTAAGATATGCAGTGTATCAGCCACTGAGAGTACAGGAGAGACTAAGGAGTTATATTAACACTTTTCAGATTGACTTTTAGAGCAAGGGTTTAACAGCTTGGGTTGTACCCCCAAGGTAACTCTTGAGACCTGAACTCTCATCAGAATGTTCTTTCCCTTATGTTTCAAGGGGGATGAGCACACAAGTGTACGATAATAGTATGTTTTCTGTGACATTTTTAGAGAGTGTGTCTTAGCTGATAGCTGCAAAAATGAATCTGTTAGCTGGTAACACTTTCCTCGTTCTTGCCGCTTTTGGTATCACATGCAAAATTAGCTTTTGATTCCTTTATAGTTTTATTTGTGTGGGTTCTGACCAGTGGGTCATTCTAGTCAGATTCTGTTGCTGATGTGCAGTTTGCAGTCACCTTCTGCACGGTCCCTGTTTTCCCCAGCTTTGTTTTGAATGTTGTGTTCATCCCTATCAAGAACCATCTTCCCTCTTCTTACTGATGTATCTGTCTGAAGGGTATTTGAGAGGCCTTGGGAGGTTGGTGTTAGTGTACATTCCACAAATAATGCAGTATTTCCTTACCTACCTTCCCTGAGAGAAGTTGGCTTTGTTTGTTTGCAGTCAAGGTGATGCCAGATTTGCTGAATCTTCCATTTGTGAATTTGCATTTTGAAAATGTCTTTATTCAATAATGATCAAAACTGTCACAGAATTTTCACATGGGGAATGTTTTAAGATGTTTTCTTCTTTAAATCAAGTGGTGTCAGATTTGACAGGTAGTGGAAAGACCTTATACCACATTAAAGAGCCTTTTCTGGAAAGCTTCTTCCCAAAAACAAGTGGCTTGCCACACAAATTGATTATCATGAATTATCCTGAGGCTTAGGTTGACTAGAACCAGCTGAGTGGAGAACAGAAATCACCTTGTAGCCAAATCAGGTAGTCGTGAGGCTGGCCCATGATCAGATAATTTCTCAGTATACATCTCAAAGTATAATTCACTCCTTACACTTTGCATATTGACATATGACAGAGAAGACAAAATTCTGTCTCCTATTTGAGACAAAAGGCGATTTTTCAGCTGCCCCCTTCATGAGGGATTGGTGAAATCACCATGGAGGTGTATAGGATCCCTTGGTGCCAAGTGGAGGAGGATTGAGGAGGAGGGGTTGCCAGGACCCTGCAGTGCCCCTGCCCTGAGCTGCAGGGGCTGATCTGCAGGCTGGGAGCAATGGAGAAGGGCCTCCCCATCCTTGTACCCAGCATCTCTCTGGCACAGGGGAGCGCAGACAGGAAGAGATTTGAGACAAAAAATTCTGCTAGGAGCCAGGCAGATGCCATATGCCTTCCCCCCTTTCTGTGCTTTTATAAACTGTGCCCAAGTAGTTGGTTTGCCACAGGGAAGGCTCAGATTCTGCCAGAGCAGCTCTGGATCAGCGAGGGAAGGCTGGTGGCTGTATCTCCTCGCTAATGCTCTCTTGCTGCCTGGGAACCTGTCTTCTCATTTCTACACTGCCAGATACCTTCCTTTGGGAGAACTCTTTTCACTTTTAAATCTGTGCAGGAAACAGCCCCGTCTGTGGCAGTTCTGAGGGAGCACTGTCACATCATAAGGTGCACTTCTGGCTTTTGAACCAAAGCCTCCTGCTCCAAGCACATACACACCATTTTACATGTTTGAACAGCACTGTGCTTGTTAAATATGAATGTTTCCAGGACTGCTGCCCAGTTCTGCAGATACAGCATTCTGAGATTATCCATTTGCTGTCTTTCCATCAATGATGCTCATTGCAGGAATAGAGAGCATCTATCTGCCAACCATGGAAACTCTGAAAGTCAAGCTGTGTTCCTTCTGGCTTGTGAGTCATCACCTGTAACCTTGACTCAGCGATCACAGGGGAGCACTTAGGCCATGGTTAACATATATTCTTCTAATCAAAAAGATTCTCTATGGTGCTATATTATTTATTATTTCTTTAATAATGCTTAGGTACAATCCTACTCATAATCTTTCAGCTATGTTAGTGGTATGGAGCTAAGGGAATAAAAAGGTGGGAAATTATTTTTAGTCCCTTCAGAGAGGGAGATCTGACATTAAGTATGTTTTGAATGCATATATATATGTTTTGAAGAAACATCACTTTTCCGGCTACAGTTAACTGAAAATCAAAATAATATATTGCTTTAAGGTGTCAGCTTTTAGTTCTTGTGAGATATGATGTTCTGGCTAGAGGAGAAAATGTATATGACTGTGAGCTGGATGGGAGAAGAATACTCGAAGAGATGGTTTTCTTCATTATTAATATATCTTTTGGATATTCTGTGATTATTTATAACTATAAAAAATGTGTTTTGCATCAAAGGCAATTATGCCAGTTAACAGCATGTTCAGGCTATGATAATTGACTGAACAATCTTTTAATACTTTGCCCCTTTCAAACCTGTTGCTTGGATACCACTTTCTTTGAACTATTATGTACCCTGCTGAAAATTAAATAGTAAAGAAAAGGTTTTAGCAGCTCTTTCCTTTGTCTTTTCCATAAACTCTATATTATATAATACTTTCAGAAGTGGAGACAAAGAGTTAGAGCTTTCTGGCAGAAAAGTACTGACAGAAACAGCTGGAAAATGCAACTCATACACAATCTGAATTCAAACCTTTGTTTTCTAGATATGTTTTTTTTCTTGCATGCAAGCTTTTCCTTCCTTTTCCAAGGGAGTTTGGACTTGAGATTTAATGAAGCAATTCTCAAATTGCAGTGATCCAGAAGTAACTGGATAATGCATCCAGGTAAGTCTCTCACTAATAAGAATGGTTTTTTCCCTGCTCAGTTTTACTTACTCACTTAAGTATGTAATCTGAAAGTGTGAAGTAGCATTTATGATCTGGAGTTTTTATGTAATGGAAGGTTTTTTTGGTCTCCATCGAAATACCCAGTATTCTACCATATCCTGCCAGGAACTGCTGTGATTCCTTTAAGCTGTGAGCTGCTGCTTTATCTATATGCAAAATCCTCTCAGAAACAGCAGAGGTGTCTTGCTGCAAGGGCTTAGATTTGCCTACAGGACTCATTTCATGGAAACCTCCAGGTTTATCTACGTGGTTTCACTTCACTCTGATGCATGTAAGAAGAAGGGCTGGGAGTGAATAATTTGGTTGGCTCAGCAGGCAATGTATTTAGAATCACCTTTTTCTGGGATCATTTTACTGTCTGAGGACATTTTAAGCTGAGGACTTAAGTTATGTGACATTGCTACCAGAAAACATGAAGGCTTTCCAGTGAGGGTCCCACCTCTGATCAGGGAAGTCACTTTTTTACAGGAAAGATGGCAACCCTGACCCAGGCATAATGTTATGACCTAGATTAGGAAAAGAGATATTTATTAGAGATTTGTCCCGATGAGGATGCCTTTTTCTGCCCATTGGAAGGCAAGGAAAATCTCCTGCCTGTTCCCTGTTACCCTGTGCCTTGGGAGGGTTGTCCTGCTCCAAGCCACAGACACTGCTTCTCCCAGGGAGGTGCAGGGGTGGCTGCCAAGGATGGCCACAGGCTGGATCTTGGGAAGCAGCACCTACCACAGTAAGTGAGAAGTCAGGACTCTGTTGCAGCTCATTGCTCCAGTGTGTGATGGGGCAGAGTTGCAAACACAGCTACAGTCCAGTTGTCTCGTGTTTCAGCTCCTCTCTGCTTCCTGTCATCATGAAAATGAGCAGAAGCAGAGGGCAAGTTCTTATCTGGATACAGGGTTGGATCACAGACATCCCCCAGTCTGGATTTGGGGATTTGCCCGTGCTCTCTAATGCAAAGGGAATGTTTTGTCACTTTATGTTCACAGCTGAGCCACTCAGCAGCACTGCTGAAGTGACTCACAGCAGTGCTGAGATCGTGACTCACTGCTGCATCCTCTCTGGAAAGACACTAATCCTCCTTTCCTGCTGCTTGGGCTGGTTTGGGAACCACAACGTTAAGCACTGAAAGGCACATTTATTAAATGACACATGCCAGGACTGGGTTTTGTTTGTGGCCTCTCTGCTGTGGACTAGACGCTGACACATCTGGCACCCAGGCACCAGAGGATGGAGGGATCTGGGCATTTGTTTCCCTGGTTAGATCTGGGTGTCAAGCCTGTTTCAGTCAGTGAGTCTTTGGGCTGGATTCCAGAGCTTTTCTTAACTACCAGCATCTGTCAGATGTCAGCTCCCTGAATCCACCCTTCCTGGTCATGCTATTTTAAGGCACTTGTATTTTAAATACTACTACTAATACTACTACTGCTACTCATAAAACCCTTACAGATATTTCTCTGAGTAATTTGTCCTCAAGGGACTTGGAAGTCCTCAGGTTTCTTCCTGACCAGTGACAGGATGTGGTTTTTCCACTAGGAGTCATCCAACCTTTTGCCACACAGGCAGTCTGGCCAAAAGCCTTTGGGATTGCTTGTAGAGCAGCAGGACCTGTGCCCTGTTAATGTCGTGAGTGGTAACTCTGCTTCAGTTGATTATTGCTGCAGCTCTTGCCCTAAAGTGGGATATTTCTGTTCTAAACCAACACTTGTGGTTGGTTGTGGTCTCTTGGAGCCTTAGCTAGAGAAGGAATTATATTCCATGCTTTTCATGTCTACAGACATTTGAAGAAGGTATCTTTACCAGAGCTAATCTCTCTGGGCTCCAGTTACAGTCAGTGGGGAGAACAGGATTTGCTGGGTGGGATTTACCTGACATGCTTTATCTTTCCTCCTTACAATGAAGATGTTGTGTCCTGGATCTACCAGTTTCTCTCAGTACTTTGTAAAATAGCTCATGAAGAGTCTGTACTGAGTCAGGTGACCAACACCTACATTGACTAAATAAATACATTCTCAAGACGAAATTTATCCATGGAAGTGCCAGTTAACTCAGTTACCACAACTCTCTCCCAGGGCTTGGCTTTTGCATGTTTTTTAACTAATTAGGGGTACGGTAATTTCCTTTTTTTAACCAGCAGAGTTTGTATGTGTGGTTTCTTCTTCCTTGAGGGAGAGAGGCACATTTGTACCACTGTCCAGCATTGGTGTGGCTGCACTGATTCACTTGATTGTGCCAGTGTTTCTAATTATAGCTGTTAAAAAATCACAGAAGGTTTTCAAATCGTGCAAGTACGACATGCCCTAATGAATACAGTCACCTCAGCTGGAGGAATGACCTCTGGCTTAAGCCTCATTAGGGCACCAGAATGTGCAAGTTTCAAAAATTTCTATTCCTAAAATGTGAAAGGTTGTGAGGCAGGGTCCTTTCTAATGAGGAGAATGGGTTTGTAATGTTTGCTTTGTATATGAAAAAGTTTAGAAGTCTTGGAAGAAAAATTGTTGCAAATCAGATACTAATTTTTCAGGGTGGGAGGGATCTTCAGTTTCTCTTTGTTGCTGAAATTTTTGAGTATTATTTTCAGGGTGAACACCAATAAAATTAAAAACAGCCTAATTTTTTCTTAACAAGTATCTTTTATGAAGCAGAATGGTGATAAAGGAAGTGGTAGAAAGGCAAAATCCGTCTCAGCAATGGTCTCATTTTTGAAGCTTTCTACTATTACAGGAAAAAGTGTAAAATAAAAATCAATATTAATATAAGAAATTTTATCTCCCTAAAATATTAAATAATGATTTAGTTTAAAAGCAGAAGAAGTATAAGGTTGGTATTTTACTGAAGTGCTGTGCAGCCCTGCTTCATGTGACAGGTGAAATTGGAGGCTGGGCATGTGCCAGGCAGGGATGGTTGGGACATCCTGCGAGCCTGAAGAGAGCTCACGAGGCCCTGCTTCCTCCCAGTGTTTCATATGGATTTTGTTTTCACATGAAACCATGTAAAGGTGGTGTAGCAGATGTTGGACTTCCACCCATTAACAATTTTCACCTTTGGTGGCACAAGGCTGTTCCATCCCACAGAAACACGAGTTCGCTTGAATTCCCACGCTGCCCATATGCCTGCATTTCAAAGTTTGCTACCTTATTAATTGGTGAAATATGTTCATTATAATAGTAGCAATGAGAAGTATTTAAGTGCACCTCAAGCAGTCAAACCCCAAAGATTTAAATCTGCAAAATCCATCTGCTCCTAACTCAGTAACTCGCATAAAATGTGAAGGTGCAAAGGATTCCTATATTAAGTTTTGCAAGCACTCACTTTCAGCCTTGAGGACATTCAAGTGAAATTCCAAAGTGCAAGACAAGCCTACTTTTTTTAAAATTTTGGTCTTCAGTTTGACCGGGCATTATGAGTTCATGGGTCCTGGCTGCTTCTGCTCAAGGTGATCATTCAGTTCTCAAAGCACTCTAAGTGCTCTCTAAGTTCTAGAAACTTTAGGTTCAGTTCCTTCCTCTATCTGAGAATTATCATTGGTGCCTATCTAATCTGCAAGTCCATTTTGTGAGAAAGGTGGCCATATGGAGTATTAACTTTAAAAATAAGGATTTGAGACTGTGACTTCCAAAGTTTGGAGATTTTTCCTTGCAGATGAAAATAATGCATCATTCAAAACACAGGTCTTAATGACTGAGTATATTTGTTCTGCCTCAAATATGTGTAGGACTACCAATTTAAAAAGTAAGATTTTTTTTTTAGGACTGTAGGGAAACTCCTCCTTCCCTTTAAGAGGCAGCATGTCCTTGACTGGAAGACATTTTTCTTTTAAAACAGCAAATAATATTTATAATAAATGTCTAGGTTTGGACAATGCCTTAGTTACTGGGGCTGCCACTTTTCTGAGCAGTGTAAACTCTGAGCTTTTAAATAAACTGAGAATTATTTTTAAAAAGGATGCTTTCATTGTAATCAGCTATATTTTCCTCCCTTCAAAAATCTGTTACCAACAAATAAACAAAAAAATTCCGTCAAAAAAAGTAATAGATGTTAAGTTTCTTCCCTGATTTATTTTTCATATGGGACATTTCTCTTGTGCAGAAAGGTGTCATGATCTGGTGGCTTGGGTGTTGTCTTGGAATCAAAAAAAATTCAGGTTCTCTTCCTGCAGGTTTCCCAGCTATTGCATCAAAGAAATGGCAGCAGCAAAACCCAAAAGGAATGACTCTCAATGCAGAAAAAAATCAGGATAGAAATTAACTTGCTCATCTTTGATACCAAGCTTTTCTTCAACACCTACCCTAGTGCCTTTGATGCAAGGAGGGGTGGATGTGTCATGCTTGTAACAAGGCTATGTCAAGGCAGAGCTTTGTATTTTTTTAAGAGCTGTTTTGATGTGTTCTGGAAGTCTGTTTCTTGCCACAGAAAATCTAGTTACACTGTTCTCTGCACGAGTGGTTTAGAGAAGCCCTCTGTATCTTTCAACGTGGAAATGCTCCTTGCCCTCACACTGCCTAGCAGTGGTGTAGTGCACGGTGGAAAATGCAGCAGGAGGAGCAGCCTCCTCTTACCTGCCATCCTGGCCTGCTGAACTATGTTATTTTCCTCTTTTCTGTGCTTAAATTTTGTTTTTCTTTGGTTTGAAGATACTCCTCTTGCTTCCCACATAAATTCCAAGAGTATGACCAGATGTCTACTTCGTTTCACTCAACACCCTTTACAGCCCTAATCCGAAATGTTAACACCAGCCACAAAAGGATTGGATGCTCGTTGTGTGAATTACCTCAAGCAGATAGCCAAAACATTATCTCATGCTGGCCTAGATGTTACAATGCTTGCAGCTAAAATGCTCCCTCAGGATCCTGGGCAGATGTCTCTGGGCTTTGTGACTGTTCTCTGAGATGGGCAAAGACAAGGCTCTGTCATTTCCCCATGGAGGAAATGGAACGCAGGCTACTCTAAGACCAAAGATATATTTCTTGGTTGCACCTTCACCCAGAAGGGTGCAGATGCCAGCCACAGAGGATATCCCCAAAGATGAAGACTTCATGTAAGTGGATTTTAGGAGGGAGAAGATGATCATGGTGGTATCAGCCCAGCTGAAAAACTTGCTGTGTTTGGAAATCCTGCCACTCTCAGGGGCAGCTCTGCCTGTTGGCAGTGGGAGCAGAACAGTCCAGGGCTCACAGGCGGCAACTGACTAAGAAGAGCACAAGGTTTATGCCCTGAGAAACTGAGTCTTTTACTCACCTTGATAAATTCTTGAAGGTTGGCTGCTGGGCTGTGGCTGGGAAACACGCTCTGCTCATCTACCACTGGCCTGCTCATCTTCCTCATTTTTTATTTTTTATGTATGTTTTTCTATTTGTAAAGCTTTTAACTTTGTTAAACTTTCTGAGATTCACGGTCAGAAAGTGCTGCTTAAAAATTGAGTTCTTCTTTCTGCTACTTGATTATTTTTTTTTCCCAAGGCCTGGGTGAGATTTGAGTTTGCGTGCCAAAGTTGTATTATTGTTTTGTTTTGTTTTCCTAACCACTTCCACATGCAATCAGGTTTTATTGCCAGCTGCTCTCCATGGTCGGTCTCTGGGGAACACAGGCTCCTGTTTGTTGTTAAACTCACAGCACTTGGTTAGTTTAATTTTTTTTCAAATGTGAATTTGTCAGGTTTGGATTTCCACCAGTTGTCTTTACCCAGCCAGAGGTGGGCAATGATCTGTAAGAAGGGCTCATCAGAACCTCAAATTCCTGTAGAGGGAGAAATGGGCAAGTTTATCAGCAGCCTCACATCCTTTCTGTATTAAAATTAAGTATCTTGGAATTTCTCACTTCCCACAGAGCAGGAATACGAAATTTCATTTAATTAATAAAAGAAAAAAATTATTTCACAATTTTAAACAGAAAAGGACAGGGCTCCCTGTGATGATTGCAGCAGGGAGCCTGTGAGCCCAGACATGCTGCTCACCAGGAGGCTCCCAGGGAGGCCAGGAGCTAGCAGGAAACCAGCCAGGTTTCCCTAGGAAGTGTGTTTGCTCGCTGTTAGAAGATTTGATTCAATCAATCTGTTCCTGCAGAATATATATGCATATTTTTCAGGAACTGGCATTTTCCTATGGAAAAAAAGAGATGGTTTTGCTGAGTTAAAATTGGAGATTAGTGAGCATGCTTTTCTAGCTGCATTGGTGAGAAAGCCACATGTACTTTGTAAATGTATGTAAATATATGACAATCTAACACAGTTAGACAGTTGTACCAAAACTCTAAATTAGGGCCTATGGATGACCTAAATTTCTCCTTAAGGATTTTTGTATTGTTATCTGTCCACCTAAAGCTAGCACTGGAATGAGCAGACTACTGGAATGATTTTCTACCTCACAGGGAAAAGCTTGTGGAAATGAGACACCAGACAAAACAAAAGAAGAAGCCAAAGTGAGCCAGATATGGTGAGAACATGTGTACCCTCCTCAACTTTGCATATTCAGTGGGATTGCTGTGGGCCCTGTGCGTTTCCCTGTGGAGTTTGTTCTTTTAAACCAACCTTCTGATTGTGGGCTTGATCCGACGGTGCCAATAGCTGGAAAACTTGAGGAACTGGGTGTCTGCTCTGGATTTAAGCATTGGTTATTGGTACCAGGTGCACTGGCTGCACTTTTAGCAGCCTGAGGGTTGTGCTTTCCCCAGAGAGCTGACCATGCTTTGGAGGCTGGTGGCCAAGCTGCTGTGGTGCCAACATGGGCACCACAGGAGGGATGGTGGTGGTGAAAATAAGGAGGATTCGGGGCTGAATGGGGTAGCGTGGCTCATTTTCAGCTCCTCAGGAATTCCCAATGGATATTCCAGGGGATGGCACACGGAAGGGCTTAAGTTAGGACAGAAGCAGAGTGTCTGGCCCCAGGCACCAGACAAGAGATGAAGCAGTTTCTCCTGTCCTGGCAGGTATAATGGACGAAGGCCTGTGGGTCTCGTGTACTATTCAGTGTCTGAGAATCTAAACACCACCAACAAAATGAATTTTTTCAAACAGGCTGTAAAACAGAGATGAACTCTTGCAAGGGTTTGCATATGGACACCTTTCTACCCTGTGCTTCCTCTCTGTAGGAACAAAAACCTGTGGTAAGCGAGGAAAGGGTTTAACTCCTGAGCGAGATCTGGAGATCCTGCAGCATTTCCTACCCTTGCCCTCATCATCTTGCCCTGTTACTGTGGCTGTAGGCTTTTCTAGAGGAAAACTGGCTTTACAGGGGGCTGCACATCCAGTGCTCCCAGCTCCGTGTCACAGGGAGAGAAGAGGAGCTGTGGTGGTGGAGTATAAAGCCTGTATAGGGCTCTGTTTGGTAAGGCAAATGTGGGTGGGAGGAGTAAGACTAGAGCTTTAATTCTCTGTGTGTGGAAGTGATGAGAAGACTGAGCCCCTGGGAAGGCAGAGCAGTGTCACTGCCTGATGTGAAGGTTTTACTGTTTCATAAATAGATGAAGTCATCTAGTTTCTAGATGCAGGAAATAAAAGACTGTTTGACTTTCTGAATTTTTACGCACGTAAAGCTGTAGCACTCCTTTTCCTGGCTGAAGGGAGCTGTGCTTAGTGCTCAGCTGGAGCTTGGTTTGTATTTTAGTTGAAACACGTCTCCTTTGGAAATACCTTGTCCCATAGCACTGGTGAGCCCCACCAGTGAATCAGTGCTGACTCAGAAGAGAAAGTTCCACTCGCTGAATCAGCCACAGAGCTGTGGGACAAGGCGAGGTTTTCCTTGGCTCTCTCCATCCAAACAGTGATCAGACACGTAGATCTACTCCGCTTGCTAGGTGGGATGAGGTCACAGCTCAAGAGACTGAGGTCACAGCAGAACATATTTGCAATGAGAGAAAAAAAGTCATTTTCACAGACTTGCTTGTTTGGGCAGGATGTAGAAGGAGGTTTGATGCAGGGTATCCAGATTTGGAGCTCTCTGGATACTTATTTTAGAGTTTTCTAAAAGGAAATCATCATTCACACTTCGGAAATGAGGAGACACAGGTACACTTTGGGTGTTTTAATTGAACTATTATTCTAATATTCTGTCTGACTCAAACTCTGTTTTCCTTGCATGAGTCTCCTTCACAATGGTGGGTTTTGAGTTTTGTGGACTTGTTTATTTTTTTAACTCACCATTATATCAGCTGCAGTGCTTCTCATGGGGAGTAGTGGAAGATGCCAGAAGTTACTTTATGACTATTTAAGAGCTGGTATATTACTCACCTTTCTAAATAAAATATTATGAATTATGCGTAATGATGCTGAAAACGGTAATTTTAAGTTGAAACTTCAGAAGAAATTTTGTCAGATCTCTTATTCTCCAAAATATTTCCCTGCAAAGGTGACTGAGAGAAGATCGTGAACATGGTGTTTGACTACATCTGCATGGAGTGGGCTCCTTCAGCAAGAGAGCGAGTAATCCTGTCCCTCTCACTCCTGCCATCTGTGACTGCAGGAAAAAGAGTTTAATATTTGCTCCCTGTGTATTTAATGCCTCGATAAATTTTCCCTGGGCACTGCTGACCCTGTCAGCCATCTGTTTTTGGTACTGGGATGCCACACAGTGGCCTCCTTCAGAAACCTGGAGAAGGGGAGGAGGGAGGAAGGATATCAAGTTGATAACAAGAATGAGCAAGTAAGAATGTCATGACTCAGTTTGCAGTGTCTGTTAATTCCTTACTGGCTGTGGAAGCAGAATTTTATTTTGTATGATCCAAGCTACTAGAAACAAACATGAGAACATAGAAAAAAAGAGGTAGGAAACACCTCAGTTAACTAACAAAAAGTTCTTCTAAGAAAGTTATAAAGGAGTTTGTATGAAAGTAGAAGAGTTTTCTCTGATTTACTAATAATTGCTTTCTTTTCTTTGCTACTTCCTCTTTTGTCCTTAAATACAGACAACTAAGATTTGAAGATTTTCCTTTTAGATGAGCTCACGGTAAGAGGATGTTCAGGGTGAAGGTTTGGTTTTGTACTGCTGGTTAATTGAAGCACAGCTGCTCCTCAGGCAGTGGGGAAATCCTGTTTGGATCCAGACCTGGAACCTGTGTGATTTTAAATTTCAACTAAAGTGTTCCTTCATGCAAGTTCTGCCTTCGTAGAGTGTCGTAGAATGGTTTGGGGTGGAAGGGACGTTAAAAACCATCTTGTTCCAAAATACCTGCCATCAGCAGGGGTGCCACCCACTAGACCAGGTTGCTCAGAGCCCCATCCAGCCTTGAGCACTTGCAGGGATGGGGCAGCCACAGCTTCTCTGGGCAACCTCTTCCACCAGGAGGGAGGTGGGAATGGGGTCTACTTCATCCATTAGGAGCCTTCCTGGATTATTACTTTGTAACCACGACAAAATGCATGGGTTTTTGCTGCCCTATAGGTTGAGATTTTGACACCCTTCCCTCCCCTACAACTTCCTCATTCCTGTGAGCAGATAATCCACGGCAGGCGGTCAGTCCTGGAGACTTCTAATGCACCTGACCCTGAGAGCCTTCTGTGACAAGTAATCTGAGACAATAGCAAATCTGACAGTGTCAGACACTCTGATTTTCTGACATTGCAAATATGCACTTTGGACTATCAGGAATCCTTAAATGAAAGGCAGAATTTAGGAAGTTTGGACTTCAGTGGTGTTACGTATGTGCCTCCAGTCAGACAAGGTGGGTTGGTTATGGTTTGGTCATGAGTTAATGCCAAGTAAGGAAGCAGAAAGGTAGGAAAATGAACTCTATCTGTAAATCTTAAAAATAATTTCATGCGATTGTATGTCAGGTTTAGGTCTATTATTTCATGTAACCATCTGTGATAAGAATGTTCTGTACCTGCTTGTTCTAAGAATAAGCATCCTGTGCACTTTGATTTGTCGTAGTGTAAAGAGTCTGACATTTTTTACAGTAGATGGATGTGAAATGTATTTCTGTGAAAGCTCTGGGATCTCAATTTTAACACCTGCACATTAGTGTTATTAGAGTGGTGAGTGTTTCCTTGGTGAAATTATTGTTTACTTTGTCATTGTGCTTATAAGGCTGGTTTTATTTTGTCATAAATTCCAGTGCAGGCAGAGAAGCACAAGCGACTGAGGCAGTGGTTGCAGGAGAAACTGTCCCTACTGGGGGAATCTTTTATTTAATCTAATTTATTGCCAATTAGCACAAAGTTCTGGTCACCTTGGTTCTGATGTTGAAAAAAGGGAGAAAACTAATCAAATAAACACTTTGGTAGAAAACCTTCCTGCCTCTTCCCCAGGCTCAGCAGAAGCTTGATCAGCACTCACAGGAGCAAAAGCCTGGATGTAACAAATGAGAGCTGGAATTGAAACTGTCATAAAGGGACGTGGTGGGGCATCAACTTTCCTAGATGTGTATTTTCAACAAAGCAACCACTTTCTACAGTCTAATAAACGTCTTTTAATGGTCTGTTTGTCTGAGAAATGGAGAACAGGTTAATTTCGAAAGGAAAAGTCCATACTGGGCAAGTATGTGCACTTAAGATCCCCAAAGGAAGTATACAGAGGAAACCAAATTCTGTATTCAACTCAGTGAGGTTTTTAGAGGCCCTCCTCATGTAAATCCCAGTGCAATTAGCTGGAAAAGAATTTGTCAAAAAAATCTGATTAATTTTTTTTGGTGGAAATATGCCCATGTCATATCTTTTTCAAGCAATTTCACAAAGAATTAAAAAAAAAAAAATTCCATTCTGGAAAATGTTTCAGAAGAATAAGATGGTGCAAAAAGAAACTGCATATTTGGCTTGAAGTTTGATTCAATCTTTTATATGTGTTCTGTTAGTAAAAATGTGATGAAACTTTCAGCACAGAGAAAGAAGCTTTAAGCAGAAAGAAGAGCAAAGCCTTCAGTGTATATTGAATTGCTACTGTCATTAATGATTTTCAAAGCTGAATAAAAAATTAGATGTTTTATGAATTAATGGGAGTAGTTATATTTATTTCCTGAATAACCAATTTAATATATTTCCATTTGTTAAATAATATAAGAACAGTTTCTAAAAAATTTTTGGAAATTCCTAGTTATTCCCCTTTAGAGAAACAAATTTCAGAGTTTTAATTTCATGGGAAGGTTTGGAAATCCTCCTTTACTTTTCCTATTAGAGTGAAACCTAACTGGAAAAGGTGGAATTTCCCATGACATAAATGCTAGATTTTGAGAAACTTCACAAAAAAGCCGTGAAAAAGTTCAGTTGCCTGCTTGGAGGATGGGAGTTGAGTCCTGAAATCTCTGAGCACTAGTGAGAGAATTCTTGTCTGGCTGAAAAAGAAAAGAGAAATCCCATCACTGGGAACTGGAACATCCCTGTAGGTATCACTCAATGTGCCCTCTGAAATGCTCATCCCGTTGTACAAGTTTGGAGCCCAGAATTTTTTGGTGGGGTGTTTGGGGCAAATGGAGGCTGTGACACCCATGTCGAAGTCCTCCTGGCTTGAGAGAGAGGGTGTTTATGTGGGAATCCTGCTACCCAAGCTGATTTAGGGCCCTCTCATCTTCTCCTGCCATGGCATCTCCTTCATGGGAGTCTTAAAAGGTTTGGCAAACATCTGCCAGATGTGTTCTGAGTGCGGGGGATCCGTCCTTGGTGGAGGGAGAGGGCACTGAATGGATTGTGAATTTTCTGCCTTTATTTCCCATCCGAGGTGTCCCAGCAAGTGGGGGATCTGGGGCCTCTCACCGCTGTGTTGTTCTGTGGTGCCTGCAGCTGAGTTTGACTGGATGTGGGTTCTTTCCAGTCCTATATTGCAATGTTTTTGTTGGAATCCTGTTCCTTCAAACCATGTCTTCATCAGTATTCCAGGGCATTGCTCCAGTCCCGCTTCTGCCTTCTCCCCAAGGAGTTTTCCACCAGGATGCAGAGGTTTCTCCTGGATACCTGGTCTCTGGCAGGATCTGCTGTCAGTGATCTCCATTCTTACAGCAAACTGCCTCCTGGAGCTGGGGTGTGAGACTGACTAGAACACAAACCACAGAGAAATAACCTGTGGGTTAATGCAAACACCGAGTTGAAGTGGTGGTGGCTGCAAGCTGGCTGTAAAATCCATATGGCAGGTTAGAAAAACAGTGAGAGCCATGCCATGTAAAACAGTGTCAGTGTGCTTGGGGTGGTGGAAGGAAGGTTGCTACTTACAGGTTCCTGGAGAGAGAGTAAAGTTACACAGGAGCTCGGGTGGTTTCCCCTGTATCTCCTGCAATTTATGTAAATGCTGACTAAAACTGTTTTGCAGTCAGATGAACACTTGTATTCCTGGCTGAAAAGACTGGGAAGCAGGGGCTCCCAGCTCCACTGGGATGTGCTGGTTGCAGTGTGGGTCCTGATCTTCAGTAGACTCAGAAAACCTGTATTTCCAGTGTAGCAAAGCAGGGACTGTCATGAAATCAACTGCAGTAAAGGAATGCTACAAATTCTGGCCCTGCAGTGCTGTCCTTCCTCACAGTCTGCCCTTCCAGTGCTTCTGCTCAGTAAGCTGAGGTCTGAGGAGGTTCCTTGCTTTTCTAAGCAATATATTTTTCTTGCACTTCTTATCATTCCTATAATGGCTTTTTATAATACCCAGCTTCTTTCTTCAGCTGGAAATAGGGTTATTTTAAGTGTAATTCAGAGAAATACAACTTAAGAAATTTTAGCTGACACCACAGTGCAGTATGTGTTCGGTGTCAGGAGTACTTGGTGTGTCACGAAATATTCCTTTGGTGAATTTTACTCTGTCTAACTAATGTCTGTGTTGCTGTCCCAGCCCCTTTGCCATCAGTCAGGCTGATTTAATCAACTTAGAAAGAAGGGGAGCACTGGAGGAGTAGTGTGTCAAACCAAGCAAAAGCAGAAGTGGATCTCAAAACTCTATACAACATCTCTAAAGATCTCCTACATCACAGATAATGGCTCTTCATGATCCTTGTGAATTCAGAGGTGTTGGCAGGTAAATTTTAGCTCATTCAAATTTAGGAAACAATGTTACACAATATATACAACTTGAGAGATTTCTGCAAGAAGGAATGTATGTGTTAGTAATGATCTTGGGTTATTTCATTTATATAAGGAGCATCCTGCTGCAAAGATGCTACCCTTTGTAGTACTACTTTTTTGATAATACCAGTATTTTTTACAGTATGATATTCCCACATTCTTCTTTTTCACCAAGGAGCCTGTGCCTGATTTCATGTGGAGGATGGCTCAGAAATGCATTTCAGGGTTTCTTAGCAGTGGGCTTTTTGCAGTGGCGCAAAACAGAGCTAACAACGTTTTATCTAGAGATTAATGTATGAGACCCATTTTAATTGGCTGAATGTTATCATGGGTGCAAAAATCCAAAGAGTCACAACTGAATTAAGTAAATCACCTCACCACATCTTTTGATTTTAAGCATTAATGCTTATCACTTCTAGATTGGTCCCCATCCACCACGTCCTTTAAAGACTGCAGAGCAAAGATGATCTAGCCAGCAGTGATGGCAGTCCTTGGCTTTTGCTTGGACAGGTCTTCCAACCCTAAGGAATTACAGGCAATTGGGAAAAAGTTTAACTAAGAAGAAAGTTGTCGGGTTTTTGCTAGAGAACGTATTTGTTTGAATTTACTCAAATTTCTCTCTTCTTTCTTCAGTTTTCCTGCAAATTATTATTGCCACATGTTATGTCCTTTGGAGTGTGATCCAACAATCTGAGTAGGAAATAGGAAGGTGATTTACTTACATGCCATAATGAAAACAAAACTCTCTTTAGGGAGTCTTCCAGTGGAACTTCTGCTGGACTCCCTGCAAAGTTGGTCCAGCCTCAGGGAGAAAACGTAGCTGAATATGATTATGCAAAAGAGTAAGTGATTTCCACCTTTGATCACTGGCTGATCATAAAATACTGAAAAAAAGTATTAAAAAGAGTGGTAACAGCGGTTTTAGGACTGCAGTTTTACAGTTGGTGAGAAGCACATTGCTTTGCCACCCTGGCAAAACACAATGCATCTTTATTTTTTGCCTTCCTTAACCAAGAAACGCAGCGTGTTTGACAGCTCACAGGCTGAATGGGTTTGCTTTCCATGAGGAAAAAATAAACATATGTGGGATGTGGAGGTGGTGTTGTTTCTGTTTAATTTGTGGTGGGGTGGTTTTGTTTCTGCTTAATTTGTGTAAGGTTGAAAGCAGGTATTTGGGAAGTTATTTGCTGTCATTTAGAAGGTGTTACAGGGAGGTCTTGAGCAGGAAATTATGAAAAGGGAAGTTGTGTGCCTTTGAATTAATCCTTTATAAATAGGTGCAACCAGAGGGGTTGAATAAAGGCTAGGATTTATTTGCATAGGAAAATAAATTATGCATGTTATATGCATAAAAGAAAAAGAGAAGAGCTGTGTGGCGGTGAAAATGTGAGATGTTTCTGAAAAAGGCTGTTTTTTACTTTTGCACAAATATGGCACAGTGTTGACAGCGCTCATGACATCATGTGATGTGTATGATGTCAGCAACTTGGTGTCAGGCGATGGTGTATTTTAACTTGCATTTCAACAAGAAAAAGACAAACGCTTGGGTTTTCTTTAAAATGTGAAACATAACGGCTCCAAATTAAAAGGCAAAAATAGCCCACACTCCCCACCAAAATGTCTTGCTCCAGTTCAGGGGGAGCTGGTCTCCATCACCCAGCACAGGGAGGCAGATGTAGGTGCCACGGAAGGCGTGCTCTTCCCTCTGCTTTGTGCTGAGACTATTTCTCTGGTTTTAATGACATTTCTCCTTCTCCTGCCCAGTGGGATCAGAACCAGTATCCAGCTTAGAATGGCAACACGCCGTGGAAGTTGCAGCCTGATTGCTTGTAGTTAATCCATAAAGTAATTCTGTTTCTTAGACATTTATCTTTTCTACAGTACTGACTCGGGTGATAATGTGAGGGGAAAAAAAGCACCCCTCGGGTAAGAAAGTGAATTTTTGCATATCACACTGCTTCTGAAGAGCTTCCTGGTGCTCTGCTGGCAGCTGAATGATAATTTTCCACTCTGCTACTTCTCAATGTAAGACTAAAAATTCTGTTAATAGTGAGCTGCTATGTTAATTAGTTAATCATTTAATTGTTTCTAATAGCTGTTTCTACTAGTGCAAAGTAAAGAGATATAAATCTAGCAATGCATATTTATTTATAAATCTGGAAGAGAGGAGGGTTTATACCTGGATGTATGTCTCTAATTGGATGGATTTTCTAAGAACCTGATTTACAGAGAAAAGATATCAACAACAGACTTTAAGCTTTTTCCTTTTGGGAACTCAAAATCACTAATTACTCTTCAATTCTGCCTCTTGATTTCTTTATTTTTATTGGCCTTTTTTGGGAAGAGAACATAAAATGACTCAAGTATGCTGTGCTTTAGTGGTTCTAACTGATTTTAGTTCTGCACTTAATTAATGAGAAATTATGGTAAATAACTCTAACTGTTTGGCATTCATTGAAAAAGATTCCTGGAAATGATGGAGGCCAGATGAGAGAGGGAATTGAAACTCTGAGAAGTGGGCTGGTGGGGCAGCTGCTTTCCCAGAAACCATGTTCTATTACGCTGTATATGCTTCTTACAAGTTATTTATTTAAGAAGGAGAAAATTTTGAGAGGAAAAGTCTGTACTGAAGAGGTTGAAGTCTGATTTTACATCCCTATTGTGTGTGACAGCCTCACCTTTTAGTCTCCAAAGTTTGGCTGATCTTCTGAGGTGTTTTGCAAGTGGGTAGCTTGATTCTGTGGTGGCGGGGAAATTCCTGTGGAGTCCAGGTGATCCCCACGGGTTGTGTGATTCCTGATGAGGGGATACAGGGTAGCTGAGTGTTAAAGGAGCACCAAAATGTAGGTATGTAGCTAAGAATTTTTACAGATTATAGGTAGAGGAGTAATGTTAGGTTTTTAAGAACACTGAGTGTATCCCAAGTACCTCAGTTACAACCTGGTGCTGAACAGTTCTGTAGCATCACAGCCACGTGATGCTCTTTGGGTGTTACAAGAAAAATTACCATCACCAAAGCACACTCCACCTGCCTTTAATGTTTTAAATTTCACCACCGGGTTTTTTCATGAGGTTCTGTTGAACTGAGCTGTGTCTGTGAACAGCACAGGTAATTAAGCTATACCTGAAGTGTATTCAGGCTCCAGAGATGTGTTACGTTCAATAAGTTCACAGTGCATTCTTGAAGTAAATGAAGCAAGATTTCTGGAGTCTACCTGCTGAAAAAATGCATTATGCATTTCCAACTAGCTCTACCAGCCAGGTTTAAGCTGTTCATACACTGCTTTGTTTGTCTTGTGACTTTATCGCTTTACAGAGTAAATTGCAGATGTCTGAAAATCAAAAACCTCCCAAATGCCTGTTGAGAAAATTTAGGATAGAAACATAAGTGGGCAGTTTAGGAGTTTGCTTCTGTTATATCATTGAATAAAACCAGTTTGATGTCTTTGATGAGATGAGACGGTCTGAAGGCAGAGAATAGCTCATGTTTATGCTGTGGGAGCATTGGAGACACTGTCTGTTCCCAAATTCAGGGTACAAATTGTTTTGCAGCTAAGGGTCAAGAAGAATATACCCTCTTTTTCCCCTCTCCATATCCTGCAGGATGCTATAGAACAATTAAGTTCATTGGGGGTTGGGGGGCAGGATTAATCCTCCCACGGAAACATCTGGAACTGGTGAATATCTGAGGTAGGAGACCCTCTTAGAACAGAATATGGAAGATTTCCACAATGGAACAAACCAGCTTTTATTCTTTCCTTTCTCCTGTTCTCAGCTCTTTGTTAAGTGACAGATTTTAAGACCTGAAACATAGAAAAAGTGTGTCTGTGCTTAAGGGGGGATAGGAAGGAAGAACTTCAGCCAAAATGAACATTATAGACCAGACAGAGGATATGCTTATTCAGGATGGGATGAAAGAAGAAAATACCTCTCGTGACATGAGACCATTTGAACTTTCAGATACCTGGAAATAACACTGGTAATGGCAAAGTACAGTGGAAATTTCTTCTAGAAAGTAGAAAATCAGGGGATGGATGGAAGGGCTGGTTTGTCTCAGAAGGACATTTCCCCAAACACAAGTTAAAAATCATGAGTGAATGGTAGATACTTGCTGCTGACTCAGAATGAACACTTCTTTTTGTCTTTGTTTCTCTGTCATGGTTTTCAAAATGCATGAAACAGATATGTATTCAAAAGTGCTATTTTTTATAGACTCTCATATTTCCTGGCTGAGAAGTTACTTCAGAGCAGAAAACTGGAAACTTCCTGAGCCTCAGGCAAAGTGGAGCCATATATGATAAACTCCTCTGCACCAGTAATTTTACATGGCTTATTTGGCTCGTGCTTGTTATGATTTCTGCCTGGTTTTCTGATGAGTCCAAACAGAAGAGGCTGATTCTGTGGTGACACTCTCTTCCAGCAGAGAGTAATCGGTCTTTGGATAGATGCACCAATATGATAATTTTTCTGCAGGGAAATTATTTGTCTTGATGTTTTTGCATCAAGGCTAAGTGGGAGGAAGCAAACCAAGTCTGTCTCAGCTGATGTTTTGAACTGCCTGAGATTTGCCTACCAGGCTTAGGGAATTTATTAAATGTGACTTGTGTGGTATAAACTATACTATTCAGCTTCCTGCCTATCTCCTGCCCAAAGCAATTTCAATTGGATCACTTTATTTTCAGGACTTCCCCCACCCCAACCTTCTCTTCAATGTATCTGTATTTGACAGTGGTGTTATTTTGTAAATATATGCATGTGTTTAGCACAAACTAAACCAGAACTGGTGGTGCTGGAGAAGTGAGAGTTCTCTTTAGGCATCTACTAAAATTTCTTTTTCCCCCAAGAAGCTATGAATTTTTTTTTCTGCTGAAAACTCGCAGTATGTGGCATCAGTGATAAATTGACTTGATTTACTCTAGATTTGTTAAATAACATTTTATTTCTATTGAAATCGTAACGTTGGATGCAACCTGATTCTTTCTAAATTACCCTGTATTCTGAGACTTCTATCAGCATGTTTAATAGAAATTACTATTATCAAATTAAGATGTTACAATTTAAGAGTGTCTAAAACGTTTTGTTGGGGTTTTTTTTCTGTCCTATGTAAAGTAAATATTGTGACAGCTGTCTAACTGCAGATGTCTTCATAATCCTCCTGGTAGGATTTCATATTAATGAGATTTTTCCTGCCTATAAGTTTGATTTCATGCATGTAGGGTTGCTGCTGGGTCCTTACACTTACTATTATTTTCTTGAGCACAACAGCAGCCTATAAATGTGCTCCTCTGCCTGGGAGCTGACTCAGGCAAGAACTAGAAAGTTTTTGTGTGCCTTCAAAGACTGTGAGGACATAGACACAATCTCCACACGAGTATCTGAACTATCAGAGCATCTGAGACTCTGCAGAAGGCACAAAACACAGCCACAGCTGGCCCTTTGCCCTGGCCCAGGGATTTCTGTTTGATTATTGACGTGGCTTTTTTGAAGCACGTCAGCCAAATTTCCAGCTCAGATGTTTGTCTGCGTGAGATGGGGATGCGAGACTTGAAAGTCACCTAAGACTGTGGTCTGTCTCCTTCTCCTAGAAGCTTTGCTTGAAGCATTCCAGGAAAGAAAAATAACTCTCCAAAGGGTTATCTGATCCTCCAGAAACTGACTGGTGTGACATCAAGAAAGAGCAGTTAGCTGTAGCTGCTCCTTATAAATTCAAGCGAGGGTGAAATCAGTTCTCTGTTTAATAGTAATTTTATTTAATATTGCAGTAAAGTGTTCTCTTTTTTTTTGATGCCTGTAAAAAGTGCTACAGAAATTGAAGAGTATTTTATATTCTCAGAGATACTGCAAGATGTATAGAAACAATTTTCTCTGTTTCCAGGTTTCACATCCCATTGGATGTGAGGGAGACTTAGGTACCCTCTTTTAAGAAAACTGGGCATTTCAAAAACACTGAAGAACCAGGAAAGGACTTCAGAATAGAGCAAACAAAAATAAAAGAATATAGCAGCTATTTCAAAACTGCAGCCAAAAATAAATTCCTGTCAGGAGTATCCAACCTAGTCAGCCTCAATCTGTGGGGCAAGGAAGGATACTGAGAACTAAAACCTACAGCAGCTGAAAAGCAGAAGTAGCTAATAAAGCACAGTTATTAGCTGTGGTTTGTTACGATGCTTTAACCCCCCCAGAAAAGGCTGACCCAACAAGCTAAAATTCCTTGTCACCATCTACAATCTTTTTACATTACCGCTAACACTTCAGCTAATAATTAGGAATTCCTCTGGTTTTCACTGTCACTGTATGAATCATTTGGTTTAAATGTGGGTACCTTAAGTGAGTCTGAATGATTCTGCTGGAATCAGCAAATTAAGCAGACCATTTAATCTTCTCAGCTGCATTTACCTGGCTAGAGGAAACGTGGCACAGACATTTTGAATGTTAATGGCAGGCTTGTGAAAACGAAGGTTCCTCTTACATTTGTAAAGGTCAGCAGAATGAATGGCACAATTCACATCACCTGAAAAAATGAAAACATCTTGCAAAGTGTCAGAAGTGAAAAAAAATTAGTATTGATATGGATAAACATGTGAAGGAATTCAGTGAAATGGGTACAGAATTTGCTTTGGGTCTAGGGATGAGCGACTAGTGGGATCTGTATAAGGAAATCAACTGAAAATGTGGAGATAAACCTAGACTGGGAAAGCTAATTCTAAAGAGATAATTGGTCTGTAACATCTTCATTTCCCCACTCCTCTACTGAGTATGTGGTCACTGATCAACCAGCATTTTTAATGAGTATACATTACACACTTTAAAGAATCAGTTGTGAGGCACAAATAAAGAAAATCCTGTGAATGGACTCTAATGGTAAAATATGTAATACTCATAATTAAATGTTAAATGTTGTTTCAACTAAATGTTGAAAATCCCACCACTTTTCCATTGATAATAAAATAGGTGTACTTGGCAACTACATAAAATAATTAAATGTGGGATGCATTGAAGTATCCCCATTTAACTATCTCCTTTGAAGTAGTTGCTATTCTTTTGCTTAGTTGAAAAAAAAAAGAACTTGCTCTGCTTATTTTCTGAGAGGTCCCTTCAAATGTTGCATTTTCCAACATATTTGGGTTTTCATTATTTTTTTTAAAATTATTTGCTTGAATGGTTCATTTCTGGTTTTCTTTTCTTTTAGCTTTTCTTCCATGCAACTGCTTCAGTACCATTTTCCTGCCTCGCTGGCCCCAGGCTCAGCAGCATCTGTAGGTCAGCTGAGTTTTGTGCAGACTGGTGAGGAATTGCTGTAGGCAGCAGAGTTTTGTGTGGAAGGAAATGCTGCAACTGCTTTATGGGAGTAGATTACATTTCTCACCTAAGGGGCTACCAGTGGTTAAATTGGTTCTGTTGGGCTGTCTGTGGGTTCAGAGCCCTGCATTTATCCAAAGTGCTCTTAACCAAAACCAGCATTTAACTTCCTTGCTTATTGGAAGACTTTGAGCCCATCTACTCCAAATGAATCTTTAGGTATCGTTATTAAAATATCAGCAAGGGATATCACTCGAGACTGGAGTGCCCTTGCTCTGATTTCTGTGAAAACACAGACAAGGAAATATTCCCTGCCCCAAAGAAATGAAATGGGTAAGACAAAGCAAACAGAAGCATCTGGAAGGGATGTCATTCTGTGTGTGTCATTGTGTGTGTGTGAATGAACTTGGTTGCAGTCACACAGTGAATAAATCCTTGGCACACCTCAAGGTCTCTTGAATGTTGTGTGGTTGATTATTATTTTTTTTTTTAATAAATGCAACAGTGATTTGAAATGGTATCCACAATGTCAGAAATCCCCCTTTTATCTCTTGGTATTGGTCCATAGCTGGAAATACCCCTTCTGTTGTATGAAGTGATCTCACTGACCTGCTGCACTCCCTAATCCCTATCACCTGCCCCTCTTCCTTCACCTGCCCTGTGGTCTAGGAAAGGTGTGAAAGGATAGAGCATTTTTTATCTTGCATCAGTAGCTGTTTATCAGAGAGAAGTGAAGTCCAAAGTGGGGAAAAAGTGAGATACTTTGCAGTAGCCTAATTTATAGAGGTGGTAGCTTCTTTTGAAGACCAGGAATTTGGTCAATTGTTTTTAATAATGAACAGATTGAGCTATAAATCAATTTACCTAATGCCACAGATTGGTGAGAGGAATAGAAACAGTGGAGACCACAGACATACTATGGTTTTATATTGCTTTTTCATCTGGTTTCCAGTAACCTTTTCTGCATATTTGTTTCCTCACCATCTTCCTGTCTCCCATGGTGGTATTTTGGAATACTACTGGATTCCTTTATGTAAGAGGTCTCCACCAAGGCAATGGAGTGAAGCTGTAGAAGTTCCACCAGCTCTGTTTTCTGATGGGACACAAAGATCCCTTTGCTTTCAACCCAGCTGCCTTCCCCTCTCTTCCATACTTGGCACCTTATCTTCTACAATTATGTGGAAAAAAATAATAATTAGTACTGACAGGAATGCGCGTGCACGCACACACACACACATACACATTTATATATAAAGTTTTGGGCCAAGATTTACACAAATAAACTTAGATCTAGTTTAGATTTTTTTCTTTATAGTGATTAGCTGACGGTTTCAAAAGGCACTTTGGGGTCTTACTCATGTAGAAAGTCACAAGAAACCACCACAACATGAAACAACAGCAGCCACTGGCAATGCTCAAGGCAGTAGTGTGGATTCAGGGGCTGAATTTGTGTCCACACACCATGAAACCAATCCTGCAGGCTGTAGTCATGATAGTTCCCATATTGGGGTGTTCTGTCACATCAGCTGACTGGTTCTGCCTGGTTTACAAATAATCTTTCTTTGGTAAAGTGACCTACTTTTTCTACATTAATATGAGGCTCCATCTGCAGCAGGGGATTCATTCAGGCATTGTAAAATTTGTAAGTGACCATTATCAAATTTAGTAGCACCTTGAGGTGTAAGTTAGGGTCAAAGTCCCATTACACAGGCACTGTAAAAACTCCCAGGAGTTTTTCCTTGACAGGAAATTTCTCTTATCTAAGTATTCAAGAACAGCCAAATTTAGGAGGTGAAATAGTGGTGCAGAGAAGAAAATAATTGGCCAACGTCATGTTGCAAGACAATAGAAAAGATAAGAAATTAAACCATAGTCCTGATTCAGTGTCTTATCAGGAGCCACTGTTATGTTCCATAATTAAATAGTAAGACGATATTATATTTAATAGAAGACAAGGAATAAAGTAGAACTATATACCTTTGTGGTGCTCTGGACTTTTTTTCCTGCTGTTTGCCCAATATTTGGGCACAGTGTTGACTTGAGGAATGTGGACTTTTATTCTGCGCCAGTTATGGGCTTTTAAATCTTCCTATCCTTTCCAGCATGGAGACTTTTGATTGCCTATTTCATGCCTGACTCTGCCCCTTCTGACCAGAGGAGGTCATTTAGGCTCCTTGCCCCTGCTGCTCCTGAGCAGGGTATTTTTCACCTTGCTTTTTGTATAGCCTTGTGTGGATGGTGCTTTGTGCTGCAACACCTCCACTCTGAGCCAGCTGCTGGTCCTTTACCTTGTTCTGTGCAAGAGTCTGTGCAGACCATGATTCTTTTCCCTGCAAGTTTATCTCCTCTTGCTGTCTGCATGCCTTTCCCGGGGTTGGATCTCGCCTGCCTGCTTTACAAACCAGAACCTCTCCTGTTGGCTGGAGTAAGTGAGCCACAAATGTGCCTTTAATTAAGAAACTTTTAACAACTCCAAGCTATGTGTTGATATGTGAGTTCTTGGGTCAATAACGTGAGCATGCAGCTCATATTTTGCTGCTTAACTTCTAGTCCAAGGTCTCTATTCTGCCACAGGAGTCACGGCAGTTCATGGTTGGCTTTGTGTTAACGCCTGGCAAGAAAGTGTGTCTTCTTATGTCCTTTCTTCCCAACAAGACAGCAAAAGCTCCACCTTTCTTTTCTCTGCCCTGCTCCCTGTGAATAGGTTTGTTTGTTTACAGGCTTCATTGTTGTTACTCTTGCTCCAATGCTCGAGCAGACTTGTAGACTCAGAAATGTAAATGCTGCTTTGTTTGCCTCTTCAATCAAATTCTGTTCTGGTGTGTGTTCTGCCTGGCTGACCACTGGTGCTGTGCTTGTCATACATTTATTAGGGAATAGCAAAAGAGCCAGAGTCTCTGAAACTACATTCGCTTCCTGCCAGGGACATTATTTGCAGAGATGCTGCAGGTTCTGCTCCTCTCCATTTAAGCACGCACACAAGCTGGTTTCTTGGCCTCTTCCATCAAACTGTTCCATTCAGGGCTTTGCAGTTTTACAATATAGAAGGAGAAATTAAAGGATCTTGATGAGTGGAGTCCTTCCTTACTGTTTTGTGTAGCTCCTTCCTTGCTAAAACAGAAGAAGGGCTGAAACAACACTGGAATGAATTAATGGTGGGGGGATGGCAAAAACAGGAGCAGGACTACAAAGCAGCGAGTGCCATGCAATGCAGTGTGAATAATTTCAGAGTAACAGCACTGACAACGTCTGAATTAGGAACTGGAGGATTTAGGAGGAGAAATGTTCCTCTGTGGAAGATCAAGATTTCCCTATGTATTCTGTTTCTCGTCCTGTGTTTAACACTGATAACACAAGAGGGAAATCCCTGTTTTCTCCTTCATCTACAATTAGACATGCTGTATTTTATTTACAAGTACCTTTCAAGTAGCTAACGCAAAACAAACCACTTTGTGATTACTCCTCTCTTTAAATGCAGATTTTCTTGGTTCAGATAGAGTAGGGTCGCACAGACATCTCCATGAGCACTGTCCTTCCACCTTGTGAATCCTGAGGGGTTTTTTGATAGAAAGCAGCTCTGGAGATAGATTGCCTTTTTTTCCAGCTCATGGACTCAACTGTGCTGATCTTCCCACTGATGGCATTTTAGGTTCTTCTCCTGATACATATATTTTGATACTTGCATGACATCTGCTAGTACAGAGAACCAGGTGTGGTGTGACGAAGATAAGGACTACATTACTTGGCAAGTTATACAATCCTAAAATCTGTCATAGGAACATAAAGTATTGGAGTTTAAAGATGGAGCATTTGTAAGCTTACACTAGGTGTTTGCTTTTATTTAGAATAAATGTTTGGATGCTATCACAAAATGACTGGAATTATAGGTATTGTGTTAAACCCTTCAGCCCTTCCACTTGACTGCTTCACGAAATTCCCCAAAGTTTTCCCATTACATAACATGGTGGGCTTTTCTATGGCAGCTCTGATGTGCTACACTTTTCCTCAGAAAAACTAAGTCTTTGGGAAATGGAATCCAGGCAGGATGCAGGGAAATAGGAAATCTCTGTGGCTTCTCTTCCTGGCATAAACAAAACCCTAGGCTTCATTATGGCCCCTTTGACAAAATGTAAGAGAAGCAGTTGCTAAAATTGCCAAGCAAACCCAAATTGTGATTGCTGGGATGTTTGACTTTGTCAGCTGTGAAGACGAGCGGGTTCTGAGACTGGACCTATGCTCCTGCATGGATTAGCGAATAAGTACAAAAGATGGCACGGTTTCACAGACTGAAAGGAAAGGGATCTCTATAAAAAGCAGACAAGCCCAAACACCAGGGTTAAATGCGAGCTTTGAGGGGTAAGTCAGGTGAGGGGGCAGCTGAGGTTCTCAGCTTGCAGCACCAGCAGCAGTCACACATGATGGAAACGCTTTGCCCGGCGTGTTGTGCTGCCTGTGTCAGGCTCTGCAGCTCCTGCTGGTGCCCCAGAACAGCAGAGACGCCTCCCTGCCATTGCCTTGGCACCAGCCGGGCTCCCAGCATCACTGAGGAGCAGCAGCAAGGCTTGTCCAGGTGGCAGTCCAAGAGGATGCAGCTTTCCTAGTTCAGGGTATGTATGATCTTAGAAGTAAATAGAAAAGTCTTTTTTTTTACTGACCATTTTCCCTTTCCTTTCCTTTTTTTTTTTTAGTCTGTGCAGTATACATCTCCTTTGGAATCAATCCCAAATGATGTGTTTAGCCTTTTCGTGTCATGCCCACCTGCTATTTTTCAGACATTTCAGAAAATTAACTGGTTTCACAATATGATTTTAACGTATGTCAGAGGGACGGAGGCATTAGGACAAAATTGGAGAGGGAGCAAAACATAAATGCATCCAGAGCTGTTATTTCATGTTAATATGCAGATGTTTTCTATTCCATAAAGACATGGGGAACCATGTGGAACTTCCTCTCCTCACTCCTTTTGTCCCAGCCCTATTCCCCAGTTTTGCATTATGTCTGATTGTTGCATTTTCTTGTAACCAAGAGTGTGTATTATCCTTGAGGCACCATCTGTTTGCTTTGTGCCTGTCTGAAATACCACCATGGGACCTGGCACACACAGCCCCTGAATGCTCTAATGACACACTTTAATGGCCTGATGAATAGGGCAGTTCTGCACTTCCTTGATGCTCCTGGATTCAGAGCATGAATAAAACAAGCTCCAGCCCAGGGAGCTCCTAAATGCTCCGCAGCCAATAGGAATTGGTGCTGGTTTGGAAATGTAGGTGAACATTGCAACAAGGCATGTGTGTTGTTACAGAAGGTTTGTGTTTGGAGTATATTTGGAAAGAGTGTATTTTCTCTTGTAATGCAGTGTGAAGACACAATTCCTATTGCTCATTTCGGCTGAGTTGGAATCTGACCCAGCTGTCTCTGAGCTGCAGCTGAATTAGCTCCTGAGTCAGTTATAATCCACTTTTGAAGTGTGATAGGAATCCCATTTTCCCTGACTCATTTTTAGCCCATTGTCAGTAATTCAACATGATCTTCAATAAAGATATGACAAACTCAATTTTTCCCCATTACAATTACCTTTTTAAGCAATAATATTTTTCTCAGACTGTATTTCTTGGTTTGTTTTGCTCCAAAATTCAAAGCCACAAAAGAATAATCAACAATATTTAGAGCTTTTGGGGTCCACACTTTGTGTGATGGTGTATGTCAGCATCCTTTTCTACAATTCAATAGAGCAGAGATGAAGCGTATCCAAAATCAGGCTTGTCAAAGATCTCTCTAATATTTAAAGAGAAAAAAAGAATATATATTTTAAACCACATGTTTTCTGAATCAAAGCTGAATTCTGTTTGCTACAAGCTTTCTATTTTCTTTCAAGAAAACCCCGGCTCTAAACTTAAGAAGGGTGAAGCATCCTTGTGAATGTCTGTAGAAAGAAAAAATAGGGCACCACTTGAGGGCAGCAAATGCTCAGCTTCTCTCTGACAATACACTGAAGTATCATGAGGCGGCAGGAGACTGTACTTTTATTTACCATTAATTAATCTTGTAATTTTTAACTTGTCTTACAAAGAGCATCGTTTCCAAATATTTGCACAGATAGAAAGAATTTTTTTCTTTTTTTCCTGCAAAAATAAAATAGGTAATTTTTTTTCCTGGGTTTTTATTTTTGCTTTGGGATTCAGTAAACATATGAAGGTACATGGAAGTTTTTTGAAGGTGGAAGAGAAGGGCTCCAGCCGTAGAAGCTCATTTTCACCAAGTATGTCCTAGGAATTTTACATGCCATTTGTGCAAAGTCTTCACACAAGAAAATAGAAAAAAAAATATATGAACTTGGAAAAAAAATTCAGTATAAATGATAATGTGAGATCATGTAACTTTCAGATACTTAAAGAATGAAGACAGTGTCAAAATACACATTTGAGATGACAGATTAAATCTGCACAAGAACCTTTAATCCTAGGATAGACTAAATTCTTACAGAACTTGATTTCACAACCATATTTTTTCCCAAAAAATGTTCTTTTTAAAATGCAGCAAAATGATAAAACACGATCCATCATCTGGAGCTAAATTTATGCCTTTGTGCTCCCTTAACAGCTTTAGAATTTAGATGCCAAGTAGAGATCTTTACCAATTAGGGTAACAGGCTGATCAGCCAGGAGGTTATTTGGGAACTCGATGGAGAACCCATGGGGCTTTTTTGTGATTCATGGTGATGATGGAGAAGTACAGGTTTCAGGTTAGTTTTTTACTTTCTTCCTGGTGCCATCTTTCCTCAGCTGACTCATTTTGCACCTTTTCTTGCACCTGTTGCTGCCCTCTCTGTACAAACCTTTTGTCCTCATTGAACGTTTCCATTTTTCTGCTCTGCAGTTTGAACTGCTCCCCCTCAGCCCCTTGCTTCCTCATCCTCTCCCGAGCTCCTTTTCCATGTCAGCTGGAATTCTCCTCCTCCCCCTTGCTGAAGCACCAGGATGGGAGCAACCAAAGTGCATCAGAAATCACTTTCACCTCCTCTGCTCCGTGCTGCAGCACCCTCAGCTTGTGGAAGATGTCAGGGCAGGGATGTCCTGCTCAGCCCTGTCAGCTGTGACTGTGTGAGAGTATTTTGGGACCTCGGAGTCTTGTACAGCACAACCTGAGCAGATTTTCACAGGGGCTGCAAATATCAGCACTGTTTTCACCCACTTTTTTGCTGAACTTTAATTTCTGGTCAAAACCACGGAGTTGCTGGAGAGTTCTAGTTTTATGGTGGTATTTATTTTAATGCTAGGGAGAAAGTGAAGTCAATTTACCGTTTTCAGAAACGAGTGAACTGCATAAGCCAACTAAAAATATATCTGCATACAGAAATAAAATTCAAATTCAACGCTTAATGCAATTCAGCACCATAATAGGCAATTTCAGTTTGTGTGAACCAAGTTGATGAGATTTAATTGAAGGCAGGCTTATGTAATTGAAAATGTAAAAGATGTCTTACCTGTAGGTATTGTCATTGGTGTTACCTCTGCTCTGTTTCTCTGGTCTGAGGTCACATTTCCCTGTGGATGCACAGGAATTTTGAAAGGGCATAAATGTCTCTGTTTCACAGATGTAAACCCACCACTCAGAAACACTGTTGGTCAGAGTTTTCAAGACTTGGCACCGCTTTCACATTTTAAAATTTTCAGCTTTTTTTAATCCAATCTGTGAGGAAGAATCTGTCTTTTCCACAGTGCCTTTACATTGTCCCTCCCACTGAAAGTAAACTGGGGCTCGCAGACCCCTCTTCTGAAAATCAGGGTTTAGCTGTGTCAGATGAAGTCTGCAGAAGCTGGCCATTACTGAAATGCTGCTTTTTTACCCTATCTTGCACAGGAAATCTGTTTCAGAGCCAGAAATACAGATTGAATCTCAGGACTTCTACACCTTTGGATCAGCAGCAAGACCATCTGTCACTTCTAATTCCTGCTATGAAAAAGATGATCTAGTTATCTTTGATGGAATAGTTCTGAATTTGCAAGCTACATTCTTCTCCTTTTCCCCAATTAGATTTTCCTCCCCTCCTACATACTGGAATCTCTATTTGAAGGTTCAGCCTTGGATAAAGCTAAAACCCAAAAGATGCCTTTTTAATCACTGGCTCCCCACTGGATTTGATATAAATTTGCAAAACATGCTAACTCCTCTCACCAAAGCAATCTTGACTTGGTTCCAAAAGTGAGAGAAAACAGGTGAATTCCTTGTCACTTTAGATTTCACTAAGGATATGCAGAACTTTTGCTCCATTTTAAGCTTGATGTATGTTTTGGAAAGTAGAAGATTTATAAGGAGGGGCTGGATATTTTTTCAGGCATGTCTACATCTTAACCAGCATCTGCATATCATTTCAAGGTTACCTTTAAATCTTCTGGATTATCACTCAGCTTTGTTGGGCTCTCGAATGCAAAGCACTCTTTCTCATAAGACCATTAAATCATGAGAGATTCTCTTTCATAATGAGGAAAAAACCCATTTTTTTTCTTTGGAGAAAATCATCCTCATCTTCCTCTGGGTAAAGAGATGCTTCCTGAGATCATAATGTGTTCGGTCTTTCACACGTGGTTTCTTGGTGTAAACTGCAGATGAAAAGCACATGATATAATTTTATCCTTTTGCACTGTAGGTGAGGGAATGTCTCAGACTGTTCCACCCAGCTATTGTTTTTTCCCACCCGTGTACACACAAACACATTCCTGCAGCTCAAATTCAACTGTGTTTCAGCTGTAGTCCAGGGCATGTCTCTGCTGTTAAATTTTAATGAAAATAAGATTGAAATTTTAGGGACTAATGACCACTTGGCAAAAATTCAGCTGATATCTACTTTATCTGCACCACTTCTTCCAAGCTCCCTTCTACAATGAATAACTGAGAAGGACCGGGGAACTGAAAGCTGTTTCTAGGATACAATGTGCAGCACTTCCTACTCTTGGCTCACTCTAACTTCAACCTCTCAGCTCTGTCATTTTTTTCTGTCTATGAATTTAAAATAGCTTTTGCCACCAGATAGTGAAGTGGAAGCAATAGCATTTGTCCCAGCTGTGAGTGGGATCACCTTGCTACCGTGGTAAAATCGAAGGGGCCGATCTCCACATGGATTTTGCGTTAAGGTAATTTCCACACCTTACTTATCCTGCTGTTTGGGTAAAACCTTTCCTGCAGCGATTTCAGAGGCTCTGTGTATGTATGTGAGAGCACATATGTCTCTGTGCAAAGCATGGCTTCTCTGCATTGGCATTCCAGCTGGCAGTTCCTGGAAAGCTGTCTGGAAAGCCACCCTGCAGCTCCAAAAGCTTCTGCAAAAGGGAAATAATGAATGATGTGGCCTCTCTCCTGCCACTCGTACCTGTGCTGTCCTTTCTGGTCTTCAGCATGTGAACAGAATGGGAAAGAGATGGTTGCCTTTTTTGTAATCCCTCTTTGAAGGGGGAACAAATTCCCTTTTTTGGGCCAGTCCAGCCGAGGGAAAGAAAGGTCTTTTGAGCTATGTTGCCACAGGTTCATCTGGGTATAAACACTTTGGGTACATTGATCCATTGTAAACTCCTGGAACAGGAACAGGATGCAGGTATGGTGAACAATTATTGTAGAACAATTGCTGCTCTATATCCAGCCAGTTTACAGCTTTCTGGTGTCCCCGAGATATAGGTGCTGGTTTCATGCTCTTGGCAGCCCTCCCTGCCATAAGTCAAGGTCCCTCTTTTTGACCAGGAGCTGAGAGAAGGCTCACAGGTCAACAGTGAGGGGCTATGGAGAAAAGCTTCCCTCAAACTGGAAAGCTGAAGAGATTTTTTTTTTTTTTTGTCATTTAAGCTCAGGAGACAAACCTTCTCATCAGCCTTTTGCACTTGCTGTACATGGTTACTCTGAGATTTAGGAAGCAAAGAAACAGTAATCATTAAGAGCATTTTATTAAAGAAAATAAATTTCTCCTTGTGCTGTTGACTAAAGAGTAGGCAATTTAGCTGTTCCTAATTATGAGGTTATGCCAAGATTTTTCTAAACTGAAATGACAGTTTGTATAAACTTTTTTTTTTTTTTAGGTATGAAATCCCTTTTTAGAGGTTTTACTCAGATGAACTCTTTGATATCTCCTCTGTCCACAAGTACCACCATGTGCAAGTGATTGAAAATTGTGTTGTAAATCTTGCTGCTGCTTCTAGCAAATTGCAGAGCCTTGAATACGTGGCACATACCCACAGTATTTTATACCTGCCCTGATGTTTAACAGAGGGGTGTTTTTTCTCAGCCAGTTCAGCCAGATACACACATTCACTCCAGGCCCATGTTTGGGATGGTGAAATGAAATAGTTCCCATAGTTATTCCTAGAAGTTAATTAGCTGTGACAGTGGGAAAGTGACCACCTCATGATTCTTGGATATTTATAACAAGGCTGTCACTTGCTAGGTTAGTCAGGTCATAGAGGAGACAAGAGTGTGAAGTCAGGTTTCTGGCAGCGCACAGAGCTGAACCTGCATCATTGTGCTTCCTTGCCATTGCTTAGGTGTTGGCAGGAAGGATCCCTCGGTGCAGAGTTTGTAACACGACACCAGCTGTGATCCCTATCTCGGGGAAACGCAGAGAGCTCTGTGGGTGCATCTGCATTTCCTTCATCACATGCCTTGGGAGCCTGGGCTGGGGTTAATGAAGTGGAGATGTCTTTTCTGCTCCTGCTTTCGTGAGCTCAGGGTCAGGCTTCCAGGGGCAGAGCAGAGCTGTGGCACAGGGAGGTGACAGAGGACAGGGAGAAATGTCACAGTGCCATCCCTCAGCTTCAGTGACTGCACCACCCTGCTGCCCATCTGCTCCGTGTGCTGGTTGCTCCATGGGGGACAGAGAGAGAGGTTTGGGGGTTTTTTGCCTCTACTTTGGGTATTCACCAAGTGGCACTGCCGCTGTCATGCCTCGGGACTTACCGTAGCTATGCAGTCCCCTAATGCATGAGGAGATGTTTGTTTGACTCTCCAATTTTGCCATGTAATCAAGACATAATGTGCTAAATGTGTTCACTGTAACCTGGTATCAGCACAGCTGAGCATGACCCAAGCAGCTGGGAATATTTCTGAGAGCATTTTTTGTGGTTTTAAGAGTTAAAAGAGCAAAAGAATTACACCAGCAGGGGAAAAAATACTCTCTCAAATTACATGTTTTGTGCAAATCAGAGGTATTTTATTGGTAATGATAGGCTAACCTGGAGCAGATTATTTCAAAGATCTGTCTCATTTAGAGTACCATTTATAAATGTTGTCACTGCTCAAAAAAAAGGAGATATCTCACACTAAGAAAACTGTGAGTTACCATCATGACAAGGAGAAAGCACAGAAGTTCATTTTTGTCTGTCTCTCATTATGGTCCTCCAGTTTTAGCAGGAAAAACTTTCATACAACTTCAGCATGATTTGCAGAGTGTCATTTCTCTATTAAAATTTCCTGCCCATAAATAGTGTGCCAAATGTTGTAGTGGGTTTGTCATCTGCCCAATATTCTTCAGAGAAAGCAGCTGACTGTTGGCTTCCCTAATTATTTCTTCTTCTAATATTGTTTCCTCAGAGCTAGCTTGAAGGGGAACAAACCCCAACTATATATATATATATGTATAATCAAGTAAAACCAGACATTTCTGTCCCCCCCTCCACCCTGCCAAAAAAANNNAAAAAAAAAAAGAAGTAAAGCTTTGGAACAAACAATAAGTTTCATGCAAATTCCTCTCTCTTAAAACTGGCGAGATTTCAATAACCATTTTCTGAGAAGTATTTCATTTTATTTTACTGAAAGGTGGGACTCTGCTTTTTACTTTGGCACAAGCCCCCACTGGAGAGCCAAGCTGGGAAACTGCCAAACCTCTCATACCTGCAGTGACAATGGGGAGCCATATCAACATACACAAACCCATATTTAACTGAACTGTTCAATTGAATTCTAATCTCCAGCTAATCACTAAGGTAAAAAAAAAAATCTCCCTATTCATGTTTTATTTCTAAAAAACACCTTTGTGAGGTAATCCAAGTGTGTGAATGGATGAGAGACCCAAGCACAATGCGCTGTCTACAAAGCTAAATGAGCTAGGGGGGTCACATTCTATTAAATATCTCACCCATGAAACTCTCAGTTAAAAAGAAACTTTAAATGGAGTTTAGAAAGTCACTGGAGGGCCTTTTTTGGGGGTTCTCAAGGTTGAAGGTGATAGAGAGGTGTGTTTTTGTTTTGCTTCACTCCAAGCCTACATAAGCCGTGCAAATCAATGAGATTACAATAGAAACACCAGTGGACACCAATTTATGTGTAGTTGGGTACATTTTATGTTCAAAACAGGGCTGCAGCCTCCTGAATGAACCGTGTATGTGTGTTGTAGGGCATAAGGGAGACCTTTCACCCTTCCTGCTGCAGGATTGTGTGCAGAAAGCATGTCATGCCTGAGTCTGGGCATCAGGCTTGGCATCTCCAGTGTGACTGTCACTACCCCACTTAAATTCTTCTCAGTATTGCTTAGTGGGAGAGATCACAAAAGGAAAGAGATGCTCTTTCTTCGGTGTCTTTGGGGTCATATTTGAAGTTAATAATGGGGACAATGTGGGGTTAAAACACACAGTCCTCAAGTCAGGACTTGTAACACAGCCCCTCATTGTCCTCTGCAAGATGAGTGGGTGCCTTCCCCTGGCAGCACCGATGTTCTGGTAAAAGCCACATCTGGAGAAGGTGTCTACCTCTTACAGAACCAAAATATAATTTCACATGAGGATGCTGCGGAGCAATTGTGAAGAACAATACCTTTGGGTACAACTGGTTCTCAACTTGGGTCTCTTGTTCTCCAGAAAAGTGTTGGCAAACCAGAAGGGTATTCCCTGGGCCACCCCCTCACAGTTTCAGGTGCTTACCCTCCGGGTCTGAGTTTCCATTTTTTTTGCAGACCCTGAAGGCCAGTCTGATCTGTGCTAACGGTAGGCTGGGGAATCCCACAAAACTCTCTGAGTATGGTGGTTCCTCTCCGCAGATTTCAAGAAATTCCTTGCGAGTAGCTCATTCTCCTCCTGGCTCTCCTCCCTGCACAGCAAGGCTGGGCGTATCCTTGATTTAACCTGGCAGGGAGAGGTACTGGCACTCACTTTTAACTGAAGGGACTCTCCCTGACCCAGGTTTTATGCTTGTGTGGAAACCCTGGCAGCAGAAATAATTTTCCAGTGTCTTCCCATTTGTCCTGTTACTTTCCCGTGTCTCCAAATCTCACCTTTCTCAGTGGGAATAGGCCGATGTGACCTTCTTGGCAAAGACTTGTTGAAGATTAGAGCCAACAAAGTGTTGTGGGGGGCTATCGAATGTCTGCGAGGTAAGGCATGCATAAAACATGAGCACAGAGTTGTAAATAACTCGGCTCCTCTTCATTTATTTTAAAATAATGACGGTTGTTTAACTGGCTTAAAAGGGTTACTCTTTCACCCCTAGCTTGTTCGGAGCACCGTGGGAAAATGACACGAGCACTGTTTAGTTTAAGGGATGTAGTCATGCAAAACCTTTGCTGTACCTTCTGGAGGAAGCTGGAGTGTTTCAAGAAATAATGAAGGTGTGAATCATCACAATTCTGAGTTGTCTGATAAGAAAATCTTTTAATCTCTTGTACCAATGCAAGGGCTCTGATTGCTGCAATTCTCTTTTATAAATTGCGCAATAAAATATGGAATAAATCATTGCAAAAGAATCCAGGATTATCAGAAGTCTTTTCCTTTGATATCAGTATTTCTGACCGGTGTTCTTTAAAGGCTTTTACTTGTTAGTTTACTTTTAGGATACAAATAAAGTAATTAGTGCTCTTTCTTTTTTTCACATTTTATGGTCTGTTCTTGGCACACTTAGAAAACATTGAGCTTGAACAGTTAATTTTCAGTTGTGCCCGTTAGCAGGAATTATTTCCATTTTTCAAAAACAACATAAGAAAACAACCAGGATGAGATACTGGTTTCATTAAAAGTCTGTGCAAAGGATGAGGTGTTTCATTGCTTACATCCTTTATTTTATTTTATTTTTAATATATTTTAAGTATTCAAAACGTACTAAAAAGTACTCAGTTTTATATGTGTGTGTTTAGTCAACAAAACCCTCAGGAGTTCCATTTTGAAGAATATCGTCATTGTTTCTGGAATTCGGCTCCACATGCTCTGTGTGTTTTTACAGGACAACATCTCTGGTCTTTTAGCAAGGTTTTTATTTATACAAAAACCACACAATGCCATAGGATGTCAAGGAAGTAACCAGCTTGGTAAGATTTAGGCTTTTTGAGAGTCCTTTCAAGATCAAGTAAGATATACAATCAAGTAAATAACTCAAACTGGAAACCTCAGAACCCAGCTTTGATATGTGACTCTTCTTATAATATACAATAAGACTCTGATTAAGCTTCATCATTTCATTGATCACTTCCTAGGCAGCAGATGCCCATTGGCTAGGGAGGAAATCAAACATTTATCCACTGCTACTTTGACTGTGGATGGTAAAAATGTATTTTTATAATATCAGAAGAAATCCTGCCATAAAAGACGGGAATAGTGGAGCTAGAGAGGAAGAATGAGCTCCAGCCATAAAAAATCCAGCTCAAAATGTTTGGGTTGGATTCTGTTGCGATTCATTCACCAGCTCCTTGCTCAGGTTGCTGCATGTCCCCTCAGCCTGCCCTGGGTGGGACAGCTTTGCTGGGTGCCCATGAGCATCCTTCATGCACACTGCTTTCTAAAGGCTGCAAGAAGGTGGAAAAGCACTTTTTGGAAACAGCATGTCCACTTATCTTTTGGAAGTCTGTTGGTTTTTTTATTGCTGGAATACCTTTTACAAATATTTAATGAGCGTGCGAAAAAAACGTGAAAGAGTCGCATTAATGGTTAAGATTGCTCACGGTGCTTTAATTATTTGGTCCATTTGCTTCACGCAGGAAGTTATTAGGTAAAATACCATTGTGTGCAGATTAGAGATGTGTGACACACTCTGGCTAATTGTCTGGTTGTGCAGCTCAGACGAGGGCCAGGCTGCCTGGCCTCTGTCACCTCCCTCCCTCCATACAGCTGTTTACAGCCAGCAGCTGGCTTGGGAAACAACACACGGTCCAGCCTCTGCTCGTGTGTCAATCATGAGCGATTTCTTCCTACAAATAATTTCCAAACTGGCTAAGGAAGCTGCTTTGGATGCTGGAGGGAGGAAGCCAAGTGACTGTGAGCTGCAAGGGCTGAGTGAATAGCTGAGGATGAGGTTGGTAGTGGAATGGGAAGGCCACCTCTGCCAGCTGTGGTTGTGTCTCCTGGGACTCAGAGGTGTGGTACACAGACAGTGAAATGTCCCTGGGAGGGCAAGACAGGTCCTGAAGGTGAGCTGAGACCCCACTGCAGCTGAATAAGGGGATCTCAGCAGGTGGTGGAGGCACATTCGTGGAAAAGGAAAGAAGACTGAGGAGAATACAAGAAGTAGCTGAACCACATCATCTACCTGGTATATGTGCAGTGCGTGGGCTGAACGGGAGGACTTGACAGGCCTGAGCTCTTCTCATGGGTCCTGAAGTGCTGAGATGGTGAAGGATCTGTGAGGAGAAGGGAGGTCCCTCTGTGCAGATCTGCCTTGTGGTGGGGCCAGCTGGCCCTGCCTGGAGCTCTGTGGTGCTGGGGTGAGGTCACCTTGCTGTTCTCCTGCTCTTAGTGCATTTGTGGTTTCGTGGTCCCTCTCACGTTGCTGCAAAAATGATATGGATGCCTGTGCATGTGTGATCCTACTCTATCTTTAATGGGCTTTAAAGACCATCTGATTCAGATACAATCTCACGCAGCATTTGGGACTTTGTGTGAATTGCTTGATTTCCCCTTGGGTTTCTTTAAACCTGAGGCGATGGCACAGCAATCTAGAGATAACCTGGTGTAGAAAAATAATAGAGATGCTTCTGTTGTTCCCTTGCCATTTTTACTTCCTTTCTTTTTCTTCGAAACCACCAGTTATTTCCCCGTAGAGCAATGAAATAACAGGAAACAAGAACACCCCAGCTAGGCAACATCTCTTCTGCAGAACTACAGGAGATCACATCCTGTAAAAAGGTTAATGAGGAACGGAGACTTTTTTTTGGTCAGGATAAAGAGAATTATTCGCTTCCTGGTGCACTAGAAGCATTCGTGAAACCTTTTAGGAAATGGCATGATGTATTTTTAGTGCAAAATGAGGCTAGAAAGGCGTTGCAAGAAGCTGTACCGTAAGTCCTGGATTTGATACATCCAACATTCAGCAGCTGCAGGTTTTCTTGCTTCCTTATTTCACTGAAAAAAATGAAAGAGGGGTCTTTCTCCATGCAGAGGACTTCATAAAATATCCTTATTTTCTCTTTGCCTCATCAGAACTCTCCCTGGAAAATGCTGGTGCTGGACACTGATCCTGCTGGACACAGACTGCACGGCTCAACTCTGACCTTCCACCTCTGAGAAGACTTTTGTGGCTCAGTGCCCATTGCCATTTCCCTGCCTTCCTCTCCTGGCCCACGGAAGCTGCTTCCAGGGCTGCTACTATGCACACGCAGAGATTTTTTTTTTCCAATCTCTGCATTTTAATTACACGTCCTCCTTTTCAAAAGGCTGGATGCTTTGAGATAATGAAATCTTTCCACAGGTCATGCTGCTTTCTCTTCCTCTGGATTCCTCTATTAACAGAAAGCTACCGGTTTCCAGAAGGAAATTGTCTTGATTTCTTTATAGCCTCAATCTGTTCTCACCAAAGCCACTGGCAAACCTTCTGTTTATTTTTCAGGGATACAAAAACTAAGCCAAATGCCATCAGGCAGAGATCAGCACACATACTGAACCACGAGCAAGGCCTGGGGAGTCTAGTTAAGTAATTCATTACAGCTTCTTTGAAATTCCTCACTAAATAGGTTTGCGGTTGTTTTGTGCCAGAAATGCTAGCTTGCTGAAGTGGAAACATTTTGTGGCAATGTACCAATTTCTGTTATCTGGAGGGTTATTTTTGGATCCCAGGTGAAATTTTATGGGAAGAAAAGGAAGCAAAAAAGGACTTTTTACCTGTATTACTGTGCTGAACAAATGTAGCTACTGTGGCTTCTGGGCTAGAATTGCTTGCAATTGTCTGAACACATCTGGGCAGATGGACTTGGCCCTTGATTTCAGGTGTCTAAATTGAAAGGCATTTGAAAGAGTGTTGGAAGGGGGTTGGACTGGATGATCTTGAAAACCCAACAAAGCCAAACCATCCTGTGACTCTATGAAGTCTGTATGTTTGTGATGTGTGATTACTAAATGTTCCTATTTACATCTGGTTATGAGAAATAATGCTGGAGTTGAGGGGGCCATCAACCTGAGGAGGGTTGAAGCATCATTAAAGCCCAATATTTTCATAAGGATTTGAATCCATGTCATGATGAAGTGTGACATTCCCTGTCACAGGGCACAATGTGAATTCAATGCTCAGAAGGCTCCTAGAGACATCACAGAAGAAGATCTTGTAAGAGATATCAGCAAAGGCTGGTTCTAGGTTTAGAAATCAGTGGAAACTGGGCAAGTGTGTTGAATTAAATCCATGCCATCTTTACCTTGTCCTTACAGCTTTCTCTGGGTGTGTGGTCACTCTCCAAGACAGAACTCTGGGCTGAATGAATATTTAGTTCAGTCTGATGCAGCAGGGCATTTTATGCTATTTTAAAGAAAGTTAGCATGAAGGCACCAGGGAAAATCATTCCTGCCCCCTTCAGCTGTGCCTGTTTTCTGCAATTAGCACTGTGTATCTGTAGCTGCACTGGTTCTTGCAGCTGGGATCCTCCACAAGGCTCTGGAGGTGTCAGTGAAGGAAAAATGATAATAGAGTCATGAGGAGTGCTGGGGCTGGAACAAGACCAAATACCCATCAGCATTCCACTGGTTTTGATCCATCACTGACAGTAAACCAAAGTCAGGGCTCCACATTAATAAAGGCAATTGAAATACCTAAAGTGCACCAAAATCTCTGTGAGTAAAGTGTCTGAGTATTTTTATAACCTGGGTCCTAACAAAGTCAATGAATAACGTTTGCATTAAATCAGAGTGTTGACATGGCTGATTCAGGCTTGATGGGAATACAGGAAAGTTATAATTATTCTTAAAATGTTTAAAATATCACATGGTTATCTTGCATTTGAAACACCACTATCAGCCTACCTCACTGTTTGTGCTGTGTTGTGCTGATGTCACAGGCAGTGTACAACCAAAAAAGTGAAGTAACTAATGATGAATGCTTGTACTCCAACAAAAAACAGATCAAGGTTTGCCTTATATGTTGATTGCCATTTTATTTATAAGTAGGACATATTCTAAATATTAAAATTAAGTGATCTACTTTGCCCAACAGTATAAGTATGAAGTTCCAGATTTTTTGCCTAAATGCTGAGTCCCCATCTGTTGTATCCATGGTGATAGCAAGACTTTTGTTCTGATTCCTTTTCAAATCAGTGTTGTGATTCGTAGTGATTTTCAAACTGCTTCCCAGTGACTCTAAAAATTATTGGTTAATCAAACAATCTCAGCTTTGGCTCAGTTATCTATGTGCGTGCACCCATTATTAAGCAGCAATCTACCTCCAGCAGCAAAACCTTTCATTGTGGTTTGGGTTCTTGTGTTGTGTCTATAGGGATAGGATAATCTATTTGAAGAAAATCTGATGAAATTGCAGCAAAGCTTTCTACATCCTTTATTGGGAAATATAAAGGTCAAGCTCTTTCTTTGTAGGGGTTACTGGCACTGTACAACCTCAGTAGTAGGAGTGAGCAGTAGGAATGAGGGAGTGGAGTGATAAATCAGAGGAACACTTGCTTCAATAAATATCCCTCTTACAGCAATTTGCTCTTGGAAAGATAGGGTTTGTCTATCATTCTATCTTTTCTGGAAATTTTTGGGTTAAAAAACCTCAAACATAAAGTAAAAAAAAAGTGACCATAGGGAGAAGAGAGATTATAAAGGAAAGGTGTCCCCATGTGCATGTTGCAGAGGGAAGGAGCGAGAAAGGCGAGAGGTACAGCGGGGTGTGCAGAAGAAATACCTTGGAAAGCAAGTGAGAAATATTCCCAATTTTGACAGCTGTGGAGTGGGAAAACTTCGGCGTTCCACCCCGCACAGGGGATGACTGTTGCCCTGGTTTTTGCTAAGCCTTCTGTTTTTAACCTTGGAGTCAAATTCTTTCTCACACAGTTTCATGTAAATAATAGCCAATGTTTACTTGATGGTATTTTCTGTTTTTCATTCCTTTTGCGGTAAGAGAACTTTGATGAGCATCTTTCTTCTCCAGTGGGATTGAGAAGGAAGTAACATACTCTCTAATCCCTTGTGGGGTTGGGAATGGTATAAGACGTGACATATGTAAATAATAAAGGGTCTTTCCCCTCCTTTCTGCTAAACCTGGCAGGTGTGAGAGCATCTTTATTGTGTCTTCCCAGACACAGATGACACAGAACATTATGCCAATGGGACCAGCAAGACCCTGGGTTAGCCCAGGGTGTGGGACATGCCAGTGGGAGAACTGGTGCGTGGCTGCTCCTCCTCTTCTGTCTAGAGACTTTTCCCCAAGTCTGGACTGAATCAAATTAATACATGTCTGATAGGAAACTTGAAAATCTTCCTGGTATTCATCAGGAACTGCAGGTTTCCAGAAGCCTTGTATTGCCAAGCTTGGGCTGAACAAAATGAGGAAGTACTCCAGAGATTTTCTGTGCTGTAATTTGCCCTTGAACAAAAGTGAAGCTTAAAAAGGTTTAACAAACATTCACACTTTTCAGATACTTCTCTGGGGTTCTGGCCTCCCACTTGGCTGTATACACTGAAGATGAGGAGGGAGAAACCCGCACTGTGATTAATCCCCCTGACAAGGTCACTTGGATAAAATGTTCTTGGCTGGAATAAGCCGGTGAAGGGTCTGCACTGATGCCACAGATCTGGTTTGTTAGTAACACACATTAACAGTGATTGACAGGTAACCTGAAATCTTGTTTCTGTGGCTGTGCAGGGCTTTTAAAGTTTCAAATAAACAGCTGAAGGTTTTCTCTGTTTCCTCCTCAAGTGAATGTGCAAAACATTTGGTTCTGGCCATTCCTCATACTTGCCATGACAGAGCTCTTCCCCGAGCCAGTGATGACAGAATGTGGTCCATTTTTTTAAATGGGGATTTGCAAACTCAAACACATTCACAAATCAAGTTCAGTCAGGGGATTCCTCACATTCCTGCCCTGAATGGTCTCCAGACTCCATGAAAAATACAACTGGTCTGCACTCCATATGACCATGTTTTTTTTATTTTGCTCAAGGGGATGTCAAATGATAATCACTGTCAGCCAGTTTCACAAATGACTAGAAATTATTCTCAAAGTCAGTGCTATCAAGCTGGAAGGTTTCTAATATTTCTTATGCTACTTCTGATGTACAATAAGATGCAAAAATACATCTTTTTTTTACAAACAATTTGACTGATGGAAAATATGCTTTTAAAATTTGACACTTCAGTTGGTGGAGTTGCAAGATGTTCTGGAGGACACGATCTGAGTTCAAAATGAACTGGTCAGACAGACAGATGAATAGAGAACTCGTCAGAGAGATGAATAGCTGAATAAACAAAAGGATGTTCAATGTACCAACTGTGACATTTAGGAAGGGGAGTAGAAATGCCAGGTGTGTAATGTCTGCTAAGCAGCAGTATGGGAGAGGTAGATTTAGAGATGGGAGTGGAACAACTCTGTTTTAGTCAGCAGCATGGGACTGCAAAAAATGGAAACATCACCCTAGGCTGAAGTTGAGTTTTAAATAGTTTGGTAGCCTTGAAAGTTCTTTACCAGTACTTCTGTGATAAATGCCTCATTTAGGTCTGATGGCCATTTATCCTCTGTGTAGCTGCTCCATTTATTTTTGCAAAGCCAACTCATTCATTATAGCTAGCTCTTAGTAAAGTGAAGCATTGAGCTGGAAAAGTTGGCTTATGGTAGTCAACTTAAAGACATCTCCAAATTTGTTTTGAATTAATTGATATGGGCCCAGTGTAACAGCTCCTTAAGCCCATGTGCAGCGTGGGGTGCCTCCTCTCCTTGGACTTGCTTTGTGAGAGCAAATTGTTCCATGAAGAGAGACAAGGTGGTGCAGAGGACACCCCAGAGAGTCTTCCTGGGGCTTCCATTGTCTGGAGAAGTCTAAGGAAATCCACCCAGGTTAAGGTAACATTTTGTGGCTTTGGCTATTCGTATGACTTGACTGACATGGATTGATGATGAGCACATGGTTCCTATATTGAATTATTCTGAATTCTGCATTATAATAAAAGTAGTGTTGACCAAGCTAAAAATGATCTTGCACACAGGCTCATTTTATTTTTTCTTAAAGCACAATACAGAAATACAGATATCCTCCGTAGTTTCCCTGTGCTTTCCTTATCTATACATAAGTCTTTAGCCAATACACACTTAAACAGGAAAAGCTTCTTACCTGTGTGTTGGGTGTTGCACGAATTTGACAATAGTTTAGTTATCCATTGTATCTTCTCAGAGCTTGGTTTAAAGCTTTACAGCAAAAGGAAATTTCAGGTGGTTTTCAGTGGAGGCAGAACAGACTGTATGATGGAAGAGTGGAATGAGTTTTAGCTGAGCAGTCTGGGGTCCCTCTCAAAGCTACCCTCTTCCTTTTGTAGTTTCACAAACTTCGTTTACCTATAAACTATTAATATTTAGTCCTGACTTGTCAAAGGAGGGTTGGGCTAGATGACAGCTTTAAAGTGGCCTTATGGCCTTTAACTTCTATAACTTCTTAATTTCTGTTGCTTGAGCGATGCTATATGACTTCAACCTGCTTGTAGGTAAGCGTGTGCTGAGAAATGTTCCCTTTGCCTCTCTGAGCGCATCGTCAGAATGAAGCAAAGCGTGGAGAAGTAGGATAGCTGAATGGGGCTCTGAAAACCTAGAAGACACTACATCTTGTCAGTCTGCACACACCCTATGTGCTGCAGCCTCTGCTCACTGCTTTCCTTGCAGAGATAAGTTGGTCTTATCTGGAAGTATCTCTGTACTTGAAACTTCTAAGCAGAGCAGATGTACACACCTCCTCACACTGTAGAATAACCTGTGAGGTTGGACTATCTGGTCTCATAAACCAGAATCTGTCATCAACAATCTGCTTTTTGAAGTTGCTGTGTGGGTAAACTGTAGAGTGTCATCTCCTTCTGAAGATAAGATCAGAGACTGGACCTTCTCTGCAGCTGTAGCCAAATGTGCCTGGCAATGTTTTCCTTTTCTTTCCTTTCTGTCTCTCTCCTGCAAACACATACACAGCTAAAAAAGCCATAAGAAAACAAGTGGAAATAACTGGGATAAACCAGTCTAATATAAAATCTGTATCAACAGCCTCTGCAAAGCTTTAAAAGCATTTCTGGCTGACTTGGCTGACAAACCCCCATCACTCTAAATCTTGTTCCTGGTGTTTGTACCTTAGTAACCAGGAAGATGCCTCCCAGAGAGACTATTGCTCTTGTTTTTCCTACCAGCAGTGCACAAATTACACAGACCTCCAGCGCTGCTGTCCTAAGCTGTTGCCTGAAGTCAGAGACAGAATGTAATGCAGTCCCCGAGGAAGGTCAGACACAGCCGTAGCAGCTCTTGAGATGTGTTGGGTCCACGGACACAGATGCTGTGCTGCCACCAAGGCTGTGGTGTGGGGGACTATGGGGTGAAACCCACCCCCAGTTCTGGGGGCAAGGGAGCCAGGCTGAGGCCAACATCCCTGATCTGTCCTTGAGCCCCATCTCACCATGGAACAGCAAACCCTCCAGGAGCTGCTCTCATTTCCTGCCTCCGAGCCATTCACAGGGTTTCTCAGACTTGCCAAGGTGTAAGAGGTGTGTCTTGGGCTTTTCCTCCTTGCAAGAGAAGCGTGAGATTTCTCCAACCTTTAGAGAAAATTATGGCTTCTCTTCACAGTGTGTAGCTGTTTGGAACAGTCAGGCTCTCTCTTTTGGATTGATCTTCTTGAGATCAATCAAATCTGCAAGATTCCTGGCCAATTAATTCTTGAGCACTTTATTATTACACCCATCTGAGCTAAAACAGCTATGGAAAATTCTCTTGATATTTTGGATAAATTGCAAATACTTTTTCCTTATACTCTGAAATAAGCGTGCATTATCCCTAGAACCAAGATTTCTCATATTTTCCCTAAATGAAAGTTTAATATTTATTGAAATCTTCTGTTGATTAAAAGCTCTGAATAGTGTATCCAGAAGACTAATTGATATTTTCAATGCACTCAGACATATTAGCTGCTTACTGGTTACATAGAGAAATAATGAACTTGCTATATGAGAAGGTAAAATTCATGAATAATTCATAGATGCATTAATTTATTCAGTTTTGCCTTTTGAATTGATTTGGCAATTATTCTTGTACTGCACATCATTTACAAACGCTTAGATATAAATATTTACAGTTGCAAATTTGCGGTCAAATCATTTCTGTTCTCTGACTGAATGGCTTCTGTAGCACACCAAGCGGTGCAAATTGTGAATTTTACTGTTAAATATACAGCTTGGTGGAATGTGGGTGCTGGAATGATCAAATAAAGTGGATACATACTGACTGCAAATATGGCCAAACTAATGTATTTTAAATACGAATAAATATTTGCAGGCAGGTTTTCTTCATTTCTTATTGCAGTAGGAACAAGGGAAAGACCTCGTGTGCTGTGCTGCCCCAAACAACAAAGACCAATGTCCTTTGACATTGATATTTTTATTGTTTATTCAGCTCTTCTCACTTTTTCCTTTGTTTGCAATTCTTTTTTTCCCTGCTGATCGTGTTTTGCATCTTTCAAGGATGATTGCAACATTCAGGAAAATGAGAATTTCCCCTATATGTGGATGACTTAACCCTAAGTGAAGCTATGTAAAGAGCAGATCCAGAAGCAGAACATTATGGATCTGTGAGGAAACGGATGGTCTGAGTGAAGGGGCTAATTCACAGTGGCTTACTTCAGCCAAAGGAGACTTGCCTCCTAAACTCCCCTTGTACTTATTGGAGAAGGAGAGACTTCTCTAGAGGATGATTCAGAACAGGAGCCTAGTTTTCAGTGCTCTGAATCACTCTGCTGGTCTGCTTATTTTGAACAGTGCAGTTTATCTTCCCTCCGTTTCCTACTTGTTGTCCTGATTGATGAGTAAGGGTTTATGCAGAATGAATGAATTTCACCTTTTATGAATAAAGCATAGCATTGTAAGCATTGTAAGCATTAAGTGAAAGCATTAAGGAGTATTATTTTATATATTACTCTCTCTGAACAGTTAGAAGAACCTTAAAAAATTCCTGCTTTAAGCATTTAAGTCTTTTAATACATTGCAATAATTCAAAGTCACTTCATGTGATTTTTTGTTTTCTTGAAGCACTCCAGAAAATTGTTTTTCCAAAGTTCTTTCACTTTGAAATGCCTGCGCAGAAGCACTTGAGGCTGAAAGTAAAGCTAATACATTTGCAGATAGCACGTTCAGAAAAGAACAAAACCTGTGAAATTACACAGTTTGTTCTGAAGAAACAAAGATGAACACTATGTCTGGGGAGACACAATAAAGAGGCTCTTACACCTGCCAGGTTCAGCAGAAAGGAGGATATGACATCGATTTATTGACATTATCTTATTCTTATACACATCCCAACTGCACAAGGGATTGGAGAGCATGTCACTTCCTTCTCCATCTCACTGGAGAAGAAAGGTGCTCATCAAAGTGGTCATATCACAAAAGGAATGAAAAACAGAAAACACCGTTAAGTAAACATCGGCTACTATTTACATAAGACTGTGAGAAAGAATCTGACTCCAAGGTTAAAAACAGAAGGCTTACAGAATTCCAGGGCAACAGAACACATTAGCATTCAAAGCAATCCTAAAGCAAAAGTAGGTATTTCATTGAAAACACATTTGAGAAAAGAGAATGGATGCTTAGGTGGTCTTAAGGCCAGATCAGCAGTAGCCTGGTAGGGATGCAAGGGATGCTCAAAGGAAATTTGTCGCAGTGTGCAGCTCATGAAAGGGTGTGAAACCACGTTCAAAATGTTTGTAGCTGTTCCCCTCCTGGAATGAAGTGCTTGTGCTCAGAGAAGAGCTTCACCATCACAGTAAAATAAACTGCTGGAGCTGCTGCTCCCAGGGAAGCAGCATCACAGGGCTGCGTGAGCACCTCATGTCTCAGTGAGTTCTGGGTCAACGGGCTGAGCTGCAGCTGATGCCCAGGAAGGAAACTCCTGACCAGCAGTTTCCTCAGGGCCTGCTGTAAGTGCTGTCCACAGCCTTGCTCTCCTTGGTGGACCCTCCGTGTCTTGTTCTGTGTGGCACTGGGGATGCCCGGGGCTGTGGGTGGGGCCCTTCTGGCACATCATCATCTCGGGACAACCACTGCTGATACCGCTGAGCTGAAACTGAGTGACTTAACGAATGCTTCTACAGGTGTTGAATAGTGCATCTCTGTAGGGTGGCCTCCAGTGGGACACTCAGGACATCCAGCTGCCAGGGGCTGCTCTGCAGGGACCTCCTGTCCCAGGCACCCACTGGTCCGACACTGATGCCCTGCTGACATCTGCTGCTCTTTCCCTGTGCCTTTGCCACCCCTTTGCTTGCTGAGGGCTTAGGAAGTCCTCCAAGCACCCCCATGAATGATTTATCATTAAAAGACTGTTTTAAATATGATTTCCATTATGGGCAAGTCCGTATGGGGTCTTGGCCAGTTCAGAAATACTGTAGCAGAGGAGTGATCAGTGAGCTCCTTGGGACTCTGCCACGTGCCTGTAGCATGCGTGTGCTCCACTTGAGTCACAAACATGAATTGTGGAGAGGCAAGGCCACAGGGCCATTGCACAGAGGTGAGAAACTCTGTGCTGGTGAGTTCAGTGATGGTGTAAAGGATACTTGAACTTTGCTTCCTGCTCATGATGTGGTACATTGTGGAACAGCGTGCCTGTGGTTAACTCTTCCTGTCATGGGTGAGCAGACAGAGATGATATTTGCTTTTTTGTGCAGTGCTAAAACACTCACGTAGTCTCTTCACATTTTTATCTGAAAAGCAGGAACAAAATTCTGCTGTCAGTAAAATGAACTGTCAGAACAACTGCATGTATGAGTTTAATTTCATTTAATATTTAATGACTAGCTAGCTTTTCTTGGGATAATGATTTCACAAGAAGAGAAAGATCAGAGCAGACCTCCTGCCAGTGTAGCACAGATACAGCAGGGACTGCAGAATTGCAGGGTCAATACAGCAGAATGAGATCCTGCCATCTGTAGTCATTGTGGGTAGCACTCCACTCCCCGAGGGTCTGTGCTTGGGTCAGTAGGACTCTGTAGAGGAAAGGACACACTCGGTGTTTATTGAGGAAAAGAGTTTGACCCTAACTGCAAAATGCTCCCTCCCTTGGAAAGAATAAACTGGGCACGGTTTAAGGCAATCCTCTTATCTGCTGCCTTTTATGAAAGGGAGAAATGTCTCCTTACAGATCTCATGCCTTAAGTCTGTGCTGTCCAGCCCTTTCCACATAAGTTCTTCCCTCAGCCATGTCATGGAGATATTATTTTATATAAAGAGAACTTCTATGCAGTAATTTCTGCGACATATTTGGAGCAGCAAACATTTGTGACAAACAATGCTAGAAACACTCAACCATCAAACAGCATCAGTATCTGTATGGTTTCCACATCAATGTCAAAAGTAATGTTTCTACGCTCAGCAGGTTAGCGGATACAGGTGGTTGTAGTCCACACAGAAGAATAGGTGCTGATTTGTTTCCTCAGAGTTGTATTGGCTCTGCAGTGCTAAAAGTCTTTTTAGTTCTTGTCCTTGGCATTATCAGATGCATTACTCTGAATTTTGAGAGTTAGAAGAACCACTAGGTACAAGGAGGGAACAAGAAGACCCACAACATATGTTCAGTCTTCAGGCAAGCAGTACTGCCTGTGCTAACCCCGATCCTTGTGCGTAGAGATGGTCTGGGAAGTTAATTATGACAGGCAAAAAAAAAAGAGAAAGGGCTGTAGGAATTCGCTCCAAATGACAGCAAATGCAGTTGGCAGGATGACTGAAACTCAGTCCCTGAAGAATCCCTCCAGGATATGTAGCTTCCCTGACACAAAGTGAGTGGGCTTATTAGCTGGATTCGAGGACTTGTATCATTTGCTACCCATAACCAGACTAACACGTGTAATTCTTCCTCTTTCTAATTTTTTTTCCTGCCATTGGATAGGGGCCAGCTCCATAGATCAATTTGTTTATTTGTGGTGGGGATTTTTTTTCTGATGATGGATGAACCAACTGATAGCGCCATCACCACCTTGTGAACCCAAGGATAAATTCACAGGCTGTTAGCAAAAGCACTGCCTGATACCTGTCATCCCCACTGAGCAGGCACTGCTCCCTCCTCCCCAAACTCTCAGGATGGCTGGAGGCTCCTTTTCCTTTCATGTTTTACTTTTCACTGAGCTGCACCCTGTGGTTAATTTTTCTTCTTACTTTGCAGCCTCCCCTCACCAGCCTGCACCGCTACGTGGGTTTATTCCACTTTCAGATCTCACAGCTCACCAAGTGCGAGGCGCAGGAAGGAGCAGTGGCACAGATTTCCGAGGATCTGGCTAATTTCTCTCCTGGCTGGCATTAAGGAGCAAATAACCGAGGATTTGTACCTTTTCATTTGAAATAAATCCCCAAGGCTTTGTGAAGACAGAGGAGAGATGGTTTTCAGGCATGGCCCACCAGATGCCAACAGGGGGAGTTTCAGCTCTGCCTCAGATTTAGGCCTCTGGCTGTCTCCTCACCTTTACTGATATTGATCATGAGGGATAAAAGTTATTTATTTTCCCACATTTCAACAACATTTCTTAACACCTCTTTCCTATAAAGAAACACTTCCACAACTCTTCTACAGACCGAAAATGAAGGCGCAGTTCGTACCTCTTGTTGAAATCCTTTTAAAAAGAGACCAGTGATGGAATGGTTCTACACCTTGCTTTGCTAGAGGGAAAGAAAGCTAATTTGCCTCTGAGACAAATCAAAACCAGATTTGAGAAAGTAATCTTCATTTCTCCCTCCTCCCTGAAAACCCTGATGACTGAGACACAGCTGACTTCTCTTGCTCATTTTGCATAAACTAAGATTTGAGTGATAAGATTTTAGAAAACCAAAAATCTGCCTCTGGCCTATCAGTTTAAATCAATTAATTCATAGCCAGATAGAAAACAAATGTAAGAAAAATATACCTCTTTGATATGTTTGTTTGTTTAAGCGGGAAGTAAATGGGGAAGGACTTCAATTGTGAGGAGGCAGAAAAACATCTCATGAAAACGAAGCTCAGTCCTTGGAGTGGGGTGTAAACCATGCTTGTGTAGAAATGAATGGAGGGAGGCTTTTTGGAGGGACATTTTGTCTCTTTATAAACAGCACAGATTATATCTGTGCAATGCTGCAGTCAGTTCTGCCAGGTCCCAGTGAATTGCAGTTTCTTCTATTTTCACAAAATTTCTCCTTTCTTATGTGAAAAATTGTTTTGGAAAATGGCTTCAAAGAAGGAGGGTTGTGTATTTTTTGTAACAGAAGCATGATATTTCCAGTTGCTACTGAAGTGGGTACCTTCCGTATAATGAGCCTCTAGGGTTCACTCAAGTTGCATTTCAATCATTTTTTTCGCAGCCATCCAGACCAGACTTCAGCTGCTGAATCTGCTTCATCTCTGGGTGTGAAAACATGAGCAGATGAAATCCAAATCTCTCCAGGAGAAAGCTGAAATGTCCTGAGTCATCCAGTGAGAGTTAACACTAGCTCTTCTTTTTAGAGACTTATTACCTCTAGCTCTGAGCTTCAAAACTGCAACTACTTTCAACTATGATGTCTCAGCTGACAAAGTCAAGAGCCATGATCTTGTCAGTAGAGGACAAGATGGAAGAAATCACCCTTTGGCAGACTTGGTCAAATCCTGGAAAGTGGACTTCTTCCTAGTTTGTGGAAAGAGCATTTTTAAGGGATTAAAGATTCTTCATCTTCCACTTGGCATCTGAAATTTGAATTCACAAGCTTTGTCTTTTCCTTCATACCCTCCCACAGGAGGCCCATGCTCTGTGTAATATACAAGAACATATAGGTAAGGATGTCTGTGTATGTATGTATGAATATATATATATAGATATATATGAACTGTAATTGCCTATTTCAGAAATCCAAATTAAAATTCATATCTGTAGCAGTGATACTCATCATTTCACTCAGTCCAGTTTTGCAGTCAGTTAAAAACCTTTTTAATTAGTAGCTATCAGCAGTCCTGTGAGTAGGTTGCTGAGTAGAGAAGGTTAATGCTGTATCTGAGGGGGAAGGGAGACAACTTACTGCTGTAGGAATTAGGACATTTTTCTTGATTTGATGAAATTGTGCTGGAGAGAAATCCGCTGTGTCTCGATATTGACATAATTGTATTGCATATGCTGAAACACCCCACTCTAATGGGCTGATCCTGCGCATTTACCAAAGGGCAAGGATGGCCTGGTGAGGTTTGCCGAGGTGCTCTGTCTATTCCCGTGCCAGCAGACCAGCCTGGAGGGGTGAATGTTTCCAGGGGTATTAGGAGAGATGCCAAGATCAGTCAGGGCTGGCAAGTTTTACTGGGGCAGTTGCAGTATTGCTGTAATACATCTGTCTGGGCAGGGCTCTTGAGTCAGAAATGGAGAGTAAAAGTAATTCCCAAGGATACTGAAGTAGGTCGCTCCATCCCTGACTGTGACCCAAATATCTCCCCGGAGAATGAAGCCTCATTTCACACCCCAGCCAAGCAGTTTGAAGACAGCGCTGGAAACCATTCCAGTCCTCCTGTGTGTGAACTTCTGGTTAGAGCCCAGACTGGCTGTCGAGCCCACTGGCAGAGAGTGAAAGGGAGGAAAGGCATGTGGATGTATGGAGGGTGTTTAGACCAAGAACTGAGAGAGGCTGTGTCACAGGATTAAGGCAGCTATGCAAGCCTGCACAGGGTTTTCCACTTGCGCTGTCCTCACACCTTCTGTGAGGGGAGGTTTTGGTCCCGGGCACAAGGGCTGTTTGTGCCTTGTGGGATGAATTGCCATGCACCACACAGACCCAGCCTCTGGCCATGTCTGCTTGTGTGGACACGCCAGTTTGCACCTTGCCAGGGTGTACCCTGCCTGCCTGGAGAAGGGAGTGGGCAGGGAAGGAGCTGTGGAGCAGCAAACACCCCGGGTGGCTCTGGGAGCAGGCCCTGCAGTGCCCGGCCAGAGGCCATGCTGGGGACCAGGCCTGAGTCCCATCTGTGCCCTACTGGGATCTGAGGCAGCGCTCTTTTGGTAGCAGCAGAGAGGATCCCAAGACTACATTCTGTAACTGTGGGATCTGCTCCGTGTTTGGGGAGCATACAAAATGTTGCTTGGGAACATGTTGTTTGGGAAGCGTGCAAAATGGTCGCAGCAGGGTGTGGGGTATGTCTTTCTGCGTGTTTGACCAAGAAGACAAAACTGCTGCTGCCACAACACCATGTAAAGCCCCAAGGATCATGATGGTGCTTTAAAGAGGATAACCCGGTCAGTGGGGAGGTAGGTGGTGCATGCACCACGTGCTCAGCTGGCTTTGCAAACCACAAAATCAGAAACCTTTGGAAAGAGTAAGTAGGAAAGCATCAGTTAACCTGTAGAATGAAGGTGAACATGTGATGGAAGTACATGAAAAAATTTTAATGCTAAATGAAATAGCAATAGAAAATGCCTTCTATCTCTATCTATAAATTCCAGACAGGCTTACATGGATAGTAAATAAACCAGTGTGCTTTTATGGAGTAAGGCCAAGATGCTGTCAGGGATCATATATTTTTTAGTCAAAAGTGATACAGGATCACGCTGTCTCTAAAGAGAAAAGGGACAGCTACAGAGGAGAAATATCTGTAGAAGAATTGTTGGTTCTGAGAGCTGTGTGTTTAAAGCACAAAATTCCATGAAACACTGCCAGGAATTAGAGAGGAATGAGAGGCAATGCTTTAGAACAAAACAAAACAAGAAAATGGGAAGCAAGTAAGTTGTGTCTACCATGTGCCTAAGAACAATAGTGCTGAGTCAAAACCTGCTGGACTTGGTTGGGAATGCTGCGGTTTAGCAAGCCCAACTGAGCTGAACTGGAATGCTCTTTTTGTCTTTCAACAAGCCTGTAAAGGCTGGCAGAGATCTGGTCAGCTGTTCAAGCCCTGCTGAACAGCCCTCAGAGTTCAGTTTTTATATCTGGTTAGGGGCCCAGTGTGAAAATTAAGGGTCAAACAGGTTGCGTTTGAGTGATGTGTGCAATGGGTTTATTCTGCATGGAAGAAAAATGTTTGTTGCCTCAGAAAGATGTGTCCTCGTGCACTCTTTTGAAGCAGGGGATTGCTGTGTAAATAGGAATATGAGCAGTAGTTTGGGGAATTATTTCATGCTTGTGACGTTACACAGACTAGTTTAGCTCTTTGTTTAAGGGCTTGTGTCCAAATTGATTCAGGTCCAAGTCAGAGCTTTGGTCCTGCACCTTGCTCCCTCTCTTCTTGCCAGCACTGATATTTGCATGGTCATGTCATGAGCCAGTTCAGGGAACTAAACTTCTTAAAGGCCTCAGCTCTTTCCTGTGGAATTACTTTTTACCTGATTTGGCTACCTGAACCAGCTCATAGCAGGGTCATAGCAAGGCCTGGGACTGGCACACAACCTCTTGCTGGAATTTGTGGCTGGGGTAAGAAGGAAATGGACTTGGATTGGTTGAGCTCTTGAAGAACCTCAATTTATAGCAATTCACCCTTCTTCCTACTTCACTGCATCCAGTTACAGACCTTAGGTCCCCTTGGATGTTTTATATCCACATTGACCTGACTGTGGACTCTTTTAAATGGACTCCTGCACTCATCAGCACATGTTCATTTGGATTTGTGAAATGCTGTGGGTTCCCAGCTTGGAAGGCTCAAATCCCAGCACCCTGATGGCTCCTTTTCAGGCCAAGGCAACAGGGGCATATAGAGAGGTACAAAGACTTGTGCCATGTAACTGAGGTGATGCTGACTTATTTTGGGCATGTATTGGGAAGGCAAATGGGTTGGTGTCAGTGTCCTGGCCTCATCCAGTGCTGGTGAATCTTAACATCATCTCTCATCCTCTGGGCACAGGCAGGCTATGCAGTCACATCCATTTAATGTTAGGAAGATATCTATGTATGAAAAGAAATAGACCTCAGGACGGTAATGATTTGGTCCCATCTTCTCCTTTAAGGCCCAGAAGTATCAACAGAAATGTACACTTTGGTATTACTGTTATAAAATAGGGCTACAGAGCCTGGTCTCAAATGGTGCCCCCTGGGAACTTGCCTTACCAAATGACATCTCCTTCAGTTCAAAGAAAGTCAGAGTATTTTCAAAATTTGGCATGTAAGTAACAGTTGCAGTTGCTGCAGAGATATTGAGCAATTGTGGCTGAGCGTGGGAAGTGGCCTGTGAAATCAGGAGAGGTGGGGAAAAGTCCCAATGTACAATTTCTCTCCTGAGTGTGGGTTCCCTATTTTGTGAAGGCCTGAGAGCCTGACTGTAATTTCACCTTTTCTGGCAGTTTGACTTTTATTTCCATTTGCCAGCTGTTGTCAGTATTTTATGCCTCCATTGCTCATCTGTTTGCCGTAGCAAGTTCTGTTAACTCTATCCCAGCTTATGTGTTTTAGCTACTAATGGCTTCAGGTGGAGGGACCTGACCTTCCTTCCTCAATGTTTCCTCAGTGTTCTTCTGTTGCTGAGTATGGGATGCAGGAATTTTTTCCCCCCAGAATGAGGCTGTAGTTACCTGAGGGTTGAAAAAACGAACATTGTAATTCAAGGCAGTAGCACAAAGCAGTCAAGAATGTAAATGGTGCTTTTCACTTAGCCTGGTTTCTTACCATCCCTTTTTTCACCAGGAGCAGACAAGTGACTATTCCAATAATTAAAAGGAATACACCTGGAGAATTAACTGCATAATGAGTGCCCCAGAAGTTGAAACTTCAGCTCTCTGATTGTGCTTTTGGTCCCAACAGACCTAAATTGCAGAAGCCGAATTCCAGTTTAGAGCTGCTGCTTTCAGATGTTTGCATTAGCTCTGGTATCAGCACCAGTTAAAGAACATATTATTCTTATAATAATTATCCTTTTCCAGTACATACCTCAAAGTGACACTTAACAGGAGGAAGACTAAGGAAGAAATAAATACTGGAATGTGATAGCATGCATATCATGCGGTTAATCCATGGTCAGAAGTGAAAGCAGTGATCTGATAAGTGTTTTTAGTTTTAATATACCCGAAGAGGGGAGAGAATTGCTCCCACTATGGAGCTATCTATGCCTGGTTTTGGTCATATGGAAATACATAGCTTCTATGCCCAGTGGTGATGGGACAAAATCTAGAGTAGCTGTACTCCTTTATGTACGAGTAAACTGTATTTCTCTCTTATTCAGAAGGCATTCATCTTGCTTTTCAATCTTAGAATATAAGCAGGGCTGAATCTCAGAGAAAAGGCTTGAAAAAACCCAGTAAATTTCTTTTTCTTGGTATACATTTCTTGTTATACAGCTTCGGACACCCTTTTATGAATAAAATGGCACGGCCAAGCATGAAGTAACAAAGGAATTGTAAGCAGTGGCCAGCATGTGGGAAGTCAAAACTATCTACAGCTGAATAACGTTCCTATTAGAAATGAAGGGCAAACAGGAGTATAATTTATTATTGCTTCTCTTTGTGGCTTCAGAGATCACATAATCCAAAGTAAAAAATGGCATGCATATGTTCCTTAAGATATTCTTCAGCATAGAGGGGCTATATATCAAAACCTTATTTCCTGGTAATGAATTTTAAATAAGTGCCCAGGGCATCAGGTCACTGATGTTTCCACTTTGCAAACTGGGTGGGCTATGAAAGCCCCTAGAGCCCTTCAAAGGCGCCTTAAAAAAAGATCCCTAGCTCTAACTGACCAAACTTTTCAAGAAAAATACCTGAAACAATTAGGAGAATGAAAACCAGGAGGTCAGATTACTTGGCCCATGGCTGAGGATTTACATAAATAGGCCTAACCTTTGACTTGAAAATAAAAGGTAAGTACAGAACCCTGACAGAACAGCAGGTCATTGGTATTTACTCTGTAAAGTACTGCCTCTGATGCTATGACAAAAATGCCAGGAATTCCACTGATCACTGTGTGCTGATAGGGCTCAAAGGTATGCAGCCAGCTAACAGAAACCCAGCCTACCTGACTGATCGAAACTGCATTACTCCCACGCGTTTATAACCCGCAATCTGCCAGCGTGGGAAAGCGTGCAAGGCCTCAGACTAATTCCTCAGGGGAAAAAAAAAAGGGGAGAAAGTTGCTGTCCTTAACCATTTTTTTTTTTTCTGGTGGTTTGGGCAACATATAATAGAATTAACAAAAATTCTCTGGGTGAGCATCTTAAGACATTCTTTTCACAGTGTGTTCAGTTCAGCTGCTGTTCAGGAGACTCCAGAGCTGGTGTTGCCCATGCAGGCTGAGATTGGTACCACACTCAGCATCGTGGGACTTTGTCAAAGATGAGCTGTGCTTCAAGTGCTGAACTGGTAACCAGCTGCAGGAAGCCGGTCCCTGGCTCAGTTTTTAACTGAGGAAACTCTAGACAGCAAACCTGCAGGAGAACTGCCATGCTGTGTGTTTGTGCTACATCTTGTCAAGCAATGGCTCTGTGCTCACAGGTCAGAGAGGGAAAGGTGAGCAAAACAGATATTTTTTCATTTTTAGTTCTAGTGGCTGTTAAGTTTGTGCACACGACAGCAAAGCTGGTTTAGATTTTTTTCTTTTTCTTTTCTACATGGACAGCAGAGAAAGGAGGACCGCTGTGAAAGTGGAAACAATAAGGGCAGAGTTTTTATGCTCATGTTTTATAGAGAAAGATTCGGTTTCCTGTTCCAATTTGAGACACAAGCACACACCAAGTATCCTGCAGGCTGTTTCAAACTTGTTTCACTAATTAATCAAAAGTGATCCATTACAGAAAACCTGCAGGAATGTCAGAGATGGATGCTTCTGCTCCACTGTTTTTGACTTGCTTGTTGCAACAGAGGGGGAAGCTGTTAGTGCCTGTCTAGTAAATTATTGAAGGATGGTGTAAGAGAGCCTGCCGCCTTCCTCTTGAAGGGCCAGGGAGCCTGGGGCTAGCCAGCCACATGCTGCTTTCCCTGTCTGCTAGACCACTGTGGGGTTTTGGAGGGAGGTGGAGGAACACCCCACAGCTGGGTATTGATCGGAGAAGACAGCCTGGCCCCATGCCCTGGGCATTGCCTGGCCAAGCCCAGGGTTCGGGAAGCTGGGCAGGCAGTGGTGAAGCAGAAGAAGACAGTGGCCACCTGAGGATGGTCAGGCAGGATGTCCTGGTGAGGAGATGGGTGTCAGTCCCCCTGTGCCTGGCAGGTTTGAGCACTGTGGGGAGAGAAGCCCAGCCCAGCACCCATGTCTGACCAGCATGGCAGGGGTACCACTGGGCACAGCTTCCTTTCCTCTCTGGCCAGCAGGCATCAACCCAAAGGGAAGTTAAAACCATCTGAGGGACATCCAGTCTGGAGGGTGTTCATGGTGACTACAGCCACTTTGGTGTTAGTCCTGGTGCCTCCCCTTGCCAGGATCAGGTGCCTCCTCCAGTGGACCCCTCTGGTCCTGGTCTTCCTGGACAGAGCAGTAGCCAAGTGGTCCCTCTTCTGAGTCAGTTCTGTGATCCCCTCTTGCTAAGAAGGCCAGGCTGCTTTGGTGTCCACGCGTAGGGGTGCTGTGCTGGCACTGTGGCACTGTGGCACTGGTGCACTAGGCTTGGAGGCCACGGGGCAGAGGTGTTACCTATCCAGTCCTGTACTGTGCTACCACGTGCTCGAGCTCTTGCATGCTGAGCTCTGTTCCCTGCCCGGCTCTCGTCATCTGCTTCAGTTTTACAGGGATGCTGTTAGGGGCTGCATCCTTTGTGGAGTGTTACCCCTGCACAGTCTATTCACAGACTACTCTTGAGTACTTTGAGACTTGATTTTGGCCAGTGAGACAGATTTTATGGAATTTTGAACTGTGTACCCTTACCTTGACCAGTGGAGCAGCAGACTGTGGCTGTACTCTTCTGATTCTCTTTTTACTAGAATGTCCAGTATGTAAATCCTCTTACCCCATTTTTCCATCAAAACTGTGTTCTGGCTTGCTATGAAATGCCTAAGGGCAGTATTGAATTCATCCTTATGTGATCTCTGATGGTAGGGGGCTTTTTATTAATGGTACTTGTGCCACTCCATTCTTGCAAAACCACAGGAAAATATTTAGTATGACAGGACTTTCAAAAGATTATGCTGCCATTTGCTTTCTTCACATAATCATTTGCTTTTTTTAAGATCACTGTTCAATGTGGCATTCACCCCGACATTCTATAGTGGCTTTTAAGTTTGTGCACACAGTAGCTTTTCCTTCAGTCTCTGTACCTAACAGAGCAATTCACCTCTCCAGCCCCTCTTTTAGCTTCTGCCTTGGAGGTGGAGCTAAACTTTCACTCGCTGCAAGAGCTGAATTCAGTTTTTTAGGGGAGACTCTTGGGGTTGGACCCTGTTCCCAGAAAGTCGTCTTCAGCCCCTTCAGTCTCCACCAACGTTCTTTTGTCCCCAACCAATAAGTGCCTCTCTCCCCAGACAAATGCAAGAATTTCACAGAATTTTAACCCCAAGGAGATTTTTTTCTTCCCCAGCTCTGTATTGGTTCAACATGTTATTTATTCCTCCACTCATCCACTTCCTGTGGTGCCTAATTAAGGTAAAATTGGCCCTGTAAAACCCAGATCAGCCAAGCTTGCCTTATTCTGCCTATAGATTTTTCCCTCAAACCTAACAAGACCACAGCCAAGACCAGAGATGCAGGGACCTACATTCAGCTGGAGGTTAAGATGCCCCTTTTTCTGCTCGGGTTGGTTGTCTGCTACTCTCCAGGCACAGTGCTGTCCCCAGCTCTGTCAGAGGACTCCCTTGAATGGTACCATCCCTTGGGTTGCTCATCACATGCTCTCCACAGATTTGTAAACTCCTCCAGTGCCCTTGTGTAGCTCAGGCTTGTTAGGTTGCTTCCCACTTGCACAGAAGAGCTATTTCATATATTCACTCATAGCTGGGAAGCATAAACATTCAGAAGCAAAACATTACTCAAAGTCGTAAGGATGGAAGGCTGCAGTTGTAAAATCTTGTGTGGAGAAGCCCATTTTGTCTCATGAAGAGCTCTCAGGCACCATATCAAGCTTGTGTTTTGCTAGAGGAGCCATCAGCTGAAACAGTGGCAGCCAAAAGGCATTGATTCGTTTCATTTATTTTTAACTTTCCCATTGAAATGCCTGAGGCGGAAATAAAAAAACGGGAAATCACTCCCTTGGAGAGCCCTTCAGCTCTGGGAAAGATACCTGCTGCAATCTAGAAACAAGCTTGTTCAGGGAACAGCCGGGCCAAGCACTGCCCAGGGGGCTGTAGTTCGTTCTTTCTTAATTTATTTATTTTGACCATGAGCACAGCCACCTCTTTCAAAGCCTGTGGGTTTGGTTTTTTGTTTGGAGGTTTGTTTGGCGTGTTTTTTTGGTTGATTTTCTTTTGTGGAGAGCTGAGCAGACTCCAGTCATGGGGGTGGAACGCAGCGAGAGCCGGGAGAGCCCGAGCCTGGGCAGCCTGGGCTGCGTCAGCCGGCCGGTCACAAGGATGCCTGTCATGTGCTGCTGCTCCTCACACAAAGATCCCTTTCTTTCCATGCCCGGTGGGTTCTCCATCAATGAGAGGACCTTGTCCTACAAACAGAAATCAAACGTCCGTAATTGCAGTGTCACTGATAAAACATGACTTCTTTACCAATTTGTACGAGCACTTTGACCTCCTGCCTTGGTGCAGCAGACTTTGGAGATTGGTTTTTGTCTCTGGCTCTGTTTAAGGCTGTGGTGGAAAGCTTACTATAGAAAAGTTTATTTGGGGAGTATTTTTGATCTATCTCAAGCGAAAAGCTAAGCTCATGCACTTACAGTCAAAATTGCACTGAATTGTCTGCAGTGGTTTTTAGCTCTAAAAAAATAAACTATTTCAGGTTATGGTTTACTTTTGCTTTAAATTTAGAATTGCTTTTGCATGAATAACTAGTATAATGTGTTTTCAACAAAAATGAGAACAAAATTTCTGCTCCACACAGATTCCATTCCTAAAAAAAGTGAAAAACTTAAGAAGGTTGAAAAGAAAAAAAAAAGTCAGTGCTGAATAGCATGGCTGAGCAGCTGTCTTATTTTTTCTTTCCTAAATTGAATTATTGCTATAACTGTTCTTTCTAAGTTAAGATCTCACTGGGGGAAGGAAGAAAGTTTCTAGGTTTCCCAGCAGGGAAGTCTTTAACAAGAAGTTAATGCAGGATAATGAAGGGGTCAGGAAAACCATAAGCACGAAGGGATTGTCCAGAAGGCTGTGCAGAGAGGAGTGCAAATAAAGATACTAAATAGGAGGGGAAATGTGCAGCAAACCTTTTGAATTTTAACCAAGCTCTTCATGCCACACTACATCACCCTGGGCACAGCAATGAGCAGCACCCACCATCAGGGTCCCAAGTTGTCACAGAGAAAGAAAATTTCTTGTTTGTTCACATGTTCTTCTTTAAAGGGAAATACCTTACAAGTGACAGGATTTAAAGTCTAGAAAACACATAGGAAGACAATGCTGTTTAAACACAAAGCTGAACTGATAATCGAGGGAAGGAGGTGTTTTTTGGGATTCTGGGATTATGTTTGAAGTTTCTAACGTTTAACTCCTACAACAGGGAAGTGCAACAGAACAAATTAACTGGGCTAGCAGACCACTTAGATTTGCTGCTGTTTTTCAGTCAATAGGTCACTTCCCTGGGTTAGGGGTTGTGCTCTGCCAAACAACAGGATTTTCTAGCTGGTCCTGCATTGATGAAAAAATAACCCTCGGATTCTGGGGTGCCATAGGTCATCAATAAAATAAGAAATGATTATGTTCTTCAATACTGCAAAATTTCTGCCTTTAATATTCTTAGAATATTATAGTATTTTTCAAATATACTAGATATTTTTTGACTATATTAAAAACCCATCTCAGCCAATTATTTTTGCAAGGGATTTTGTAGTCATTATCTTCTGAATTTCACTTGAGATGCTGTGTGCTAACTGTGCTGGTAGTTAATTCAGATTTAGTAAGTAGAGTGGGATTCTGCCAGTTGGGTCCCTTCAGGGTCGGGCTTGGACACTCAGAAGTGTTATGGCCATGGAGACTATTTCATCATTCTGGTGTAGGTGCCTCTCTGGTCTGTGTAGTTGTGTTTGCATTGATAATCCCTAACAGTGAAATAACTTGCCACCTTTAAACAATGGATGAGAGACAGCATGAGTAGCACCGAGTTCCATGAACAGACCTGTGTTGCTGAACAGCATTATTAGCAACAGAAAATATGCTATCTCATCTACCAGTTTCAGGAGATGCTATTGTTCCCTGATAGGATAAGAAGATTCCACATTCCTTATTTCAGAGAGAAGTGTTTTTTATCTGTGAAATGTCCCCACTTCTCAAAAAGCAGATGTCACAGTCTAAAATACTTAAACACTGAGGAAAATGACAGATCTCCCCTTTCCTTCTGCCCTCAGCAGAAATGAAGTTTTGGCTAGCTACTGGCATTTTTTAGGAATTATGCCTGCTCAGTTATTTATTTTTATATTGCTGCAACTTTTTTTCCTGATTCCTGCAGAAATGAGGCTTATGCAATCCTGCTGCGTGCGCTTGTGTCTTCATCACTTCCACACCCCCGAAATCTTTTGAACCTATTGACAAATTTCAACCCATTGATCTCTCAAAGAAAATCAAGTTCCTACAAGCTTTGTGAAAATTACCTGCTCACAGAGAGGTTGGCTGCAGTGCGAACAGGCACCATTTCAGACAGCGGAAAACCCACTTGCAGGAAAAGTGTTTATTTATAAACACCTGTCCATGGGGAGCATTTCAGGGAAAGCTTGTTCCTTCTTTGAACTGAAGTCAGTTGAGTTTGAAGCTCTGGTCTTTCAGCAGCCAGACTTCAATGTACTGATCTCCACAGCGTGTGGGGATACTGATTTGTAGTAATGATTTACCACCTTAACTGCATTTAAAGCAAATGATTTTTAAAACCACTTAATTTTTCATTTCCTCTCCTTTTCTTTTTTTTTTTTCCTTTTTGTAAAGAACCAAAACCTGCCCAATAGCCTGTCTCTTAAGACCAAGACTTTATGCCCATCACCCTAGAAGTCAACCCTTGACCTTTAACACTGTCACTTTTCTCTGTGGAATCTCCGAGGTTAAAGTTACAGAACTGCCGAAACAGATAACAGAGTGCAGAAGGCTGAAAAGTGACTGGGACGAACCTCCAGGGACAAAGTTAATCTGTTGGAGCATTTCCTGTGTGTACTTTGAAACCTCTCAATTTGACTTGATCAAAGCATGAACCGACACGTTTCAGCTCCCTACTGAACAAACAAATTTGCTGCTTATCGTTGTTGCCACCTCAGCCTTTAATTTACTTTACTTAGTAAGCCAGTACATGTTCAATGAACAGCCTGGTTACTACAAATGCTGGGTGCTGCTGTCCAGAAAAGGCTGCAGTTTCCCTGACATTATATAGCTCTGCACATCACAGACCCTGTTTTTCCCCACAATCTCAATGTAAAAGGAAGCTTAAGCCATACACAGCCAGTGTGGTCAACAGTGGCCTCTTAAGGACCACTAGATCCATCAGCATCCATTGGATTATATTTCAGTATCTTGGGATTCTACCTTTCTCTTTCATTAATTCCCACAGGACATATGTGGACCAAGAAAATAAATGGTGGTGCTTTCAAAATGCATTGGTTAACTCACAGTAACACCTTTCAAAGCATGTATGGGTTAACAGATCATTTTAAACATCTTTTTTTTGGGTCAAAAGCTGTAACTAATACTTTTGTTAATGTTCTTGTAGTTGGGATTTTTTTTTCCTGAAAAATATCTTTACTCAAGTTAATAGTAACAATAGTAAAGACTAGTGTGAGGTGTTGCATGGAGGGATCATGGCCAGACAGCCTGGCTTGTATATGATAATGAGCTAAAGTGGCTGTTTTCTGGTTTTAAACCAGAACAACTTGGCAAGAGTTTTTAAACCAAGTCTAAAATATTTTCATAGTTTTCCACTTACTTAAATCTGCTGGCCCATATTTTCCAACATATTTGCCTTTACTTATTCTCAGGGAAATTGAGTCCAATGATTTGATTTTTGTGTCAGCTGTTCTTCAGTGCTTCTCTGTGGCTGCAGAACCCCTGAGCTAGGAAATTACTCCTGTCCCTCCAAGGTATATGTTTCTTGGTCCATCATGCAAATATTGAAATATCCTGGGCTAGAGAACACAGTCAGTCAATAAGCCAACCCTTTGAACCAACCTTCCTCCCAGAGCAATGCTAGAAGGGAACTTCACTTGATATAGGTAGGTACAGATATAACCTAGTCTTCATCCAAACCATGGCTGCCTTGCAGTTTCTCTCCCTCTTTCAAGTAAAAATTACTTCTTCAAACATTCTGCAAGCTCAGATATTAACCATAATCAGTTTTTATTCTACTTCTGTGTCATCACTCATTGAAAATGCAAAATGCTTAGACAATGTAAGTAATGATGGAAAATTTCTAAAAAGGTGCAGTGCAGTGCCACGTCTCCTTTTGGAATTAATGGGACATGTGTGACGCTCTCCTGCACAATTCCCTGAGTGTCATTCAGAGACTTGAGAGCATCTCTGTAGGAAATGACAGGGCAGCCAGCCACATATGGCAGTGTCTGCTGACACAGGTCAGCCTCCACATGCAATTCCATAAGAAATGTATCATGTCTTTCCCCAGAATAGCCACAGACTAAGTGAGTTTAGGGGTTTGTGAAGCTTGCAGGTGATCTTCTGGTTTTGCTGGCATGTAAGAGTCTTTCAAATCCATAAAACTCCTTCTCAGTGTGGACTTGTATGGATTACTTTATTCCTCCATGTTATTAATTTAAACAAGTTAAGTGACTTATTTTTCCACCTAAATGAAAACTGTGCCAGACATAGAAAACTCCTTGCTTGCAAGATGAATTGACATGAATGAATGACCTGCATTCTTGGGTTAGCTTTAATGAGTTAGCTGTAATTTTTGTAAGACAATGAAAGATTTATCATTTTGCCAACTTGGTTTCGAGTTTGTCTAAGGAAACCTAAGTGTAACTAGTTGCCATTTTCAAGAAAAAATTTAGGCAGCGGATTTGGCTGGGAAATGTTTTCCTGCTGCTCTGGGGTGAAGCAGATCTCTCCAAATCTCCAAATAGGGAAAAGAGCAAGTTTGTTCTGGACTAGGTGGTAGCCTGGTGCTTGGTTTTCACATTGGGGTTATTGGAGAAAGAGATTTAAACCCTTCATTGGCTTAGTCTGGGTTTCTCATGCCAGGAGGGATTCCCCTGACACCACTCCATCAGCTGCTCTGTGATGGGTCTCCTTAAATATCTCTGGCCATATAAGTTGCTTGTGGTTCTCTGGGAGGCATTGTCTGTGTGGGTTTGAGCTCTGCTCTAGGATGAGGGAGACTCAGATGCTTGCTCCTGGTCCAAGCAATTTTTATTTATAAAAAAGTGGAAACCTCTCCAGTGGGTGGGCTTGGAGAAGATGCCTTTTCCTTTCTATCAAATGACACTGGTGAGAAGAACACCTAATCCTGAAACTGAACTCCCTACGTCAACTCCAGTAGGCTTGACACGTATTGGTTCCTAGAGTAACACAATCTGTTGTTTATACCAAAACTTTCATTTAACATCTATATTTCCATAAGAATCACTGTTTTTTTTAATCAACTCATCATTTTGGAAGAAAAGATATTTTATAGAAATTTCCGTAGCAACTCTAAGGGATAGGAGGTCAAAGGACTGGTTCTTCGGGCTGCTCTGTTGCACCCTCTCACTCAGCCCTCAAAAAGCTTAATCTCTGTGACTCCTCATCCCAGCTGCTCTTGGCACAACTAATCGTGGAAAACCACAGCTGATGATGTCTGTAACATGCTGCTAATGGCTGCAAATGCCCTCACAGGTATTCCTGTCTGTGCTGAAGCAACCAAACAAATCAGGGCCCTTAACTGAGCAGGGCTGCATGGAGGGCTGCAGCCCAGACGTGACATGTCCCGTATGTGGAGGCCTTACACAGCTAGTAATGATTTTTTTAAAGCAGAATGGAACCAAAATACTTAAAATCCTCCACAAAGGAGTCATCATCAGCTGCTCAGCTGTACTGGAGGCCAATGGAAGTCTGGTTGGATGGTTGGGAAGTAAATTCTGCACACCCCTGGTTACTAAAGAAACAGGAGCCAGGATTTGTGAGCCTTGCACGCTCCTTGGTCCTCCTCTTCTGGATGAATATTAGTTACATTTCTCTAGATAGTTTTATGGGTGGGTAGAGACAAAGGAGAAAATAGACAGGAGAAAAAAAACTATTTCTGTGACAAGGCCACCTGCTTGTGTCTTCTCAAGGTGGTGGCCTCATTGTGTGCACTGCTTCTCTTGTCCTCTACAGACAGCCAGTGATTCACACATCTGCAATTTTCCAACCATGAGTTATATTAAATTCAGACACCAGTTTTAGCCTTCAAAAGTTAATCTTTGCAAAGCATCTATGTCAGGAAAACTGCTGTCCATTAGTAGGAAATTATTCAGAAAAAGGAAGACAACTTTCTTATTTATATAAGAAACTGCTGTACAATTAAATACAGATATAGGTCAGTAAAATAAGTTCTTTGATCTATTGCTACAAGAAATCAGTGTAAATATGTTTCCTGATAAGGGTTGCTACAGCATAATTGCATTTTACAAACGGTGTAGTGTGCTATTACTCAGGAAATGTGTTCACTGATATACATGTCTCTACTCAGCCTCATGGCTGAAAGGTTTACTTTTTCTCATATTTATAGTTCTTGCACATTTTTAGATAGGGTGATTAAACTCATGAAGGCATGGAAGAGAGTACAAATAGGGAAAATTGATTCTAGAGCATACACAACCACTATTGAAACAGAGTTGATTGTTTTCAAACAAACGTAGCTTAGTATCATTTAAAATTAAACTTCAAGGCAAATATTAAGAGGGATTAATTTATACTGTCAACTCTGACTATTCTGGGCTTCGTCCTTTTGCTAGAACGGATAAGAGCATGACTCCATCACAGCTGTAAAAAGGCTTGTTCTTCATGGAGTTTTGTCCTGTTTTAGGGGGAACAGCCCTCACTGTAGAAACTGAGCCCCCCCCAGAGCTTCCACAAGCTCCTCACCGAATGCTGGTGGTATTGAATGCTCAGCAATTCCTCACCTTGGGGCAGATTTGTCCTGGGTTTTAGTGGGCTTGCTGGTATGGGAAGATGAGAATGATCATAGTGCTGTTAGAACTCCAACTATGATTCCCTATTTACTTGGGATGCTGACATAATAATGAAGGGTATCCAGGTAACTCCTTTCATGGTTTGTGAACCTACCTGAGCAATGCCTGCTGGATAGAAATTGTTCAGCTAGGCAGGACTGAGCTTATTAAACATTGTCTCAGCATGAAAATATGTGTATGAGTGTACAGGTTTAAGCAAAGCCGTCTCATCAGATTTAACATGGGGGAGATAAAAAGACCATTGTCTAGTTAAAAACAAGAGTGTCAGGGAAGTGCTTGCAGTAATATTTCTTTGTTTTGGAGAGCACATGGCTGAGCTATCAGAAGCAGAGCACTGCAGCAGGATGGGAAGAGCAGGAGTGCATCTCTGCACCCTGGTTAGGGAGGCTGAGGTTTGACTATTTATGGGCTGCTATAAAGTTCCACTTTGCTGAGGCATGGTATTCATGACAGGGTGAACAATCCCCATCGGGCTCAAGTGGGATGTCCACCATCCTCATGGTCTGTAGTAGGCAGCAGAAGAAAACACAGTGGGTCGTTCCCGAGAGAGAGGATGTGGTTCTGGGATCATGGCCAGAGTGGGAGGCAATTCCCGCATCCTGCCTTATTGCCGGGTTCTGGAGCCAAGTGTGCTGCTCTGAACATCGTGTTTTTGTCATAGAAAAACAATTTCTACATCTGTCTTCTCTGCAACAGCTTCAGGACAGGGCCTTCCTGGGACAGCCTGAAGGAAGCTCTTGCTTTTTCTTACAGGAGGTTCAATATGCAGTCACATGAGGACAGCCTGAAATAAAAATGAAACTGAAATCTGATTTGTCTTTGTCTGGTCGTTTTGGAGGAGTAATAGGAACCATCAACCTCTGGTTTTGGATTTAAGTGAGCCTTGTGCTGTTCCGTGACTTTACTGCTCCTGACCCTTCTCCTCAAAGTATCTCCCTTCAGTTCTTTGGGAACCAGTACCTTTGTGTTAATGTGAAATGGGGACACTAATACTTGCCTTTCTTCTTAATTCACTTGGAGATCTACTGGTGGAAAGCATTTGGTGCGACTGTTTAAGTTCCTGATGGCAGTTCAGACTGTCCTCAGGTTCTGCAAAGCTGGGAATGGTTGTTGCTGATGTTGTCTTGGTGTGGTTGTAACTCCCAGAGTATGCAGAAAAAAAACCCCATCTCCTTAGAGATATGTAGGATTGTCATTGCCATAGTTGTTAGAAATTTAGCTTTATCTTTTTGTCTCTTCATTTTTTTTTTTTTATATTTTAAAATATGTTGGAATATTGAATAAGACGCGGGAGATAAACCTATAAAAAAACATTAGAAATATATTTTAAGCAGATACCAGGAAACGACAACATTCATGTTGCACACAGAGTCTCAATTTGGCTGCTTTGGGACAGTACAGTCTCTAATTACATGAACAAATACCATTTTCAAAGTCATATGATATAAAAATATGGACCATTTAAAACCTTAGACAAGCATGAAAGTCCCACCAGTTATGTTACCCTTACTCTGCTTTGTTGCCCTTGTGGCTATGACACCCATTTTCTACAAGAGTTCATTGACAGTACAGGGGGTCTGCAAGTGGGTTCCTGATTGCAGAGCTTTTCTGAACAGGGATGGATACATTAAAATTTTGAAAGGCTTTCCTCACACAAGCCCATGAAGATTCCTAGCAGGTGCCATAGCTGGAGAGCAGAGGCCCTTGGCTGGGAGGAAGATGTCCCATCACTATTAGAAGAGCAGGGCTTATCCTTTTCAGATTTCTGAAGAGAAGTTCTTGAGGGATTTCAGAAGAGAAATATGTGAAAGAGGAATAGTCTGACCCAGACAGAAAACTGTTTTTCCAGTCTGTGTGAGGGCATCTAACCTGAGCCATCCTACTTAGGGATGAGAAACTTAAAGTAAGGCTCTGGATACTAAAAGATAAAACTATTGATAAGGTACCTGAAAAGCACAAAAAGAAATTAGGTGTCACCCTCAGACATGCATCAGGCTTTTCCTCAATCTCTTCCCCAGCAGTGTTACATGGAGAAATTCCCTCCTGTACAAGCATTTTTCTGGTGGTTAAAGGCATTAATGAAGTCTCAGACAGACCTTTAAGTCCTAGTTCTTGACTGCTCCTAATAGACTGCATGAACTCAATCACATAGATTTACATCCCTGAGCTTCACCTTGTATCTCTGTAAAGCAGCCTTCTGCTTTTGATGTGAGATACCTCACACAGCCTTGTGAGGACAGACTTTATGTAAAACCAGCAAAGATTTACTGGGGAAAAAAATAAAGTGTGGTGTAATCATAACATATTACAGTTATTATCTTTTGCCATTAAAAGGATTGCACTTTTGCATGTGAGAAAGGGAAGAAGGAAAGATGCTCATTAGCAGCTTCCTTCCTCAGGCTCTGAGTTTCCAGGGGCTCCTCTCTGGGAAGCGTGAGCACAGCTGCAGTCCCACAGCAGCCTCAGCTGATGGAACAGCTGCCTCTGCAGTGCAGTGCCATCATCTGCCCCTCTCCCACAGCCCCACTCCATCCCCTGCACTGGCCTGGATGTCCTCTGCTCCTTTGTAGAGCCATTTTGAGGTGTTAACGTGAAAGAAAGCTACCTGTGACCTTTTGTTTTTGAGATAAGGAAGGCTCTGAAGAGTGGCAGGACACCCAAGGTACCCTGAGGCGCTGCAGGAGAGGGGCAGGGCAGTGGGGCAAGACAGCAGAAGTGGCTGTGGTGCCAGAGCACACACTGACTGAGGCTGCCAAGGATTGAGCCGCAGTTTTTCCCTTCAGCCAGGGCTTCCTGGTGCAGTGGAAGCTCCTGCTGAGACTGCCTGGCTTCCACAGACCCCACAAACACCAGAGTTGTCCTGACTGCTGGGGAAGTACAAGAACAAAGAGGAGAAAGGAAAGGAGTGACGATGCTGTAAGATGGGACTACAGTCGAGAATTACTGTAAGAGAGAGAAACAGGAGTCTGGGAGTACCATGGAGAAAATGCTGTTTCATGGCTCTGCAAAGTTGGCCAGACTGGGGTCATTAAGAGAAGTTTATCTAATAGTCTGGATGTACCACTTTCCCATAGTAGAAAGTGCCTGATTTGCTCACCTCTTAAACTCTGCAGGAAGTTCTGGTCCTTCCTCTCTCCCTAAGAAGGGATGAAGCAGAATTAATAAATGTTGAGAGAAGGGCAGCAAGGATGAGTGAAGGTACAGAGCACCTCACCCTTTTCTAAGGGGAGAGGCAAAACAGAATAATCACCCTGGAATCTGGAAAAGAGACCTGGCAAGGGTGGAGAGGGGCTGTTAGTTTGTGGTCCTTCATGGGATCGTGAATGATGTGGTTGATGGGTAAGAAGAAAGTAAAAAGAAAAAAGTGTTTCACTATTACTTGTTAAAAAGGGGGATGAACACCCTGACAAGTTATAAAGACAGGATGATTTAGGTTGAAAGGAATCCCTGGACATAATCTGGTCCAAACCTCTCTTTAAGCAGGGCCAGCTTAGCTCAAGATTTGTCTTTCTTGGTTTTGAACTTAGGATACAGATCCTACAGCCTTTCTGGGCAACCTCTTCTAGGGTTACCAGACTGAAGATCTGAAGCAAATTAAGAAAGTGATCTAAGCATTGATAGATCATTGGATGTGTTTTACTCATAGGATGCTATGTAGTGGAAAGTCCAATTTGCTTCATAAAATGACCAGAATACAAAAAGAAAAACGCTTCCTGAGCTACTAAAACTGTGAGTACAATGTCTGGCTTGAGGCAGCAGGGTGAGGCAAGGTGGGAACATGATTCCCACCACAGTTTATTTGTCCTCCTCTGCCCTGACACACCTACTACTGACCACTGTCAGAGGTCAAATATTGGTTTTGATGGGCCTTTGGTCCACCCAGCGTGATGGTCTTCGGTCTGATCAGTGGGTGACCCAAGCCTGGCAACACATCAAGCAGGGTGAAAATGGATTGGACCTCTTAATGCTGACTTCAGTTTTCACAGGACAGCTGCCCAGGCAGGTTGGGCCCTATTTCCATCAAGCATTAAAGGCTGGTTTCATAACATGTATTTTTCTGTCAAACTTTGTGAATAAAACAGTGCAGGAAGATGTCGTGACTAACGCGAAGCTTTTTATTCAGGCAGCAGATGAAGTGGGTTAGTTTTAGAAAGGAGTAGGAGTCAGAAGAACACTCAGCTTAAGCAGACAGACCAACCCTGGTTAAACTGAAGGGAAAAGCAGTGACACTGGGCCCTGCATATCTGATGTGAAAGACTGGGAATACAATGCTGGATTTATTGTTCGGGTTATACATTATCCCAGAAAACTGTGGTTTTATAGTGGTGACATCTGACTGCTTGCTATCAAGAGATAACTTGAAAGTGCTGCACGGTAGGAAAGCTGTTCTTTTCTTGTTGCAGTTATTTTTATTGACAAGCTTTCAGACACCGTGGAAGAGTCCACTGGTACTCAGCAGCAAAATACTGTTCACAACCAGCCAGAGGAAGACTGAAGGCATGAACAATGAAGCAAATGAATACCCTGCTGCCTCTCTGTACACATAGTTGCCTGTTCAGTCTTCAAAAATAAGTAAATAAAATTCACAGATGTTTGGATTCGGAGATAAGATGATTCCTCAGTGCAGGGATGTCTCCCATTTTTCAGAGGCAATGTGCTGCATCTTGCAGGAGAAGTGCTTCTTTCTGCAGTGTGTCCTCTGCAGCAGAGCCCCCCACACTCACATCAGACCCCTCCTTTCCCACTCACAGGAGCTGATAATCTCTTTGCTGCAGAAACATTAATTGATTGCTTGGAGGAAAAATACATTGAGAAGGAATGCAATGCTTTATTTATAGGTTAGTTGTTGCTTTTCCTTCTGTGAAGTGCTTTCACTTCTGGTGGTTGATTGTTGCGGAGAGCAATGGTATGATCACGGCAAAGACTTCCTGGTGTCTCTGTCTTCTTGCTCTAATTCGTGCTGTTCCCCACGCGGAGCTGGGCTGCAAAGGGAAGCTCTGCACCAGCTGGGGTGGTGTCCAGGGCTCAGGGTGGCACAAACCAGGGGCTCTGCAGGGCACAAGGGCTCAGCAGGCAGGTCCCAGGCAGGGGATGAGCCAAGGCACCTGTGACGGGCACAGTGCCTGGATTTGCAGCTCCAGCTCCAAAGGCTTAGTGTTCCCAGGAGTGCCATGGACGAGACGTGGTGGGTGGGCAGGTGGAGTGAGCTCAGCCAGGTGTCGTCATGGACACCAGCTATGCCAGATCACCCAGGGTCTGAGTCTGTGAGCAAAAAGATACCCTAATCTCCCCTCCAGATGCACTTGTAGGAAAGGAGGAAGCCTAATCTCTGTCCAATGGGGCTCCACCTCAGATGAGGAGCTCTGGAGCCAGGACTTGTCCTGGATGGCAAAGAAAGGGCAAGCTGGGTGCCCAAGCCTGCACATTGCCAAGATGGGGAGACAATGAACATGCACGTTATTTTGTTTTTGCAGCATGTATCTTACCCAAGCCTTTAATTTTAGGGATCTCAGCTAGAACAAGAGAAATAGCAAAGCTTTTAGTAAGATCAGTTTCTCTAATGACTCACCAAGTGCTACAAAGTCAAAACAGGTTGCCTGTGCTTGAAAGGTATAAAACATGTCATTTTTATGGTTACTGTACAAAACACTGCATATATGCATGCAAGGGAACATTTTAAAATCTCATAGAGCTTTTTTCTTGTGCAGCTAGAGGCTCCTTTCTCCTGTTCTTTTATTCACGTGTCATGATTTGTATTAAGCATTATTGCTTTAGCAATTAAGCAAATTTCCTCACTGCACTCTGCCAGTCAGAGTGTTGCTCCTTTATACTCCCAAAAGAAAAGAGGAATTAAGTTGATGTACCAGTGTCCCAAAACAGTTCCTTCCCAGTCCACCCAAGTCTTTTCATTGGTATTAGAGGGGGCATCATGTTCTGTGAGCACTGGGGAATGAGTAATCACTGCATCTGACCTCCAATAAAGACCTGCAAGTCCATCAAATGTCTGTTACATAATGCTATTTTCAACAACATTAATACACCTACATTTCTCTAATGTCTTTCATTCCAAATGAAATTTCACCACCATAGTGGAAAATGTGCCTTTACTTTTGTAATTATACAAGATTTGACAAGAAAAATATCCCTTTCAGCAAAGTCTGACGGAAAAACAAAATTCCAAGGAAATAGAATATCTTGTAATGCAATTAGAGATTTTGCAAAAAAACTTTTGAGGGAAATATTCTTATTTCTTCAGAAAAAGACAGCCATTTTAGGATTTTCCATTAGTTTCTTAATGTCTCCCCCCTTTTAATTTTTTTTTTTAATTTTATTTTAAGGAACAGGGAGCATCCAGAATTGTCCAAGCCCCGAGATGATAAAAAAGAATATAAATAGTAGCATGTGATATTTCCCTGGGTGGAGAATAATTCTTGTACATCACATTCCTTTTGCAAGTTAGGGTATGCTTCTTCTACAGCACTGGGTTGGTGCTGAGGGGCTGATCCACACCAAACTCCCACTTCAACAGCAGAACCTCCACCCAGGATCCCACCTCCTCTACCCTGGAGCTCACCTGGATGTGAGCTGCAGACAAAGGATGGTCAAGACATCCCTGTATTGTTTTTAGAGCTGCCTGAAATGGACTCTGAGAGGAGTTTATCTGATGAGTTAAAGCAGCAATGCATACAAGAAATAGCTCACATCCTTGACATCCTTGGTTTCTTTGTACAAAGGTAAGTTACAAAATCCCTGTTAGGACTCTGCAGGTGAAATGGTCTTTTTCCTCTTCTTCCTTCATGCTGGGGAACTGTGCCAGCTGGTTACTCAGGGAATTTGTCCTTCTTACCATGCCCGTTATAGGATGAGGGTTTCTTCATGAAGACTGCCTTGAGGATGGGGATGAAGTCCAAGTTTAACCACACTTTTCCCTTGCACCACTGGCTTCTCAAGGGCACTTCCCCTCCCTGGGCCATGGGGCCAGGTGGAGGTGCATCACTCTCATGTGGAACTGTGGAGAAAGTCAAATTCTGTGGGTTTTACTCTACACTGTTGCTTTGTGATCTGCACAAGCTGTTAGAAAAATGGAAAGAGTTAAATGTGATGGCTTTCAGGAGTGCCTTCCCAGCTTGGTGCAGGTATTTCCTGCCCAACAGCTCAAAAATGGTAATTCATAGAACAGGATGCACATTTCTGTCTGCTCTCTGCTCATTAAAAAATCAGCAATGACAGACACGATCTCCAGTGGCTGTTCTGTGCCTTGCCGTGGCTCTGGCCTCACCCCAAGCAAGAGGGCTTGGTGCTGTTGAGTACCAGGACACATCTCCAGGGCCCAGCCACACACTGTAGGGGCAGAAGGAAGAGCTCTGAATGGCTTTTTGACCCTCCAGTTCCTACTCCCGTTTACATCCTCATGTGGTCAGAGAAACCTTTGACTAAAGCAGTCTTCAGGTTCTGGGAGAAATGTGCTGATCTATGTCTCGTGCAATGCCACAGCCTGGGGACAGCCCCAGCAGGGAGGAGTTTTACAGCAGGGTGATGGAAAGGTGGGCTTGCTGCCCATGGATGGCTGATCTGCACCCCAAACTCCCCAAGACTGGCCCAGTAACTGCTCTAGGCTCTTGCAAAGGTGGCTTGCATGTCCTCCTCCAGGACTACTGAGCTGCTCTGCTTCTTCAAGATTTTTAAATTTGGGTTTCCCCACAGCCAGACCTTTCTCAAGCTGCTTAGCTTTTTTTTCCTTGTACACCCACATAATTACTCCAGCACAAAGAGTGGGCTTGTGAAGCAGCAGCATTTTAAAAAACCACAAACTCTGATCTCAAGGCAATCTTTCCCTCCCACTTCCTCCCCCTTCAAGCAGGGGTGTCAGCCGTGCTGTTTCTTTCAAACTTTCTCTGAGTCATCTCATCAGGCAGCTTGTAAATACTTGAATGCATCCATCAATGTCAAGTCAAAATAAGTAACTAGCAGCACACACTGTGCAATGGACTTTCCCTTGCTCACATTTCTCTCATTTTTGGGGATGCAGAGAATTTAGGGGTCACCCTATCTCCCCATATCATCAGCATACAGAGATGTCATCAAAGATGTTGTCTGATCATGAGAACAGGACACCAGAAATAAGGTGAGCTGCTTAAATTCAACAAGGCTTCAACTCTTCTGAAACTCCCACTGCTGTATGATCCAGAGTGGAATGCCTTCATGTAAGATGCTCCATTCATTTCATCCTAAACCCAAGAAATTAGAGACTCTGAGGAGCTGCATTACCAGTGCACCTTTGAGAATTTGAGGATGTGTCATTGCTAACCATTTTGGACCAGGTGGTCACAGCATTATGAACTGTTGCTAGAAAAATATTATGTTTTCGTATTACAAGGGTGTAATTTGCTGTGTCATCGTTGCGTACTAAAATCTTAAAGGCAGAATGTGATTCAGAGGGTGCATGGAACACAAACCACCTCCTCAGAAGGCAAAAATCTCTGCTGAAGAGCAGCAATGCTCCCAAGTATGACTGATAAATATGTGAGTTTTGTCGTGAGCTAAATGGCAAAATATGGACCCTGCACCAAGGCTTTGCTCAGCATGGTGCATAATTCCCTGATTTGTCTGCTAGCAGGCTGGTTTACAGTAATAAAATCATGGCAGTGGGAAGAAAGGAAAAGTCTTGCAAAATTTCTGAGTTATTCCCTCCAGATGGCTTGGAAGGAAGGTCTGGTGTCATCGTGATATTTGCCTAATAACTCTGAAATGATCAGTTGAGGTGGATGAGTGTACTCTCAAATAAGTGTATGTGTGGAAGTATGCTCCTCCCCAACCCTTCCACCCAGACAGGTTGGTTATGTGTGAAAATCACATTACGAGCCAGGAACTCAAGCTTAGTGCTACCTTATGCAGCAGAGTGGGGGAAAACTGGCTGAGTTAGAAGAATGTTATACTGCAAAATGGGAGGGAAGGTGTCCTGAATACTCTTCCTCCTCTCTGCTCCAGCCCACAGTGAGAGCTGGGCACAAATCCTGCTGTGAGGGGCATCTCACTCATGTGCTGTGCTTTTAAAACATAAGGCATTGAGATCTCTCTCTAAATTCAGTGGCCTGTCAGAGTAAGATACCAGTCAGGATGAGTATGGATGGTAATACTGACCCACAAGCACTTCTCCCCTGCCATGACCAAGGGACATTTCAAGGGTTGCCCTTCCCTCTTTTTTCTCAGGGAATGCAAGTTAAAAATCAGGATAATTGCACGGCAAAAATGCTTTCCATCTCACTCCTTTATTTACTTTTTTTTCATGATTTCCTTCCACTCCCAGATGAAGGAATGCAGGCTGTTTGAAGAGCTGATCTGCTCGGGTGGGGCATTAACTTAATTTGAAGCATTGCTGAATATTTAGTCATGTTCTGTAGGAGTATTAGAATCAGAAAATTCTTGGATTCCTAACAAACTCTGCACGTGTACATGATCTCCAGAAAGAGAACAAGTGTTTAAAAACAAGGCTCTGTACACAATTCTGAAGTAATTTAAATATAAGATACATATATATATAAAATTTAAGTTAAAAACATCTTGCAGTACTACATTACTGACAGCTGAAAGTCAGACACCAACTGTGATGGCATAAATCTGTAAAGTGCTTTAGGGAAAAATTACTAACTGGTATAAATCTGATTTTAAAATAAAGATAGCAGAAAGAGAAGTTTGAGTTAATTTAAATAGGAACATGCCATTTACAAACAGAAGTCTCTTCCCATAGTCAAACTGGTCAACCAGTGGTGGTTTAGGAAGGTGGCTCTCTTCTTTTTAAATCCATTAGTTTGTGCTGTGGCATGTGGCACCTTGCTTTTGTGACTTACATCTTCAAATTAGGACACTTCCCAAGTCTGCTTATGGCTGTAGCTGGGTCAGAACCAAGTTTGTCTTCTCTTAAAGATTTTGTGTTTTCAAAAAATTTTCCCTTTTTGGACAAGGATGAACATGAGTGCTTAAGTGAGTATTTAATCCAGGGCTTACGGAAGTGCTTTCAGTATGGAATCACTTTGTCTCCCATTTTCTCAGACTAATAGATGTACACCTTTTTTTAGAGAAGCATAACTACCTGATTAGGTGATGACTTTATAGACAGGCCCGTTTCTGATCCTGCAGACTCAGACTAGAGATGGAAGTCACACAAAGCATACTGGATTGGTGTGCAATCAGAACTGGACCCGGCATTTTCAAACCAGGCCCACTCACAGTTCACAAACACTGGCTTCTGCCTCTTTAGGTACCAGACTTCAGAGGAAGGTAGGATTTGTTTGTAAAGCACAAATACTTTATTGTGAATACACCTTCACTGTGTGAAAAATGAGCCCAAAGCTGATGGTGGATGACAGATCTGAAACTGGCTGGTTTATCCAACTTCCATGGATGGTTTTCCAGCTGCAGCTCCAGAGCTACAGTCAATATGCAGTCATCCAACTACTTCCTGGAGAGGCAGAACGAAGTAATTAGCTGCCTAAGCTCTATCAGATACTCTTGCCCCTGTGTGCCCACAAAACTGCTCCTGTGAAAGTCGGAACACAAACCTGGGAGTGACTCCACGCCTTTTTGTTGTGTTCACAATCAAAGTGGGGCAAAGGCAGCTGCTGTGTCAAAAAACTTCCCCCGGCTTCCATTGTCAAAGGCAAACTGGCTTTCAGGTCTCAATGGTCATTGCCCAACCCCGCATCATTGGCAGTGGCTGGGAGCAGCTCCCCCCCAAGCCACGCAAGCATCGCTCGCTCTCACGCACCACGTTGACTTCAGCACCGAGGTGCGTCTCATGCCCTGACTTATCTTTGTACGTGCTGCCTATGAATAATTCAGGACATCTCCAGACAAGTTTACTGTTTCGGTCCAAGTGAATAAGCAGCAGTAACAAATTCGATGCAAAAGTGTAGCAACAGACTGCATAACTAGTGCAAAGCAAGGAAGGTTTCCATGGACACACTTCTGCTCTGGTGGGAGGCTTTAAGAGAGAAATGCAGCATGAGTGGAGCAGGTTAAGGACATTAGAGAAGATGGACTGCTCTAGAGAGCAGTACCAGTCGTGTTTGCCAGGCTGGTGGGGCAGGAGTGTGTGATGAGTGTCAGAAGCATCGGGCGGGATAAAGGCTGTGCAATGTGCCCGTCCCTGCAGTCCGGGGCTGCTCTGGGTTCTGCCAGCGTGCTGTGCCAATTAACCTCTGCTGGTGTGACAAAGGGCTGCACTGCTGGCGCTGCAGCTGTGCCAGATGCTCACAGCTAAGGTGCCAAGTCACACCGTGCAGGACACGGTCACACGCTGACAGAGCTGTCCATGTGAATCCTTTGGGGGTATAGACACTTTGTTATAATATTGCATTGTTTTGGGGTACATCGTTTCCTGATTTCAACTTTTTTAGCCAGAAATTGTACCAACCAGCTCAGAGGCTTATGTTAGAAACAGGCAGAATTCTTGTGACAATGTGTTTGGCAAGGATAAAACTCAGCAGATTTCAAGGACATTTTGACAGGAAGCTTTAAGATACATTGTCAGTGCTATAACAAGAAAGAATATCCTCCTATTAACATGTATCTAGATTTTCTCCTTGATTGTTTGGTTAATGATCCCAGCCTTGTTAGCTGCTATCGGGGAAGATCCAGCAGCTAGAGATCTGAGATGAAGAAGATGAAGAATCATGGATTTCTAAATTAGAAAAGTTCAAAGGTAGAAATGGGTAATAAGGAAATGAAAAGAAAAATCTTTGTGATCATCATCCAAACTCTAGGGGGAAATAAAGAAATCTGCTATGGATAGGAGGTACTCTCCATTCAGCCCTTCAGGTCAAAGGATTTTCTGAAGTTTCTTTCTTTGAAGAGAGAAAGTAAAATGAGCATGGGTTTAGGAATAAGGGGGAAAGCCCTAAATGTGGAATACAAATGGGAAGAGTTGGAAATGCTGTGGTATTTGGGTCCCTGTTGGCCTTAATCAGTGTGGATGAAAATGCAGCTCTTTGGGGAGAATGACTTTACCCTGCCAAAACTCGTCACACCTAAATCGCTTGATTGCTCCTGTTCAGCTTCTCTCTTGGGCTGTTTGAGTAGCTGAAAGCTGGGCCAGCTTTAGAGGTGGATTTGGGAATTTGTTTGGGTTCAGGCTTTGGACCTGTAATATCTTTATTCTCATGTGTTTCAGCACAGCTTATCTCTTCATTCCAATGTTTCCTTCAAGTTCTCTGAGCAGAGATTGTCTCTTACTATATTCACACATCCTCCATCTGGTAGGATGGGTCCTACTCTGGGGCAGGGGTGCCTCTCCTGCACAGAGCATATCTAACTTTTTATTTTACAACCAGCTTCTAAAGGTCTTGGTTATCTTTTATCTGTTATTTAGGTAAAGAATCTACAGCAAAGAATCCTATAAGTCTTTCCAGCTATCCGCCAAACTAATTGAAAAAAGTCTCATTAATTTCTTTTGGGCAATTACTACGTAGTGAATAATGCAGTAAGTCACTCCAAGCTCCTGTGTAATGTTTCCTTGCTTTATGGATTGTTTCCTAGCATGCCTGCAGCAGAGCTGTTTATGCTGTTTTCGCTTTGCAATTTTGTGCATGAAGAACTACAATAAACATAATTAAAACCAAATTTCCCTATCTCTCCTCCTATATTTCTTCTCGTGACTCTTCCCTTTTCCTAATCTTCTTCATTCTCCCGCTTCCTTTCTCTCAAATTTATTCTTCTTTCTTTACTCTTTCTGCTTTTCCTGCTGCTTCCTCTCCGTTCCCAGTTCTTTTCTGCCCTTTTTTTGTATTCCATGTGTTTTCAGAGCCCTCAAAGGGCCTACGCTTAGCATAAGCTGGGGTTTCCAAAGATGACAAGTTTGTGGGTAGATGCCAATAAGATTTGAAGCTGAAACACAATCGTAGAAAAGATCTACAAACTCTTGCAAAACTGGCTTGTATAGACTCATACCTGTGAATGACTTATGAGCAGACTGTCTACATTGCTTTTATTTTCCATTTAAGGTGATCAAATGTCATCTTTCCACCATTCATCCAGCTGCCTGATTTTGTATCAACCAGTAATTTTATTTTTAAGGAGTTTGTTGCTACAATATTGAAAGCACAGCTGGATTTTATTCCGTAAAATGTCCCTTCTGCATCTGGGTTTGTGAACCATTTTAGGGTTAAATAATCCCTATTTTAGGGGTCAAGATTTTAGGGCTGTCCAGGCTTTGTTTCTGCATGACCATGGGTTGACTGACTCATCCTTGATCTTCTGCTTTCCTATCTGCAAGATGGAGATATTGACTTTGTAAATTACTTGGAGTTCTACAGATGAGAAAGGCTTTTATGTAAAAAAGCTTTTTTTCTTTTATTTACACTGAGAAAGCACTAAATGGTTCTTGATGAGTGTTCAGCCCTTGCATGTAGAGTAGATGAAGGCTGACCATTGGGATGAGGGGGGTGAAGTTTTCCACAAAATTTCGTAGTTCATCCGAAAAATGTGTAGAAGCTGATGAGCATTACCCAGTGGGATTTTTTTAATTACTTCTTCCTCTGCATCTCAGGAAAAACCATCACATCTCATTATGCAGATTCTGCTCACTATGTGGGAATAATTTGCTACAGGAGTGACACCACTTTAGGTAGGCACTGTCCATGACGTGGTGACAAAAAGTGTATCCTTTTGAAAAAGAAAGAGAAGATATTCTGACTGTGCTGAACATCAATATCAGTTCACATTTTGCTATCTTTTCTAAGAGCCCCTGTAGCACTTGCTCAGAAATTTTGCTTGGCCACTGGTGAGGACTGTAGGATTTGGCTTTTAATGAAGATGATACAAATTTCACCTTGCTATCTTTCAGAAATGTCATACTTGAGTTACAGAAAAATGCTCCTGCTCAGCACAGATTTTATCCCCATGAATCCTGTTCTGACAAACATAATGGAACATGGATTAATGCTTTCATACTAAAATGTTCTCTCATGCACCTTTGCTAAGTTTATATTAAGAAAAAATGTCCAAAGGTGTGGAATGGGATCATATTTTTCCTTACAACTACATAGCTTCCAAGTTGCTTTGCATGTTATTTACCAATGAAAGAAAAGAAGGTGAGTGTTTTCCCCACCCCTTCACCCCCTCCTCTGTGCTTGCTGCTATTAAAAAACACCCGAATGAAGAAATGAAGTATGAAGATGAATTAACAATAAGGGCTCTTGGACACAACTGTGAGAAGGACTTGGGAAGTACCAAGACAGCTGGGAGAATGAAATCCTGTGTTTGTCCACAGCTGAAATGGGACCACGTAGGGAAGTTACCACCAAAAGACACCTTGCTTTGTCAAGTCCAGAATATCTGCACTTGTAAATTACACAATACAGGTGCCTCAGTGTAAATTAGGATGCCACTATTTCTTTAATGCTCTAAGTGTTAGAAGACTCTTGGTGCACCAAATATGGCAGTGATCTTCACTTAAAAAGCTTTTCTAGCCGATTAATTAAAAGGTTCCTTGTTATTAAGGAATATGAGCACTTCTCACTTCTAGTGAGAAAGGACGAGATAGGGCTTGATCCAGATTTTGTGGGAATGGGGAGACAGACTTCCCCTTGACTTTGCTGGCTCAGGCCCCTGGAGACCACTCGCATGCAAGTTTTAAAGTGGATGTTCCTCACACGTCTCCAGTCCAACCCTGGGGTCTTGCCAGGGACGCAGACTAAAGGGGTGACCTAGGGTTCATCTCATGCTGCACTGAGGGCAAGGCAGCTCTCTGTTTCCATTTTAATTGTGTCCCTGTTAGCCAGGGCTCGCGTCTGCTTCCTCTCTCACCCCACAAAGGGAAAATGTGTGCCAAAATGCTTCCTGTTTTTCACTGCCAGCTGGGTCGCGTGCTCGGGGTGAAGCTCATTAAGGCAGTGTGTGGCACTAAACCCAGAAGCCTCCAAGAGTGGAAACAATCATGTTTCAGCATCCTAGTCCTGAGTGGATTCAAGTGGAAACCAGGCTGCAGAGCACAATCAGTCCAGAGACAAAACCTGAAAGAGGGAAGGCAGCCACATTTAGCAGTCTGAACAAACCAGGGGAAGTGGGCATGTGTTCCACACAGACGGAGTAATTGTCCTTTGCTTCAGACAAAGTAGGCAGAAGAGCCCAAAAGGAACACCTAATGGTGCAAAATCGCTTGTAGTCAGAGGGGTTTGCCTTTTTTCCCACAGTATGAAGGGGTTGTGCATTTGGGCAACCCTTTCCTGGCTGATGGAGCCAACATGCATTATAAAAGCATTATCCCATTAATTAACCGTCTGAAAAAGAAACCATTTTTTGACAAAAGCACACATCTGTGTCCTTGCCACACTTTTCCATACTTTATATTCCTCAGCTGCAATATCTCTCCCTCCGTCTGTTGCACCTACCTTTTCCTAAGCCCTTTCAGGCCAAATTGTTAGAATAATGCTGGTCATTTTGTCTTATAAGGGCTTATTTTTCTCCCAGAGCATGTTACAGGGCTGTTATGTCTAACTCCAATCTCACACATGGAATAAAAGACAAAGAGAAGCTGTCTAGTGTTTCATTCTCTCTCTGCTCTTGGTGGCTAAAACAAGATTTCATAATAATGTTTATGTTTAGAATTTCTGCAGTAATAAGCAGATCAGTATCAGTGTGTATGCAGTAAGTTTAAAGAGCTGTTAATAGACAGTTGGATTGCTTAGGAATTTAAAACCTTCATTACTATGTCATCAGTTCAAAGCCAACTCAGTTTACCAGGGATCCCTGATAGCATCAGTCTCTGCTTCCCAGATGAAGCAGGTATGCTTGTCCAAACTTGGAATTGCATTGCAATTCCACAGAAAAATCAGTAATGATAAACTTTTCATTCCACAATTTCCTACAAAACAGCATTCTGAAAAATAGTATTTTTAAAAACCTCAATGCTCATTTTAAAATTTCATTTGGTCTGCAGAACACTTATAAACAGCCAAGATTAAAAATACATCAAAAAGTAGAATGATGTAACAATAAAATATAATACACAACTTTTTTTTTTAAAGAATGAATTCTGAAGATCTGTATTTTATTTATGATCAAGAAAGGATTTATCCTATAATAATGTATCATTTTGGTTACATTCTCAGGGGGAAATAATTATGAAAGGTTTTATTTGGGTTTTTTTAATAGGAAAATACATCTGTTGTTGCTGTTCAAGATAATTTTGGTTACTGTACTTTGAATGTCCTTCTGATACTGTGTGTATACAAATGCCTCATGAAGAAGGGAAGGGGAAGAGCTGGTTACTTAGAGTATTCCATTTAGGATGTCCTAATAATTTGCTAATGATCTTGCAGTCATTTCCCATAGCCACCAGTTGTGATCTTGCAAAATGGATTAGGACGAAAAAGAAGTGAGGGAAGGAGGGAAGGAAGGAAGGAAGGAAGGAAGGAAGGATGGAAGGAAGGAAGGAAGGAAGGAAGGAGAAGGGAAAAGAAAAAGGAGGAGAAAAAAGAGAAAAAGAAAAAGAAAAAGAAAAAGAAAAAGAAAAAGAAAAAGAAAAAGAAAAAGAAAAAGAAAAAGAAAAAGAAAAAGAAAAAGAAAAAGAAAAAGAAAAAGAAAAAGAAAAAGAAAAAGAAAAAGAAAAAGAAAAAGAAAAAGAAAAAGAAAAAGAAAAAGAAAAAGAAAAAGAAAAAGAAAAAGAAAAAGAAAAAGAAAAAGAAAAAGAAAAAGAAAAAGAAAAAGAAAAAGAAAAAGAAAAAGAAAAAGAAAAAGAAAAAGAAAAAGAAAAAGAAAAAGAAAAAGAAAAAGAAAAAGAAAAAGAAAAAGAAAAAGAAAAAGAAAAAGAAAAAGAAAAAGAAAAAGAAAAAGAAAAAGAAAAAGAAAAAGAAAAAGAAAAAGAAAAAGAAAAAGAAAAAGAAAAAGAAAAAGAAAAAGAAAAAGAAAAAGAAAAAGAAAAAGAAAAAGAAAAAGAAAAAGAAAAAGAAAAAGAAAAAGAAAAAGAAAAAGAAAAAGAAAAAGAAAAAGAAAAAGAAAAAGAAAAAGAAAAAGAAAAAGAAAAAGAAAAAGAAAAAGAAAAAGAAAAAGAAAAAGAAAAAGAAAAAGAAAAAGAAAAAGGAAAAAAGACAACACAGTGTTTCTTTAACAGCTTATATCCAACATGGTAACAGTCTGTTAGACACTGCTTTACTTTTCCAAATGCTCCATCAGGAGACAGTGGGTCTTTTAAAAATACAGTTGTAGGTTTTAGGTATTTTCCTGATGAGGCCCATCAAGTAAGTCCAGAGGACTAATACCTAACGTATTGTTTGTCTGTCTGCTCATTTCCACCATCATGGGAAAACTCAAAACTTATCCAGCAGTGACTGGGTTCTGCCTTCCAAAGCTGAGTGAGGAGTTAAGAGAGGCTGAGTCTTTCCTTGTCTGTGAAAAGTCACTTTGTATTCATCTGCGTTGCTCTCCCAAGGGAGGATTTTCTTAATTAATTGGATTCTGGTGATGAGAGTAGATGAGATAATGGTGTGGTAAGTCCAGTTTTCAGCTATTGAAATGCTCAGGACATTGCTTGTTCTTAACCCTACACTAGAAAAGGAGAAAAATTAATCATCTCTTTGACTTTGCTGCTGTCAGTAGGAATGTAGGTGCCAATTAACATAAATAATAAAGAAGGAGGAAATTTTCTTAAACCACAAAACTTGAATGTGGAAAATTTCCACTTTAATTCCTGAAAAAGCGTCTTTATCACTTTTTTAGTGGAAGATTTCTTAAGCTTTGACTCTTTCCTCCAGTGCCATGGTTTTCAACATTTTTTCTATGAATGCTTCATGGTCCACAAGGTATTCCTAGGGTTCAGAAAAAGGTGAATAAGTAAAGAAGGTTCATATATGTTCCTGAGTGATGTATACAAATGAATAGTTGTGGAAAATCAAAAAGGTTTGGACATCCATAAAGCAAAAAATTGCACTTGCAGTCACTGAGGAGTAGAGAAATTTTGGACATGGGTATCTGGAAATTATGTATTCAGTCTAAAAGACTTTCCCATAAGCTACTTTACAAGTAGGTTAAGATGATATAAGATTGTTTCATGACACCTTTTAAAATATGCAATGAAACCAATAAACTGATTCTCACTTCAGGGTATCTAGGAATGCCAGACAAACTCAGGATACACACAACAAGTAGTTCCTGCTTCCCTGAGAGGTCTCACATGCTTTTTGAGTAGTCATGGAGAGACAGATTTTTCCCTTTAAAAAAACTCATGGTTAAAGAAAAATCGTGAAACAAATTGCTGGCTAATATTCTTTCAAAAGAAAAAAGTCATGTGGACTGATGGTGCTCCTTTCCAACCATCAGGTTGTAGCTCTCTATTTTTTTCCTCTCTGTTTTTCTGAGCTGCAATAATCACATGTTGCTCCTGGTACAGTATCTGACATCAGACTGATCCACATACTCTGAATGTCAGGGAAATCTGGCAGGTTTTGGTCATCCCCTGACATTCTTCTGTATCCTGAGGCTGCAATCAGACTTTTTCTCTTCCCTGGCGACACACCTTACAGCAACAGGCATTAGCTGACCAGCAGGTTTCTGTAGGTGAACTGCTCTTTATTTGGAAAGCTTTGTCCTATTGCTGAGAGAGATCTTTTGACTATTATTATTATTACTACTGTTTTTTTAAAAACAGAAGAACCTTTTTCTGCAGGGCTGTAGTTTCAGCACGTCCAGTAAAGTACTCACGTTTTATATCCTCTGAGGGCCTGAATCCAAGCATCCTTCCACTGGTGGTTATGTAAAATGATGCCTTTCCAGGTTGGTGTATTAAGGTGTAGCTTTCATGCAAAATCACAGCTTTAACTTAAAATTAACTCTTTGGGTCAAGACTTTCAGGTTTTCAGACTGGTACCTACACAAGGAGTCCCATGGCCAGAGGTATTTGGGTCAGTGAGAGCTACATGCACTGAACTCCTTTGGAAATCAAATTCCTTGTGCCTCTCTCTCCTACAAAAGCATTACATGTGCAGTGATGCAGGTTTGTGGATGTCAGTGGAACAGCCTCCATGTGTGCAATGAAATACATGAATCTTTGCAGCACTGAGCCACTTATTTTGTGATTTGCTTGTCATGATCTTAAGTGAGGCTTGAAAAAATTGTCTTCTTGTAAGAGATGAGGTGAAAAAGTGAAGCTACTGTTTCTACTGAAGAAATTTCTGAGTAATCTCAAGGTAAAATAGCTAAAGCACATTTATTTTGAAGCAGTCAAATACTGTAGCCTAACTATGAGTCATAACTGCCAAGTTCAGCATCTTAGAACTTTAAAATGACTGCAACTTCATGAGAATACCAGCTGAAACTGGAGATGGTGGCATCTCGGAGGATCCTTCTGTGACAAGGAGGTGATGTTTTCTAGACTGCAGCATCATTTCAGTAGCTCTCTATTTTTTTATGTTGCAGATGTTGTTTGTCTCTCATAGCTGAGACCATCTGAGTCAGTGAGACAGCCATGCCACAGGGAAGTTTGTATTTTCAAAGGAACTGAGTGGTGATTGCAACTCATTGTGATTGTGTGAGCATCTCCCAACTTCTCATAATTTCTTGAGTGGAAAACAGAAGATCGCATGGAGGTTCAGAAGCTGTTGTGTTCCTTCCTTTCTCAGTCTGATTTTCAGCTATGCACATCCAGGAAATTCAGCAACCTCTGTATCTTAAAAAATATAGATAGATAGATAGATAGATAGATAGATAGATTGATTGATTTGTATTCTGCATTTTGTTTTGGCAGCTGTAGTACCACGTGCTTCAGAATCTCAGCTACCGACATCAGGTGTTTCCTACATGCAAGACTTGTGCAAAGAGAGTTTTCATGAGCTTTTTGTTATAAACAAAGTGTTCCTTAAAATTTCTTAAGTGTTCCTTCCTGCTATAGAGAGCATGGGGGAAGAACGCCCTCCATGTTAAAATTATTTGTCCTCAAAAAGTGAAAGCTTGGCTTTGGTGACCAAAGGAATGGTTTATTCAAAGGTAACCCAGTGAAAGATGGAATGAAATTCTGAGTTCCCTGTAGCCAAATCTCTTTGGCCTCGAGGACATCCTTAAGTGGTAATTACAGAGAAGAGCTTGCAGTGATTGTTTCAATATCTCTGCAAGAGAGAGTGTATATCACAACATATTCTATGAAATGCTCCCTGGGTAATGTTTGGTAGTTAACTTTGCCATATCAAGGTAAAAGTTCCCCTCCTGTTTGAAGAGTTTCATGAAAAAATAAAAAAAAAAGGTGGATCGCCCACTGACAGTTTCAAAGACCAATTTTAACAATATCACACTTTTGTTTGTTTATAGTAAAGCTCTTGTCTAAACTTGAAGATTTAGGGTTGTTTTGCCCTGGAGTAGTTTTGTTGGCACTGTTCATAATCTCTTAAATTCCAAGCTAGATTTTGGAGGACAGTCAATGTATTACTTCATGTGAAAGCTATTATTCCCTATGAATAATTAGCACTCTGTTCTGCAGGATGGTGAATGTGAGGCTTAGTGCTGAGCTGCTGCTCGGAATGCTGACTGTGGTTTTCACAATTTGCAGTCCAAAGTGGAATAAACTGTGGGCTTGGGCTGCCTGAAACACCGTAACCAGGTGTATGGGCTGCTCACTGAATGAGTTCTCTTTGGGAGAAAGCCGATGGAAAGCTTTGTGTGCACGTGGATTTCTGTCCTCCCCTGCCCCAGGTGCATCTGCAGGAAGAGCAGCTTGCAGAATTGAAAATGGCTGTGGTGAAATTCCTTGCCATGTGCGGGATTGCAGCTTGTAAAGTGACCACACTGCACACACTTGTTTAGCGTCCTCCTATCCACAGGGGTGTCACTGAAATTTTTATCCATTCCTGAAGAAGTCAAATCCTAAAGCAGCAAAAGGATGGTGAAGAAGAACAGGAAAAGGCAGATTTTGTTTATGTGCCATGCTTTTCAGGCTGTCAATCTACATATCTCTGTGCTGGTCACACTTACAGAAGCTTCTTGTAATCCTGACTAAAAAATTTCATCTGTTTTCTGAATTAATCTGTCATAATGATGTAGGGCTATCAATGCTGTAAGGCTGCTGTTATCTATGTAATACAACCTAGATATCTTTATAGATGATTAATTCTAGTGTAAACCATTTACCACAACACCCACGTAACTGGTACGTGAGATCCTGATAGCGTTGGACTCTCCCAGAGCACGGGAGCCTATTGCACAAAGAATCCAGCACACAAACCTAAGATATTGGAAAAGATAGCGCACGGTTGCTTATGGAGTTGCTAGAAGTCATAGCAACCTGGAGAAAAATTGATCCCTATTTGGCACTGCATCTCTGTCATTAAGAAAATGTGATGATTTCTAATGGCAGGCTATGAAAACAGTTTTAGTTCCAGGACTTTTCAGAGTGCTCCCAGGAGTTTGAAATATCTCAGAAATTACTCTTCCACATGAATTGTGGAATTAGTCTATTAGAGACTGAGGTTCAGGCCACAGATGTTTGCACATGACCTCAAAAATCAGTGAGTATTTTTGTGAGAGGACAGGGAAAGTGAACACGCTAATGTTGACCTGAGCTATTTTTACCCAACATCAAAAAATTTCACACATATTTATAATTATTCTTTCAAAATTTTTTTTTTCTCTGAATTGAATATGCTGGTAAAAGTGTGGAGCCTCAACAGCTATTAAGTGTTCTGGAGAACACAAGAATAGGAATTTGCACCCAGTGAACAGTAAATCCACGATGGCCGTATCACCTTTCTTCCTGAACAGACATGTTTTGAGAGAGAGAGTAAAAGAGAGACACTTCATTGAAGAATTTTTAAATTAAATTCTCTTCCCTTTATGCCAGTGGAATTGAATGCATATAATTTTAATGCCAGAAAGGACTATTTAGGATCATCATACCTGACAAAAGCCATAGATTTTTGTCAAACTGGTTCCTCTGTTGAGCCTCTAACCTTTGATAGGGAACACAGGTTCAATTTCAAGGCTTCACCTGAGAAGGAATCCAGTGTACCCTTGAGCAAGTGATTTGGCTGGAGATCTTGGCTGTTAGGAATGCATGCCTTTACTCCTGAGTGCAGTTAGCATAGTTGCCAGATGTTGGATCTTGCTCTACCCTATTCCATTAGCTTAAAAAGCACTTTGCTATCAGAGGTATTTACAGACCATGTTCAGATCCCTTTTTACCTTTCTGGGGATAAACTAGACAGACTGAAGTCCAGGAGTCATAAAACTCCTCCTTACAAAGAGGTGTAACTTTAGATTGTTCCTTCCTCTGAAAGGTGACTGTAAAAACAGTGCTGTGGAGTTTCATGTTTATGGTTTTAATGGTTTCTATATAAAGAGCTTTGGTTTACCAGTTAAAATGCAGTGTGACTGCCTGCCAGACCTTTCAGTTTTATCATAGTCTCTGAGGGAAGTTGAGATTTTGCATCCTGTCTGTCATCACAGGCAGTAAACACAGATTAAATCAGACAAGGGATTGAAGATTGGTGTTGAGGTCCATCACCTGCATCCCTCTCCTCTTAGAAGAAAGGGATCACATCTCTGGTGACATCAAGCCATCTCATGCCTTTGAAGTTGCTTGGTCCCCCCATCCTCTGGGTCCCTTCTTGGCCTCCACCACCAGGAGCCGTGTCCAGGCCAGCATGGTACAAATGGGGAATGAGATGCTGGAGGCCAGTGCCATGGAAAGGGGTCCTGGTCAATGGCCAGAACATCAGTCAGCAGTGCCCTGACAGCCAGGAGGGACACCCACGTCCTGTGGGCATCAGGCACAGCATCACCAACCAGGAAAGGGAGGGGATTGTCCTGCTCTGCTCTGGGCTGGGGTGGCCTCACCTCGAGTGCTGTGAACAATTTTGGGCACCACAATATAAAAAAAGGCACAAAGCTATTGGAGAGTGTCCAAAGGAGGGCAGTGAGGATGGTGAGGGCCTTGAGGGGAAGCCGTGTGAGGAGAGGCTGAGGGCACTTGGTCTGTTCAGCCTGGAGGAGACTGAGGCAGACCTCACTGCACTTACAACTTCCTCGTGAGGGGAGGAGGAGGGGCAGGCACTGATCTCTGCTCTGTGGTGACAGTGACAGGACCTGAGGGAACAGCCTGAGGTTGTGTCAGGGCAGGTTTAGGTTGGATATCAGGAAAAGGTTCTTCCCCTGGAGGGTGGCTGGGCACTGAACAGGCTCCCCAGGGCAGTGGTCACAGCACCAGCCTGACGGAGCTCAAGAAGGGTTTGGACAACGCTCTCAGGCACGGGGTGTGAGTCTTGGGGATGGTGCTGGGCCAGGAGTTGGACTCGATGATCCTTCTGGGTCCTTTCCAACTCAGCATATTCTGTGAACCTGTGATTTTGTGATCTCCTCTGGTCCTGCTACTCCATCTTCCCCATGTGATGGTGGCACTGTCAGTGCCTTTCTCTGGGTCAGCAGCCAGTGTCACCCCCATGAGGCCGGACAGGTGGCCCTGTCAATGAGGCCACAAGATGAAGCAAAGGTCTGCTTTTGCTCTTTCAGCCACCCCAGCTCTCTCCTGCAAACATCCAGTGAAGCAGTATGTTGCTCTCCAAAAAGATAACTTGAGTGTCCCCTCGTGCAAAAAGCATTAATTTTGTTCTGTGAGAGGATTTCATTTTTACACAGTCATTTTCTCCCAGCAATGCTGCCCTTTGAGGCAAATAAATCTTTTTTTCCTCCCTCTTGTTCCAGTTGTTGGGAGTAAATAGAAAGAAAATTCCATATTTTAAAGAGAAGAATTACCAAAATAGTGGATTAGATTGGTGACTGTAAGAAGGAAAAACTAAATACAGAATGAGTGAAAGAAAAAGGGAAGAAGAAATGAAGGAAAGCGATAAATATTTGAGGAAAGAATACACACTGTATCTTTTCCCTCTACTGTTTTTTCTTCCCGCAACTCCTTTCAATTTAAATCTTTCCTTTGGTTGTAGGCATCAATCCAGCAACTATATGAAGCGAGTAATTAGTGCTATGTGTGGAAATGGTATTATTAACTTAGGTGACCACAGTCAAGATCAGATTTCTGTTCCCTTTTTTTCTATAATATACATGTAGAATTATATTTCCCATGATGGAATATTTCCTTTGCAATTTGTTAATTGCCTCTTTTATTATGAAGAGAATTTGTACTCAGAGAGCTACAAAAGGCCATAGGGCTCCAACAGCACTTAGAAACAGTAGATCTGCAATGGGAAATAAAGGGATGAATTAAATGATCCCCAAGTGCTTTCCAAGCCTGGAACAAGAGCTATGGGTGTCTTTTAACAAGTTAACTTCTCCCTAAACACATCCACATTGTCAAATAGGTAAATTCAGGCTTTCCTGGGTTAGAGCTGCACCCGTGTTGTTTTTTAACTGGTGGGGAGCTGGATGTGAGGTCTGGGGAAACTCTTCGGATTTTCCCCAGTTGCAGGGTAACAGTGCAGTGCTGGTCTCCAAAAAACCTATTTAAATACTGTAATGTGACCAACCTTCTTGATAAAATACTGGGTATTCAGGCTGCAGTGTTCTAGCCTGGGTATCATCACCCTCTTTCCTCTGCTGATGTTTTTACCATATGGAAAAGATTTCCAAATACATTTCACAAGCTGTGTCCTTTCAATTACCATTAATGATATTTAATTCTTGAAGATATATGTCTGCTTAAATATTTATTATAAATAAGCCTGCATTATAGAGTCCATTTTAAAATGAAGATCATCTTTAAAAAACAGATTTGAGACAGATCTTATGCAATATTTATCAATTAAAACTAATTTCAGGGATTCATAGTTGCATAATGATTTATAAATAAAAAATAATACTGGGGGATATGTTTCATTTAAACTATTTTATTTTCTTTAGATTCAGTTATATCCAATATTTTGGTAGTTAAATTGAAATCCTGCTGCATAATTTACATCTCAGAACATAAGCTAACATTTAATTTAATTTCATCTTCTTTAGAACAGATATAATACATATTCTGCAGATTCATAGGGATATTGTGGGGTTTCTTTATAATTAACCTGACAGGACAACAAGAAATGCCTGCATAGATAGTTGTTAGCAGTCTTCCACCATGGCTGAAGTCTTCTTGTAAAGAAATCAAGAAGGGTATGTGTTCCTTAAGAAGACCAAAGAGACCATGGATATTTTCTCCAAGTGTTGTCCAGACCTGGCCCTACTCGACTGTGAGATCTAACACAATTCTGGTGTCAGCCTGTATTGGTTCAAAAGGAAACACAAGTTCTACAGCTGCTGCTGTCTGAAATGTTTGGCTGGTACAGCCAGTCTGAACCGAATTGGAAAGTTACCATCTAATAGTAACTTTTCTTTTCCCCCAGAGAGAAAACATTGGGAAGTTAATACTGATATGTTTTATTCACCAAGTGTTTGAAACTTCCCAAACCTTCAGAGGTTGACAGTGTCTTGAAAGCATCTACAGATTCAGAATTTTGTCCTGGTATTATTGTGTAGTTCAGTTTGCCCTGTTTTCTTGTATCCTTCTGTTGCCCCTTATCTCAGTCTTACACTGAAAACCCCTTCAGACACAGACCAGCCTTTGCTTCTGACATTGTGCCCATGGCAGGGTTGTCTTTCCCTATGAAGTTTTGATGATAGAAACAATTACAGCAAAAGGCCACTGTGGTAATCTGTTTAGGATTCCTGTAGTAACATATGTTTGAAGGCTTTGAATAGATTCTTGTTTGAGTTGCAATGAATCTTTAGGGGAAAAAAAAATCTAGTTTTGATTTAAGTATTTTCAATGGTAAAGAATTCATCACAATTCTCTGTAACTGATAAATGTTAATTATCAGCACTTCTACCAATTGTTATAATTTCCTTAAAACGACCACAACAAAACCTACCTGTCTCTTCACTCAGAACTGCAGATGAATCAGATCTGTTCAGTTTAGGAATCTGCCAGGATGAAGGTGTCTTCCTGCTGTGCCACTCCACCCCAAAGGACACCATATTCCTCCAGAAATTCAACCCTGGACACATCAAAGAGTTTTGGGGGAGATTGTTTTACTTCTCTAAACAGTTAACAAGCAGTAGGGCTGAACAAATAATGAAATATGTAATACTGTGGATTTCACTTCTCTCTGCTGCAAAATGTCCACGAGCAGCACATACATTATTTAATGTGGCTCTTCAGAATTGCTGCATGGAGCTGCGCATTTGTGCGTGCATGTGGGAAGCGAGGATTATTATTCCTTCCCAACCAATTGCTTGGAAAATTCCCTCTAAATATTTGGGTCTTGAGAAGTGTTCACTGTGATAGATCATACCAGTATTTTGATATTCTTTCTGGACTTGGCAGGTGTTATCAGCAGGTGGAACGTATTTGGGCTTCAGCTCTTCCATGCAGACACACAGCTGGAAAACTCAAAAAATTGAAACAAAACGAAACAATTCTCCCCTTCTTGAGCCAGTCACGCCCTAAATGAGACACTATATTGCAAATCTTGTGTTTGGTGGTGAAATCCATGGAGAAACCTTGAAATGGATGCCCTTTACTGGAGCCAGGCTGGCCCTGGGCACCTGCAGCATCATCTCCACAAGAGGTTTGAGAGTTCCCTGCCAACAACTGCCTTGATAAGGAGAAGTGGGTGACAGGTTCACGTTTCACCCTTCTCTTTTCCCTCACAAATACCTGCACAGCCCCTGATTCACAGCCTTCAGCAACAGGTAAAACCTCAGGTAGGCAGCAAAGGACAGTAGCCCCTGTAGGTATCCTGGTCCACCCACTGCCTCCAGGGAACAAGAATTTTGTGGACTGGGTCCCCGCCAGGCACAGCAGCATGGAAGATTTGAGGGCATTAAAATAAAGACTGCTTTTTACTAACAATCCTCTGTGAAATTAGAACCTACTTTTCCTGATTGATTGTTTGTTTGTTTTTTAAGTACCTGACACTGAAATGCAGCTAACAGGCATTCTTGGTATGGCTTGTATTATGAAACAAGAAATTATTTTAATTGCCCTAGCAATTCCCTTCCCGTTGCTGTAAACAAAATGATTTCCTTCAGCAGCAGTCTGACTCATGTCGTGGTTGACAAAGGAGCTGCTCCCTCGGATCAGGGCTGGTGAAAAGCTGTGTGGGGGCTGCAGCCTCTTCCCTCACCTGGACCACGGGGGCTGCAGCCAGCCCGGGGATGCTGCTGGGGCAGGGACTGACCTCTCAGCCCTTTGCTTCAACCTGTCCTCACCCAGCTGGGTTTGTACAGACTCTGCCCCTCTCCTTTGCAACTGCTTTCATTTACAAGTCGTTTCAATGCTGTCTGTGTGGAAATCATTTTAGGATAGGGAAAGGGAGGAGCACTGAGCTGGGAGAGCTTCGAGAGCCCAGATCTCTCTGAATTATTTCTAGATTGAAGTATCTTTGAGAAGTTTGAAGTTTTTTTTTCCCTTGAGCAGATTCATGCCCTGTGAAAGGATTCAAGTCAAGACAGAAAAGCAGTTGAATCCAAAGGAGTAGAAAAGGGATATTGGTGCATGGGAAAATCCTGTGCATTTTCTCTTAAGGTGTGCTGATCTATAAATTCATGCACTAAATGCAGGACACAACTATTACAAAAATGCATCTCTGGCATTGCACAGTCTGCAGAACCTCCTCCCCTGATGCTGGCTTTGTGCTCACAGCTTCAAAATTATTGATTTAAACATTTTATTATTGATTACCTAACTGAAGTATGAGTGAAAGAAGGAACATGCAGCCAGTTATGGTATTCAGCCTCACTTTACATGACTTTATGAGACACATTATTTATTTGTGTCTTGCTGTGGGATGAGATTGAAACGTGTCTTTAGATAGGCTTTTGGCTTTTGGCAGGTGAAACATCTTGGATTAATATCAAGTCTTAAGCCAGTATCACAATTATACGAACACTGCACTTCAGCTTTCATATTCTAGATGCTTAATCATAATGCTGTTGTTAACTAAAGGCCTGTAACTTTCTTCATAAGCCTAATAAGTCTCTATTATTAATAAACGGGTCCTTTGCTGAGACTTTTAAAACTCTTCTGTGTTCTTAAAGCTCAGGTGAAAAAGAGAGACATGAAGGTAGATTTTCCCAGACACTTCAGGGTGTAGAAATGACATCACAACCTTTTTTCTTAAATTCATAACAATTTTCTGCAGGCTACACTCTGACTAATACACATCTTAAATTGTGTAAAAACAAATTGACATTATTTAAGAGACACAGATTTCCTTGGAGAAATACCTATTTTTTCTTCATGTATCTCTCCCAGTGTCAGCGGAATTGCAGAAGCACACAGATGCCCCAGTCAGAATTTGCTCATAGACTGAAAAAGTTTTTTGATAATGATACATACACATTTTGGTTAAGTAAAGAAGACATGACTTCAAACTGATTTGTGTAGTAGATGATACAGCAAAACTAAGCCAGGTACTCCTCACGTCTGTATTGAGTATCTCTGAATCTGATAACAACTTTACAGAAAAATAAACAATATTTACTTCTGTAAAATAACAATTTTACAGAAGTAAAATCTTCCTCATGCAAGGGAAAGAGATATAGAGAGAATTTGGGAAAGAATGTAATGCAGATTCAGTGACTCTTATTTTATATTAAAATCAGATATGAAAGTGAACGTAACATTTTCATGTGTATGTGTCTAATTTTGTCAATGCCAAATAAGCTGGAACTACAAACTCTTAAAAAGATACCTCAAGTAGCTTGCAGTATTTATCTTGTCACAATCAGCATTTTCAGGTGGGATATAGTACTGGTTTGCTGTGGTGGCTGCACTTATTCAGCCTGAGATGAAGGAGAAGAGATGTTATTTATAGTAATTCCTTCCATTAAACTCAGAGCTTGTACTCTGTGCCACAGAGGAGCATCCAGCAGTCTACAGAGTTCAGATTACTCCAACTGCTCAGACACCAGTCTGGCCTTCATCCCATAATCAATGATGATCCATCCTTCATTTTTATTGCTACCTAAGCATAACTACTAAATAAATATGGTGGGAGATATATACCACTATCACCACTAAAACATCTTCGTTCAACATCCTGTCCATGACGCAGCAACATTCTCTTTTTTTTCCTCATCCTTTGAAAAAAAGATTTTGAAAAGATTTGCTATATTGATGAAGTGGATTTTCCCTTAAAACTCTGGAAACTCTTTTGGGAAACCTCATTAGCTAGGTTACAGACTGTTTCTTCACTTGCTTGTTTTCTAATTGCATACAGATTACAGCCAAAAACTTGGTAAATCTGAACACACAGAGCCTCTGGAAGATGTGATCTGAACTCAAAATTGAATGAGATTGCAAATTTTGCAAAGTTTTTTTGTTTTCATATAGCAAAACTCTGAAGCCAAACATGCTGACCTTGAGAACGCTCCAAACTATAAGGCACAAACTCATCTCCTACAAAACCCTGGAATTTACAATCTGTTACAAAGAGAGCAGAAGAGTCTCTCAGTATTGATACTATTAGCATCAGGGTTAATTATTCAGTAATTAATTAAATTTGGTTCAAATTATCAACTTTTGCTTTCTGTTCTTCATTTGTTTGCATACCTGTGCCAGCTGGTCATACAGATTGCATGGGATTGGGTTTCTTCATTTGGATTGCTTGATACTTTTAAAACAGGAAAATTATAAGCAAAGCAATTTTGGCTTTGAATTTTATGGTACGCAATCCTTTGAACTAAAATATATAATATTCTGGGGATCCTGTTAATATTTAAAATCCAGTTTGTACTTCTGAATAATTGGGGTAGTAAATAACACAATTCTGTCATAATCCTTAATACAAAATAAAAGGAATTTCTTTTTTTTAAATATGCCAATCTTTCATGGAAAACCAAGTGGCATTTTAATAGCATTGCTAATTTCTAGTAAGTAACCAATAATTCGAAAATCTAATTATTCAAAGTTGCTTTTTTCTATAAATTCTAAGTTCTGGATGTTTATTGTAGGTTGACTCCTTAGTAAAGGGTTGTGTAGGAGTGTTTTCTTGACCTTAACACGAGCAGTTTTTCACCCCTCAAGTTCTGTTCAGGATTCTGAAGGCCATTTTCTTCTCCAACGTGAATCTATGTAGAAGCATGAACTCAACTGCATTTGAAAAACGTCGAGGGCAAAACTTGACCTCAAATTTTGATTTTGTTCAAAACCAAGACCCAGGTGAGAAGGCTGTATTTTCTAGCACTCTGTCAAAAATGAGCAGTATAGAGAAATATAACTTACTCAGGCACAGTTGAGAAGTTCACAGTGCAGTCAAGGAAGATAATGTAGTTTTCAGGTCTGTGGGTTTAAAGCCAGGCAATTTAAAGGAATGTTGCTTAAACTGATCATCTTCTAAGGAAATATGCTCAGTAGCCTCTCCAAAATGAAGACTAGCTGGCTTATCAGATTTTCTAGTAGATATCTATCTACTGACCAAGAAGTAAAGTTCTTTTCTCAACCAACAATTCTGGTAAATAAGACATATTTGCAGTAGGGAAGGGTTCAAAGTCTTGTACTGTGGTTGAACTGGAGATGGTTACCTGTTGACAACAGGCCTGGATTACAGCAGTCCTACGTTATTAAAAACTATGATTACAGCTGGTTGCAGATGTCTGAAGTATCCAAGAGTTTATGCCACTAAACAACATGCTACAACTATGTCTTGGTAGAATTCGGCATTTTAAAATTTTGCAACTTAGAAGCAATTGATAAACTGAAATAATTAAATCATGCTAGGAAAATCAGGATTCAAAATAACTCCATTCATCAGGATTAAGTCTGTACAGATTGGGCAACATGGATTGCTGTTCCATATTTATTTTCTGAATATGGTCTGAATAGTACCTGAATTAACTCCTGCGTTAGGAACTTTATTCTCTGGTTTTTATCAAGCTAAAATTGCCTGTATATGCTTCTCATTTTGACTGTGCATATTAAGCATCCAGTTTTCAGGCAATCATGCACATCAGAACTCCTACAGATCGCTTCAGATATGAGGAGAAAAACATCAACTCTTGAGTAACCCAAACCTGTCCCAGTCAGGTGTCTCTTCCTTCCAGGCTCACTGTATCATGTTTCTATGTAAAAGGCAACATCCTTCCTGGAATGCTCCCTCTCAGGGGGACGGGCAAGGTGGGGAAAACAGGGAACTTGCCCGTAAGGCAGTGGTATGCCTTTGATTCATTGATCCTAAGGACAATGCTAAGACATCCTCAAGAATTTAATGCCTTTGGAGGGAGAGTTCCAGCTTGCCAGTGTTTTTTTTTCAATGCTAAAACCATGGAAAGTTGAAGAGGTTTTTTTTTCTCATTGTTTCTTTTTTCTTTCTTATTTTTTTTTTTTCCTGGCAGTGAAAATACTGGTTTAATGTTTTTCATTTGTTTGGAAAGAACAAGAATTAGTCCTCCTCTCTGTAGTCTTATGTTCACCTACACTATACCAGCATGAAGTCAGTAAATGATGTTGGTATTAAAAACTGAATCCATTTCTTTTCCTGTGTTTGGATCATCTGTGGATTATATCCCTGCAGCTGCACTGAGACCCCAAAAGTCCATAAAGCTGCACTTAACGTTTCCACATGTAGTCTGATTGCAAGGACACATTAAATACAAATATATTAAAAAGAACAGGCCTGAGACTCTTCCTTGCAAGTCTGAAATATAACCATATTTTTTTCTGTTATTCTAGCCGTATTAATATAACTAACTTAAATTTATTTTGATCAGAGTGTAAAGTCTATCTTAAAAACTTCATTTATTTATGAGCAATGTTACAAAGCAAGTAGTGTTTACCCGGAATGTCTTTAAACTTGTTGAAACTATAAAATCTCATTAAGGCTATCTCTTCTTTGCTTCAGTCCATTCAAAAACCAGTGTCTAAGTCTTCCAAATAGTGACAGAAGTGTTTGTTAGCTTCATAGAAAACATCCAAACAGTTCATGGAATTTATGCCTTGGGGAAGCATTTGTTTTTCTTGTTTGGTCAATTAAACACTGCCTTTCTTAAGAGAGGGTGTATTGTAACATCAGGCACGATAATAAACAGAAACACCAACAGGTTGCTGCAAAAAGTTTGGGTTGATGTCAGGGTTCCAGTTATGCCTTTGGAAAGCTGACACTCAGGGAAGGGGTAATGCAAACTGAGGAGTCTTCTGCACAATTTTGCTTGAGATTATTGAAACTGAATAGCTCCAAGCTTCTTATGAAGCTCATGGTGCTCTAGTGGCAAGGAGTGGGGAAAAAAAAATTAAGCTATGTGATTATTTTTTCAATGTAAGCAAAGGGAATTTTAAGCACAAATGCAATGAAGAAGTTATCATGTTGCCATCAAAAACACTGGGAAAGCTTTTCTGCTGAAAAGGAATAGATGTAAAAAGCACAAAAATTCTTGAGCTGGATGGAGGCTTACAAAGTGCTGATTCAACACAGAACACAATGATTTCAGCAACATCTTTACGAAAAGTTTTGCTTTATTTCAATACATTTAGGATGCACGATGCTCACTTCGAGTTTTATTTTTATGCTTACATTTAGATTTATCTCTTTTTTTTGACAACAGTAAAATAGAGAGGTCAAAGTTATATGAAGCAGCCGTGAAGCATTTTTGTAAGTATAAAGTGAATAATTAATTTTGAATTATTTCGACCTCACACAAAATCAAGGATTACAGATTCTGAAGGCTTGGACTTTCCCATGAGGTGATCTCAGGTGGGAGATCTAAAAACTGAAGAGGGTGTGTTTCCTTTCATTGATTCCATTTACAGATACTGCCTTCACAGTCACAGGCACAGAGTCAATCCAGCCCTTGCTCTTTTCAAGAAGTCTGGTTATAGAATTGCACTCAAGAAGATCTGTCCTGTTCCTCTGTCTTTTTGGTGTTGCCACCAGTGATTTAAAATGAAATACAAAGCTTATTCTTCAAAGTTTCAAAATAGCTGCTGGTGAACTTCCTCCTTTGGTTTTGTGCCCACCTTCGCTCTACCTATTCTGCACCTCCGGAACTGATTGTGTTAAGGATGACACTGGAGGAGGAGGTGGCTGGAAAAATACAAAAAAATACACACATCTGTGCTTCCTCTCTCTCTCTCCATTGGGTTGCTGAGCACATACAGAAACCCCTGACTGCAGTCCCCAGCAGGCTTGTGGCAAACTGTAAGTAGGACATGTTAACTGTGATTCTCTCACAAAGTCCTTATTAGGCTACACCAGCAGATTTTACTCTCCTTCCTTCTCCAGGTTGCTGTGGGAGTGTAACTGATGCACTTCATTAGAGTTTGAAATTGTGTGAGTAATCCTATTGTTTCTATCGCTCTGTGTAAAGTGTGTGTAATCACCCTGCTTCCTCATGATGATATGAGTAACCCCTTTCTATGACAAGCTTTTTCCACAATCCCTGTTTTTTGCTCTTTAACTTGTGATTCTACTCTTGCAGCTTTGGATTGATTCAGGTGAGGGAAGAGGCTGGCAGGTGGGAAGGACGAGGGATGCAAAGGGAGAAAAAGAGCACTTTGCCTTCCCTCACCTGTAACCCTGATGGTTCCATTTGGCTGTGGGCTGGAGATCAGATGATAAAGCAGGGGAAATCCCACAGGGTGTGACTGCTGAGGGTCGCCCATGCAGATGTGGCAATGGAGGTGCCTTGTCCTGTTCCCAGCAGGTGGAAGCGGGGGTTTGGTGAGGGTATCACCATCCCAGGGGCCTTTGCCATGCTCACTCTGCCAGTGCTGCTCCTGCTGGTGCAGCTGAACTACTGAGATGGGAAACCTGGGGCCAAGAAATCCAATGTAGGCAAAATCCAGAGTTTGCTTAGGAAGAAAGTTCTTTTGACAACTCTGTGTAGAAGGATCTGGAAACCAAAATCTTGAGCTGCTTCTGGACACAAGGATAATAGAAGTTACCTAAAACCACTGAAAGTATAACTTGGCTCAATTATTTCAGGCGATGTGCTTGTTTTCCTCTTGCTGCCTATGCCCTGTTCTTGGTGCTGCTCAGTATTCAGTGATGCCGTCACATCCAGCAGTTTGTAGTGCTTTTCCCAGTGCTTTTCCCAGGGCGTCCCTGTGTTCAGCTCCCTCAGACAAACAGTCACACTGGGCTCTACAGTCACATGTATTTTGCAATATTCCTCTGCCACTCATTTCCACCAGCGCTGTCTCTGCTGCAATGTTTTGTCACAGAGGGAGATGGACAGCGTTGTTCTGAGCATTTCCCAAAGGTTCAATAAGACTTTTTGTTTGTGAAGTTGAGGGTTTGTTATCCTTCCTGGGAATGAGACAGTTTGCATCCTCTTGGAAGAGCAGGAGAAGAAGGTCTAAGGAGGAAAGGAGATTAAACACCAGCTACTGGATTGATGGATCACTTTGCTTTACTTCCTTCATAATACATGAACATAAACCAAAATCTTCCATATCACATTTTGACATAAAATATGTTGAAACATATGGCAAACATAGCATACAGACCAACAGAAAAACAAAAGTAGCACATACCAGGAATCAGTTCCACAAACCCAACTCTTTTTTAATTTGCTGCCACAAAACCCTAATTCCCATCTTGCTAAAATAATTCCTTCTCTTCCTTCCTACATACAAGCTCAGCCCCCTTGATAGATAGTCCATTCCTTTTTAGTGTCTACTGTCTTTGTGGTAACATTTTTATTTGCTGGATGAAAGGGTAGGAAGCCCACTGGTGATTTTCCAGTGCTGTTTATTTTATGCAGAATTTCCTCAGATGCTCCAGCAACGGGTATCTGGGGATCTTTTCTTCTGTAGTTATCCAGCATGGAAGGGTCTTGATCCTGGTTACACATACAGTAAATACTCATCAATGCTTAGATGTCCTTAAATAATTGTTGTTGCCACTGGCTGGAAAACAGAATAAATGGGAGAGGAGGCATACCTTGGGCAAGTATTGATTGCTGCTTCAAGATATTGCCAAAAAATGATATCCACAGAAACTACAGAAAAACATTACAGTACGAGTTGGAGAGGCACCATGTTCTGAATCATTTTCAACTTTGTTGAGAACATTATTGATCTTCTGTATCCAAGGGGACTTGATTTCCTAAGCGTTTTCATTACAGCTCCTGGCTCACCTACAAGCACACTAGACCAAGAATACTTTGTCTGGGGAACTAAGTGGTCTCTGGTCTGCTTTGCCCTTGAATTGAATCCGACTTCTAAGAGACTTCCTCAGCCCTGATGTCGTCAGCAGAGCACAGTGTTATGTTGGAACATGAGGGAAATATTAGATCATGGAAATTAACTAAGTGGAAGGACCTAATCTAATTCCTTCATCCTAGGTTATTGTTTTTTTTAGAGTCATAACAAATTAGGAGGATTGTGTAGTGCAGGGGGAAAAAAAGGAAAACACCTTACTCAAAAAAAAACCCCTAGGAAAAAACCAACAGACTCGGTTCATGATGTCTTTGCCTTGTGCTCTGATGTGTCCCTACTCTTGCGCCTTTAATATACATCACATATTTTTCAGAATATACTCTCCACTGTCGTGCATGGAGCCGTGGGTTACAGATGTTAATAGGATGTGGTAGAAAATAGTTTTTAAATTTCTAGTGCAGAGGATTGTGCTGGATATGGTCATAGGCTGGTGAGATGATCCAGCAGTGGTGCTGCATGTCTGTGATTTCGCTGTTTTGAAAATACACATCCCAGGAGTGGGGCTGATTGAAACAGCTGCAAAAAATTGAGCTTTTATTTTAAGTGTTAACAAGAGATGATAAAGGGCACTCACTGCAAACTGAGGCTGGTGAATGTGTTGGTCACAGTTCTGATACCCTGGCAGTGGCTGCCACATTAGAGAATCCCCGAGTCTGAGGGTGGATTGGGGCAGTTTCCCAGCTGCCCTCAGACAGATGGGGGAATGGACGGGTGCCAGACTTCTCTGTGTTTTCTCTACAGGTTTTATTTGACCCAGCAGAGCACTGCTGAAACAGCAGGTCCCGTACCACTCACATAGTAAAAGCTAATGGGTTTGTTGCTGAAATTTTTAGGTTTTCTGTGTGCAGTTGTAAGCATCCCATTTTTCTAACAGCTGTGCTATTGTTGTTTATGACCACAGACTTGAATGAGTTACCAGGAGCTGTTCAGAAGGGGCTCTTTGCTGCCTGTGACTGTTTTTATCTATGCTCTTGTGTCCCTGAAAAAGAGCTGGGCTTTAAAAAGGTGTGACTCAGCACAGTTGTGTCATGTCATTTATTATTATTTCTTGCTGAGAGCCTTGGGTATTACCTCAACACAATTATCAAACAGGGCCCTATTGTGGTTAGCCCTGTACACAAATATGCTGAGGGGTAGTCCTGTTATAAACTGAACAGCACAATGAGAAATACCAGCTAGAGACACTAAAATGAGTGCAGAAAAATAAGATAATTTTGTAGCCATCAGTGGTTGGGTTAGTCTGCAACTACCTCAGCTGAAAACATAGGATTTATAGCTTGTAAAAGGCTCCTTAAAAAAACCAAACATAAACTTTACACCGTATTTGTGAATCAAACAGAAGCAAAGGTTTTGAGGTAGTGAAGCAACTGAAAGAAAAAATGTTTGCAGAGGGATTAAAATAGGTACTAGCAAACCCGGGCTTGCATCTCACGGTCCTTGCTGCTGAAGAATGGGTCTGTTTCTGTGGCTCGGGGTTGTGCTCCCATCCTGTCCTTCTCTGCCATCACACTTTTGGAAACTGCTTCATGGCAGGGTTGAGAGTGTGCTGGGCCTCAGAACAGCTGGGTCAGACAACATGTCCCCTGCCCCAGAAAGGATTTCCAGAATCCAGCTTTGGTCCCACTGGAAAGCACCGGATTGCCCAAAGAGATCTCATTAAAATAAAGCTTCCAGAAATTTCCAGTCTCTCTGCTGTAGAGCTTGAGCTCAATTGGATGAAGAGCTCCAGGACCTTTGGTCTGGCCCCATGGATGACTAACACTCTCTGGGGGTCTGGTTCATCTCTCACTGCCAATGAAATTTTCCTCTAGGAAAAGTCTAATGAGTTATGGTGGGTTGGCCCTGGCTGGACACCAGGTGCCAACCAAAGGCACCCTATCACTCCCATCCTCAGCTTGACAGGGGAAAGAAAATACAGCATAAGGTTCATGGGTTGAGATAAGGACAGGGAGAGAGCACTCACCCATTACCATCAGAGCAGACTTGGTGCGAGAAAATCAGATTAATTTATTACCAATAAAAGCAGAGTTGCAAAATGAGAAATAAAAAAAATACCTTAAAATACCTTCCCCCGCTCCCTTTCCCGCCTCCTGGGCTTGACTTCACCCCTATTTCTCCACCTCCTTCCCCTTAGCAGCACAAGGGGACAGGGAATAGGGGCTGCAGCCAGTTCATCAATCGTCTCTGCTGCTCCTTCCTCCCCACAGAGAGGACTCCTCACACCTTTCCCCTGTTCCAGTGTGGGGTCAGATACAGGGGAAGCTTCCAGCACCTTCTCACAGAAGACACCCCTGTAGCCCCCCTGCTTCCAAAAACCTTGCCAAAAAATCCCAATACAAGGAACCATAGAATGGTTTAGGTTGGAAGAGACCTTAGAGATCCTCTAGCCCAGCTTCCCTAAGAAGAACAGGGACAGCTCCCAGTAGACCACCTCTAATCATGACATGTAAGTGTCTAACCCCTGCTGGGTGTCTGGTAGGTCTTGTGGCTGAAAAATGCACTTGATTTAGGGAAGCTTTGAATGGGCAGCAGTGATTCTGCTTTGTATATCTCCATGAGACCTCCATCAGGACTTAAGTACCACCATGGTGGCTGAGGGGAGAATTGATTTGTGGGTCAAGAATGCATTTTCACATCTCTGAATAATATAACACCCTTTCACACTGATCCAAGAACACACAGAACTTCTGAGTAAACATTGGTTTTCCCTGTGACTGTGGTTTCCTCCTTCCACCTTCCTTCAGGTGTTCTGGGGGCCAGACCCTGCTGCTGCTGCTGCTGCTGCTGCTGCTGCATAAAGTCGTTCAGCTGAAGTCTGTAAGGCCATGGCAAGTGATCACAACTGAGTATCTGTCCTATGGATTGTTTTCTTCTCTGATTAAAAACTTGGGCGAATTCTTCTCTTTCCCTAATTCCCCAAAATCCCATGACCAGGTCTGTGTACCAGCACACCAGTCCCTCACGAGCAGCCTGGAGTGACACAGAAATGCTCTACGGCCTGTTCAGCTGGGGGTGTTGCAAAGGGAAGATGTCATTTAGCAACTCCTTCTGAAGTGACCCTTCTTTTTCCCCCTTAAAATAGAAATAACAGTTTTTCTGTCTCTCAGGACAGGTTCTGAGCTACAGCAGGTCAGTGGTGTCCAGGCCAAGTGAAGGTTGCATCAAACAGTCAGCCCCCACTGGTCCATGTAGGAGCTCCAAGCAGGTTGTTACTGCTTATTTTCCCACGTGGGAAGGCAAACCAAGCATGCAGAAAATGTTGTGTGGTCATCTGTGTTAAATACTCAGAATGGGCATTTAACCTGGAGGCAAGGGGAAGCATGTAAGATAGTGTGGGTGTGTTGGGAGGGGAGGTAATTTTTAAGCCAAAAAATAGAATGTTTGGAAATAATTGCTTGATTCACGTGGTTTTCTAGAGCTGAAGGAAGGATTTGTATTGTTTGAGTCAAGGAAAGTCTTTGGGGAGCCATTCTGAAAATAAAAAAGGACATGATTAGTACAAGGATTCTCTAATTTCTTACCCATAAGACTAAAGAATATTTTTTTTCCCTGCTTAGCCATGAACCAGTTTTTGTGCTGAATGGCTACTTTTGGGAGGCTGACAATACCAAAAGTATAGGCTGGCTACCCTTTTCTCTCCAGCTGATAGATCTGGAGCAGTCCAGTCAAGGAGCATATTGTGAAAACCATGACAGTTTAAAATTAGACTAATCACTGAGAGAAATAATTCATGTCATGACAAAAAGTAGTTTCAGGTAGTTTAGGAAGCGGCATCTCTGTTGTAGCCAGCTGCAAGTGGATCTTGTCTGTCTCTCAGCTGGGGAATTTCCTTTCAATTGATGCTGTCATTGAAATAGCTGAGACAACTCCAGACACCTTGACTTTGCATTTTCTGCTTATTTTAATGCCGGCTGATTCTTCTGGGTTCCCTACTCTCCTTATTAATTATACATCGAAAAAATAACAAAATATTATGACGCACTACCATGCCTGTGGAATCCAGCATATTGGATTTTTTGCCTGGAGTGTCAAGCAAGATTAATTATTCTGATAATAGCAGGATTAATCCATTCATCACATACAGTGAAAAAGGCATTGTTAACATTCGGACTGAGTTATTCTTGGTCTCGAGAAGTGCAAATGGCAGAACTGGCATTTAGAGGGCATTTGTGCCTTTAAAAAGCCACATTCCCCTGTTACCTTCTCCTGGTCCTTGGACCGGATTCCTGCTGCAGGGCTGGCTGTTACCATGGGGGCAGGAGGCAGCCCTGTGGAGGGCTGTGGAGGTACCAATGTTTGGCAGAACCCTCTAGTGTTAGGTAGACAGTGTAATTACCCTGTCATTAAATACAAAAAAAAAAAAAAAAGGAAAAAAAAAAGGAAAAAAAAGGAAGAAGGAAGTGATTTTGTTTTTCTCTGATTGCCTTAGTTCCTGCTTTCCTACAGTGAGATTGCCAAGAACGGTTGCACGGCTTTTGAAAGCTAATTTGAGGTCAGACAGTGATTCAAAATCAATTCTTGATTTTTGTCAAGTGTGAGCTGCAGCCGAAGGGTCTGATTTGAGAAGAGGGCGAGCAGCCACGCTGGCATCCTGCCCTTGCTGCCGTTTCCAGCTGCCAGCATCTTCTGTGCTGGCCTCCACGTTCCTGCACTTCCTCTGAACTGATGAAACTCAGGGGCAGGATCCTTTCAGCTCAAATCCCTCATGTTCAAAAACCTTCTTCTATTTTGGTATAGGAAAAGGAAAAGAAAGTTAGATCTCTGGAATGTGCCCTCATTAAAAAGAGGCTGGTAACTGGCCAGCTGCATGACTGGAGCCCGTGTCAGCTCATGCACTTGTAACTGAAACAACTCAACTTTCCAGAAGTCTTTAAATTGCTTTCAGTCGGAACAGTACACAGACATTATAAAACCTGCAATTACTTTTACTGTAGAGCCATAAAATATAGATCTGTTAAAGTCTGGGTGCAGAACACACGGACATCCTACAGTTCCGACCAGCACAGATGAAAGCCTATTATGGATGATGAAAACAAGGTACTAGAAAATCCATTAGAGCTATTTGTTCCCACTTGCAATGATAGTCTTTGTAACCACATTAAATCAAAGCATCTCTGGGACTTCATTACAAATTTCTTTTATCAATACCGTATGCTGATATAAATAACAGTGTAAGAAAATCCGGGAGAAGAAATTACATTGCATTGTATGATTTAGGGATTTGTGATCAATTATTTAGCATTCCTATCAGAGATGCACTTAATGTTTCCATTGGATGGGACCCTCTAGTGCTGGGGATTGAGTGAACAAAAATCGCTGGCCCAGAGTGCTTTGACCATTGAAATTGGGTTAAGGACATAAGAGTGTAAAATGAGAGAGCAAAAATGACTAAACTCCTCTCTAGATATCACCACTGCTGTGGGATTGAAGCTACACTCATATCCAGTGAAAGAATGAAAGACATGTTTGCTTTTGAACTCTAGGAAACAGTAAAAACAGAGACCAACAGAAACCTGTGGTCACGGTGTGTAACAGCTCCTTCCCCGTGCTCTTCAAAGCCCCTCCTTGTCTCACAAACAGAAACAAGACTGGCTGGTGTCTCTTCTGGAAATAACAAACTTGGTCAAGAATGGTTGCAAAGAGAAGCAAGAACTGCACGGTTTTTATGATAAAAAATGAAACAATACTTTCTACAAGGGCAGGTAGTGATAAGACAAGGGATAATGGCCCTTGTCATTGTAAAGGTAGATTTAGATTAGATATTAGGAAGAAATTCTTTACTGTGAGGGTGGTCAGACACTGGAACAGGTTTCTCCAAGAGGCTGTTGACTCCCCATCCCTGGAAATGTTCAGTGCCGGGTTGGATGGGGCTCTGAGCAACCTGGGATAGTGGAAGGTGTCTTTGCACATGGCAGGGGTTGGAATGAGATGATCTTTAAGGTCACTTCCAACCCAAACCATTCTAACACTCTCTGATTCTACAACTAAGATTGTTGTTGTGTTTCTGAGAAGCGTCAAAACCAGCCTTGTTCTTCCTGATCCATCAAGATGTTTGCAGGTCCTTTGAGCTCAAAACATAAACCAGGAGATATTAATCAAACATGCCAATAAAGTGCAGGGAAAGTAACATGAACCCAAAACAATGATTTCTGCCCGCCCCCATGGAGCTCTGTTTGCAATATGTAACTATCATGAGTTGGTTGACAGTCCTGCAATAACTAGGCACAACAGCATGAGTTAGGAATGTATCATCAATTTATCATCAATCTTACCTTGTAATTTCTTTGCTTTTATTGGTCTATACAACCTCATCATAAATAATAAATAGTGGTGTGCAACTTTGTGAAAATTGTTCAAAATTAAAAAGCCCACCTTGAAATAAATGATAATAAACACATCAATTTCTAGCATAAATGTATAATTTGAATTTTAGAAATCCAAGATTCATGCAACTCCAAATTATAAGAACTGTGACTTGTTGACAGAGATGAGCAGATGTGTCTGTGTCAGTCACTGGTTCCAAAATAATTTGAAACAATATATCTGAAACTCAAACTTGTATAATGCCACATTTCACAGACTGCCCCTGTGGGTGCAGTTCAGATAATGAGGCCAGAGGCCCTAACTACCTAAAGGATGTGAAAATCCAGTTTTTACTCGAGATGGCTTTGAAAATCTCAGACTGTTTGTTCAGCATTATCACCTCCAGGCATTTGTCCCTGCAAAACGGATGTGTCAGGGAAACATGTTCCTGTCCTGAAGGATGTTACTTCTGAATGAAGACAGATTTCCAGGAGTTTTCTTTCAGGATGCATGTGGGGGAGAACAGAGTGACTGTGGTCTTCTGAAGACTTCAAATGGCAGAGAATTCTTGGTCTCCCTCTAAGGCCAAAGCCCTGGAGAGCTTCCCCAAGGGCTGGGCAGCTGGAGCTGATGCCATGTGCAGGAGCAAACTCTCAGTGCAAGCAGCAATGCTTGTTGCTGACCCAGGTCCACAGCCTTCCTGTCAGCCACAGGGGCTGGTGGACTCCAAGACAGCCTGGGACAACTCATCCTTTACCCTTCTTTGGGTCTGAAAGTCTGGATTTGTTGTATCATTCTCATTACTTAAAAGGAGAAGCAGATGTGAGTATCCTAACTAAACAGAGCCTTTGGGGCAGTTGCTATTCGTAATTTGATCTTTAATCATGAAAAGGGGCTAAAAACAGAGTGTCTACATTACTGGCATTTATCCAGAAGGCAGGGGACCCTACAGGTGGGTGTTGCAGCATAATGTCAGTATTGCCCCTTTCTCTCTTCCACTTCCCTGTGGAATGGTACCAAGAAGGTGGATATATCAATTATGTACCAAAAAGCTACAGATTAAACAAACACACAGGCTGCTGTCTCACATCAGCCTGTCACCATGGTCGCTCTGAACTGTTTGACTGAATGCCACACAGCAAAGCCAAAAAGCAGGAAAACTTCCTGTCCTCACAGCGGTGACATGATATAACCAATGTCCCTGTCTCTAGTACCCCTAAGCAAAAACCCTTTGAGGTTTAGCTGAAGCTCCTGAAAACATCCGTGAGCACGGCTTCTGAGTACATCACATTTATGTGTATAAGTACATCTGTGTGTATACATATGTACATATAAATATTTTAAAACGATAAAAGACCAATTCAGCTTCCATTCCTGACAAGTAGATACATACACCGGGTTTAATAGGAGAGTAAAATCAGGTCCCAGCTCAGGAAAGAGCTTCAGTCTGAGCTTTGAGGAGGTGACACGTACCAGAGACTTTAATTAGCCATGTCAGCAGAAGCTCTGCTGACTAAGGACTTCCATAGCTCAGCTGGTCTGTAGGGCAGCATCCAAGCTGGATGCTATAGGATGTTGACCTCTCTTGGGAACCCTGTGCAGCAGCCAACCATCTGCAAAACATGCAGAGTAATCATAATAATTCCCTTGGCAGTCTGTTTCAGAGAGGAAAGGGAAAAGAAAGAGGGAAAAAAAAAAAAGGAAATTAATTTCAGCTAGCGTTGAAATACTCCTGTGATTATTGCCTTCACATTTTTTAGTTTGGGGCTATATATTAGAACATTTCTACTCTCAACACCAAATGTTGTAACAAGGTCTTCAGGGCTAGGACAAAAAAGAAAACTCATTATATTAGTTTGGTATTCTCCCTGATCAACAAAGATAGCTCTTGATCCTTAAGAGGAAATGTGTTTTAGGGGTAGTTAACATTATTTATTAGTTGCCACAAATAGCTTTCATATCCAATTGTAGGGATGGCCAACCTCCCTGACCCCATGAACAACATAACAAAATCATCTGCCTGACAGTTTGTTATCCCAGAATTTAGAATAAGAGAAAAAGAAATAAGTTTATAGTGGTTTTTTTGTTGTTGTTGGGATTTTTTTTGTGGGTTTCTTTCCCCCCCGAAGCACTGACACATAAAATACATGAATATTGCTATACCTGATGCCCTGAACTCCTCCATTCCTCTGGAAGCACTGGGAAAGGGAGGTGTTGCTTTGCAGAGCGGCTGCCTCTGGCTGGTGACTGCAACATTATCAGACCAAAACTGTTTTCCATGGAAGGCCTGTTTGCACAGGAGAGGTCAGGAGGTGGAAGTGTCCCCACATGGAGGTGAGCCTGTGACATGGGGCTGCCTTTAAAATAAAGGCACTCTTCAGCAGGTTCGGTTCTGAAATTCGTTACTTGTACAAATGGGGGAACAGAAAGTAAAATGAAAGTATTTTTCATGTACCACATGTAATAACCCTTTAAATACTTTGTGAGCCCTCTAGTGGTGCTGTCCATGCCCTGGAAACCTCCGGGAGCCAGCTGGAGCCAGGCAGCCCTTCCTGTGAGTACCAACGCTGCTCTTAAGGGTGCAGCCTGCACATCTCCTTTATTCTGGTTACCTTTTAAAACCACGGAGGTGAGGGCTTTATTTCTGCTTCCCCCGACAAAATATTCTTCAAAACAAAGATGTGTGGCACCTCCATCCCAGGCAGCTGTGGTGGACAGCTAAGACAACACCATCCTTAATGTGTCTGCTGCAGGTCTGGTTTTCAGCACTCTGTGCTCTCTAGGGTTAAACAGCACAGTAGGGATACAGCAAGAGTTTACCAGAGAGGAAAAATTTGGCTGGAAAATCCTAAACCCATTTCTAAAACAGCTCGTCTATGGGATTTCTGTGCAGTGAAAAGCATCACTCTGCTTTTATTCCAAACACAGTTCGGAGCGCTCCTTTATTTTTTTAGAATTGACTCATAAAGACTACAGGAGGGCACCAATTAGTGAAATAAACCTCTAATCCTCAGTGCAGTGCCTGCTATAGGACTGCTGTTTAACAGCCTCCTTGCTAATCAATTCTCTTCAGTCGGCTAAATGCCATAGATGCTATGTAAATAAATGCAAGTTTAAGAGTGTTCTACAGCGAGCAGTTAAAGCTCTGTTCCTTCTACTCCACCATAAAATCAGCAGGCATGTTAAGAGATATCTACTCCACCTTGCAGAAATGACTTTCCTTGTATGTCTGATTGCTGCAGCTTGGGAAAAACAGGAGCAGGGAACAGCAATAAACTGCCTGTTCTCCTTGCACAGCACCTCAAACATCTGATACCTCCACAGCAGCCAAGGCACGGAACAAGGTGCATATTTTGGAGTCAAAACACTGCCCACAGATTAGGTGGCTATTTTAGCTCTTCTGTGATAAGTTTAAAGCCAGACTGTCATACTTGGAGCTTTCTGGATAAAATGGCTGCTCCTTGTCACCTTCTTCATGCATAACATTCCTCCAGAGGAGAGGTTTTCCCTTACAAGTTTAGGTGTTTTCCCTTACAAATTGAGATACTAGAGAAACATATAGTAAGTGTAGTTTGAAATGTGACAGTGTGCAAAATCCCATCAAAGACAAGTGAAACCCAACCCTACGGAGGATGATGGCAAATCCACATCTTTAATGGAACTAGAATTTCACCCCCTGTGTGTCAGTGAGCAACAACTTTTAACTAACAATTTTCTTTTCTAAGCAAGGTCAAAGAAACCTGAAAAACTGTGTATATTCATCATTTCTCTTCTGTGCTGTCCTGAGGTAAGAGCAGTGATGCTCAGAAAGGGATAATCAAACCCTTAATATTTCCAATACTACATCCCAGTATCCTCCAGCGGAGAGATGAGTGTGAACAAATGAAACACAGGGAGATGAAATTACTTGCCCTGAATTATCCATCAGAACTTTTAAAAAAGCACAGGTCCAGTGTGCTCATGGCATTGAGCAGACATTTAAAACCAAGTAAATAAAATGATGCTGTGTCCTGTAAGTTTCACTGAGTTACTTGCATAACGTTGTCAGTCTTCATACTTACATTGAATAACAAATCTTAAATAAACAAAGCGTTTTATTTGAGTTGAATAACAAATCTTGAATAAACAAAACATTTTATTTGCGTTTCTAGCATTTAAGAATTTTCAAAAGCTCCAAAGTTCCATTATCTTGCCTTTGCAGAGAAATGCAGTCTTCCTTTTTTTTCAGGGAGGATTTTTTAATAATTTCTGATAATGTTGTGATCGGTATCATTGGCACCTTCAAACACTCACTTTTTCACAGATAAATGATCTTAATTATACAAATTCCTTCTGCCTAGTGGGAACTTATTAATGTAGCAACATCTTATACATTAATAGTAACTAACTTCCACATCTATTATTTATCAATATTTTAGCACGTAGCACAGGTGGTGAGCTTTCTGCTGACTAAAATGGTGAATGAACTCAGGTAAAATCTACTGACAGACCATATGCACCATGTGCATGACTGCTGAAACCTAAGAATTTCATAAAGCAGAGACAAAGATGGCACATTTTTTTGCTCTCCAAATGTTATCAGTTTTGAAGCTCATTTCCTTCTATGCACACAGAGACACAGAATTTTCAGCAACTTTATTATGTATATTTATTAAGTATAGAAACTGGACCTGTTGACACACTGCACATGCACAGCCATCCTGAAATTATTAGTTTAACTAAGAGGCAGTTAAATTATTTCAAAATAAGCTTAGAACGGGTAAGATTGCTTAAAGAGGAATCTTTCTGAATTCAGTAACTGAAAAAGGTGGCAGCAAACCCTGTAAATTCAGACCAGTGCAAACAAGAGGACAAAGAGCTGGTTACTCAAAAAATGAGAATTGAAAAGAACTCAGTGAGTCTGGGTGAAATTCCACGATAGCAAAATATAACAATTTCTTTTGAGAATGTTTGAGAAGGTTTGTTTCTTGAACTTTATTTGAATTTTAATTTTAGTATGAGATGTTCAGAAGTTTTATTTTTGGTTTACTTAAATTAGCAAGATCCTATCCATTTAGGAAAAAGAGTTGGGGCTTTTCCTCTACCTTGCATCAGACTGAAAATATACATGCTTGGTATAAAATATCTTTATAATATGTAGCATAATTTCCTGCCAAAGATTTCGGTCTGCTCTTTACTAGGGCTAGTGGTTTGTCATGATAAACCATACACATTTTCATGGGGAAAACACAAGGTGAGCATCATGAGCATGTAGTATAAAATGTGGATAATTTAATTTAAATACAGATATTCTTTTTTTTTTTTTAATACATATAGATATTCTTTATTTTTAAATACATATATTGAAAAAATTTAAAACCCAACAATTTTGTTAACTATTTAATTCTTTATTTTTAAATACAATAGCAGAGTGTATTATTACATAGCAGAGAGTATTATTGCTCCCTCTTCATTTCTGCTGCTCTGGCTATGCAGAGGGAATTGAGTTCCCAGTTCTGTGGGGTCAGGGGTTTCTGCCTGTGGTCCACAGACTCCTGAGCTTACAGATGACTTCTCTGGGGGCTGTCAGGAGGTGAGGCAGCCAGCCCAGATCCTGGGCAGTGGGTCACCCTACCAGACTTCAGCCCTCTGACAGAGAACTCCAGGGATCTGTGATGGACAAGGTGAAAATCGTTGCTATTACAGATTTTATTACATAGCAGAGATCCCTAAGACATGGGAACTCATTCTGTGTAATCACAGAATCATCAAGGTTGGAAGAGATCTGCAGGATCATCCAGTCCCACTGTCAACCCAGCACCGCCATCATCACCCCTAAACCATGTCCCCAGCTGCCACATCCAGATGGTTCTTGAACACTTCCAGAGACTCCACCAGATCCTTGGGCAATTTATTCCAATGCTTGACCACTGTGTCAGTGAATTTCTTGTCTAGTATCTAATCTGAACCTCCCCTGGTGCAACTTCAGGCCAGTCCCTCTTGTCCTTTCACTTGAGACATGGCAGAGGACACAGACCCCAGCTCAGTACAACCTCCTCTCAGGTAGCTGTAGATGTCTCTGGGCTCCTTCCATGATCACAGCTGAGATAAGTAATCTGATATAACTGAGATAAGGTAATCTCATGACTGAGATAACATAACCACTTGCCCAGAGAAGTCTGTTTCTCTTCGCTAATTAATTATTCAACCCCGGTGAATAAACTCCAGGAACTAAAATTTTCATCTTTTAAATTTTTCCTTTGTTAAGCCTCCTTCCATCCTAAGCACAGGTAGCACAGAACCAGAGAGGGTGAGTTCATACTAACAGCAGTCCTGCCAAGTCAGTGCTCACCTTCCACTGAAAAGAAAGGTCCTGCTCCATCTCTCCTGCCCTTTCCCCCCAGCTGCAGGCACTCTTCTCCCTCCTCATATTGGCTTTGGGAATTGTGTGGCCTTAGGGTGAGCCCACTCACTTGACAGGTTGACATATCTGGCAGTAAATTGCTCTTTTACTCGCATATTTATTTCTGTGCAGTGTTGGATTTCCACCAGGTCAATTCTCTGAATTGATTTGCCCCAGGGCTATCTGATCACTAGAACCATCCCAAGGGGAATGGGGCAGGAGTGTGTGGCTGGGGGAGGAGAGAAGGTGAGGGGCAGGGTCTCTTCTCTCTTCCTTGGCAGGACTCAGCAAGATGTGGAACCATAAACAGAAGATGAAGCTCACTGGCAGCTTGATGTCCTGACTGCTCCCACCACGTGCTCCTCTCCTGTCCTTGCACCAGCCCCAGGAGCTGCAGGAGCTGCCTTTGCCAAAAGCCTGGTGCTTCCTCCCAGTCCTTGTTTTCAGCTGCACTGGCAGAAATGCGTTTCAGAACTGTGCAGGCAAGCAAGAGCCCGCCCACCCTGGTGGGAGGGAGCAGGCAGGGCAGGGACATGGGACCACAGCAGATAGATAGGACACAGATGGCTTGAGATGCTTTGGAAGGGCCTCTGAGATATCCAGAGGAAATCATGAGCTCTAGCTGCGGCATCCTTGAGAGCCCCTCTCAATGTGCTCACGGTGTCCCTCTTCCCAAATCATTCAGCACATCTTTCTCCTCTTAAGAAACAAATGTCTCCTTATGGCAGGAGCTGTGGATTGATTTAAAAACACATGAAGCCAGCTGAAAACAAAATTCCTGTGACAGCTATCACAAAACTGCAACTCTAACAGCGATGGCTGCCTGGATGTTGAAACAGTGCTGAAAGAGAGTCCGGCTCACTGCAGGGGCAGTCGTCAAACCCTGACATGATGGGAGGTATCCCTCCTGTTCACACAGCCATCCCAGAAGCCAGAACTGTCTTTCTGCATCTGCCTTGTAAAAACTTGCTTTTTGAGCTACGTGTATCAATTCAGTTTCATTTCCTTCTGGATGATGAGCAAATGCGAGCATTTGAGTTTATCAAGCCACAGCTGTGAGGTACCTTTGACAGGGAATCTGCAAGCTCAAATCCCCCAGTCTGATGAATATTCTCAAAACTAAGCACATTCAGGCTTCTTTGCTCTGGATATCACACAGGTTTCCACAAGATGTGAGGGACTGGCAAAACAGAGCAGTGAGCTTAATTATGAAACAAAAAGCAACTATGAGAACAACTGTGCTGTAACTAAGGGTACCCAAAACCCAGAGATTAACCCTGTCTTCTTGAGATATGAAGGACTGGCTGTTATAGGCCTGGTTTATCACTGTGTTAAAACAATTTTATGTTGGTGTAAAAACAGGATGATAGAGCTGTGCTGAACAGCCCTAAGTATGCATCCCCTCTGTTCTGTTGTGCACTCTCCCAGACATAAAACCAGCTAATGATTGAGAAAATCAAAGGAAAACCTACTAAAAATGAAATGGTGGAAATGTCAGGTGTGGGGGAAGAGAATCATTACACTCCTTGATCAATGCACTTCTACTGAAATGATTTGGCCTGAGGGGCAACAGAAATTTATTGGAAAGATAACATTCAGCAAGATAAAGACCTCTTGCAAAGCACCATTAAAATATCTTTGATGAGTAATTAAACCAGCCTGAAAGTTTCCTAAAGACTCTAGAGTTAAACACACACCTTGTGTGTTTGACCATCTCCATCTTCCTATGTTATTTAATGCTTGCAACCCTTTGAACCCTGTTCTGTTATTACTGAGCTTGTTGTACAGTACTTTATTGGTTTAGGAGACACTTTGATTCACAGTGACTTATTCACAGCATAATTCTATTCAAGAGAAACAAGCGTGTGATCTTGTTTCAGTGCTCTACAACAGCAGCACATTCCAAGTGGATCGTATGGCACTCATTGCAAAATCTATATTCTTCACAAAGCATGTGTTCGTGCCATGAGAATTCATATTTCTTCTTTAAAACTACACGAGTCTTTCTCGAGTGTAAAAGGCATTAGGAAGTGCACTTGAAAACACTCTGAAGTTCAGGAAATGCCATGGAACCTCATTTCTAAGTGTGTTTATTTACACAGGAACATCAATATGCAGAACAACTGCTGGGTTAGAACAATGCAGGAAAAGAATTTTCAGAAAGGGAGCCAGCCTGGCTGGGATGAGCATATTGTGAGAAAAGTACACCTTGCATGGTAGCAGGGCTTTCAAATAATGGCTCCATTTAATTCCATCTATGATCAGTTAATTTTAGCTATTTAAAATATTGCAAATGTATTCCCTATGAGATTGTTTCAAAGAATTATTTGGCTTGAAATAAGTCTGTAGTAATCAGTGGCAATAGTACTTTTACAGTAAATGTACATGAAGTTTATGAGTGACAACACAGTAGGACATAAATATTTCTATTAGAAATTTCCAAGTTTTATGGGTTTTCTCCAGAAAAAAACCCCCAACCTTCTGAGATGCCCATTTACCCAAGTAGATATCTATATACACTCATTTACCGTAAGTGAAAGCAAACTTGTGTCCTCTGTGATGTTTACTTTGATTAACTATAGATGGTTTGCCCTTTGATTGCTGCTAATGTTCTGTGGAACCCTTTGTTTTCCTGTAGAGTTAAGGGCATTAAAGGAGGAGGTATTGCCTTCTTTTTAGGATGAATTAATTTTAAAAGCATTTTTGTTTAAAAGGAGATTAAAAAAATCCTGAAGAAACAGAGATTGCCCAGTCTCTCACCTGTCCACTTTAGGAGTGTGCATGAGCAGACACCTGGGACAGGGACCCTATTAAGGAATAAGGGAGAATATTTCTGTGAGGAGCACTCTGTTAGGTTATTGGCAACAAATCACTCGTCCCTCAGGACATGCAGCACTTGCATTTCTACTGGCAAAACCCAGAGGGAACCTGTTCTAAGTTTACCTGCTATTTATTCTGAAAGGTTTTAATAAAGACTTAATTGTAAAAGCGTTTCCAAGGAACGACTTGAAAGTGAAAGTATCCCTGTCCAGGGAAAACAATGGTTCTGCTGCATAGTTCAGAATCTTTGGGATTAAGGATGTGCCAGTGGAATTTACGAAAAGTAGTGTAAATAAATACATCAAGATGTGATCATTCGGAGGTGGTTTCTCCTAACTGCTCTTTCCCCTCCTTTTGTGTTGTTTATTCTTCTCTGTCGAGCAGCCCTGGCTGTTTCCTTTGGGAACTGTTGCAGAGATCTGGGGTCTGGCTGCTGGGTCCCCATAGTAGGGGTGGGCTGGTGCTACCTTGATGTGCTCAGAGGGCTTCAGCCCCCAAACACGCCTCCTCAGGAGACAGCAAACAAAGGAAGGCTCAGGTTTCCTTGTCAGTGTTTAGAGATGCTGTACCTGTTGTGGGTGGGGGCTTCACAGCTTACAGCTCTCTGGGGATGATCTCCTTTCCTTTGCTCTCTGTGGAGGAGTTTGTTGACAATGGACTATTTTCCACCTGGAAAATGGAAGCAGTTTTGCTGTTCATCTTCCCCACTGGAGGTTTTCAAAGGCAGGTGTGCTGCAGCAGCTCTGGAGAGCTTGAGGAGCCCACTGCTCTCACACCACAGAGTCAGAGAAGAGCACGTGGGCTTGAAGAGCCTTTCGAGAGACTCTTGAACCTGAACTTGGCTGCCTCTGTGCCTGTTGTGAATGAAAGCAAAGAGCCAATCACCCCTAACCAAGCTCATGTTGCAGTAAAGGGAATTCAAATCCTGAGCGTGTTTTGCTTCAAGGATATACAGACACCTCCATTTGGTCACTGCCCTGTCTTTTTATTCCAGCACCATTGTAGGAATGTAAATTAGGACCAACAAGGAACAAAATGGTTTCTGTTCCTAAGTAGATGCTTAAGTTACGGCCATCAGATGCAAGTTTTAATTATCATTGAGGTAATTGAATACTAACATTTTTTTTTCTTTTGTTTCAGGCTGTAATTATCTCATTTTACACCTTCATGGCTTGTTTTCATGGGGAGATTTTTTGCGGTCCCTCACACCAATTTAAAAAACCATCTGAAATTACTAGCACCATAATTAGGACTGAAGCTAGGAACAGCTCTCCCTAATAATTGCAGATATGATGAGTAACTGTAATTTATGTTGGCTTTTTATCACCATGAGTTTTACAAAAAGCAAACAAACAAAAACAGGTCAGCATCTCCACACTTGCTTTTTGCCCAACCTGTCCTCTCCCCTCTTGGTTTCTGTGAGCTGTGGCCACACAATGGGAAAGGTGTGGGCTGAGCAGGTCGGTCTATCAGGTGTTGCTCCATCTCTCCAGTGTAACACAGGGATGAACCACACTGGATCCCATCCACCTCATCCCCTCCTCCCCTGTGCCACATCCTCAAGCACTGTCCTGACAGCAGCTCACGAGGGTGTGAAAACTGAGCTGACAAAGTCAGAGGACCCAGTGGATGAGAACCCATAACAGAGTTGTGAAGTTACAAGGAGCCAACACAGAGAAGCTTGGCCCCAAATCCTCCTCCCAAGTGTGTCTGCTAGGCAAAGGTCCATTGCAACCTCTCTCACTTCAAGATGCTGCAGAGGTACTTTAAGAATTAATTTTTTTTTTTAAGTATAATTGGGGGAGTTGCAAGCTTTACTTTTTTAGACAGAATTGTCTAAAACCCCAGATGTTTCACATTTAAATCACTTACCATGAACTTAGACTTCTGATCCTGCACTCAGGCCGGTCTCAAGGTTTAGAGGCTTGGGACCATCTAATATACCATCCATATGTTGTCACTCTTTCCTTTAAGTGATGATTCAGACATTAAAATTCTCACTTTAATGATTTTTCTTTCAATGTGTTTTACATTAATATTAACATACAAATAAACCCAAGAAAGTTATTAGGTGTATGGACGTATCATTAATACAAGTTGTTGAATGATTAGGTAAGGTAAGAGTGCTTTTCCTTTGCCCTTGCATTTCCACAGAATAAGAAACTGCAACATGCCTGGAAACCTTCCTTTAAAATGTTGCTTCACAATCACTGACTAGAAAGATCAGAACATTTCCTGAAATAATGTGGTTTGCATAAGGTCACAGTAGAGATCAGAGGGAAGAATTGCACCATGTCCCAGTTAAAATATGTCTTTTAACCACTGAATTTGCTCTTTTGTAATTTTGAATCTTTCCCCCAAATGAGCATAACCGAGATACCTCCACATGTTTTATCATACATATCTATATTTTATATATACCCATACATATGTAGCAAATGCAAAGATTTTGGTTGTACCACGTGCAACCGCAAAAGCAAAGTTACGTCAGAAAAATAGCCAGTAATAAAATGCTGTGATTTTTCTTAGAAAGACAAGATAATGTGAATAAAGATTAGATTTATAAAAACAAAAATTAATCTGGAAAACTCTTCTACAGTAAGCAGAGCTACTGCTCTTTATCAGTGTGGTCACCTGCAATGTGACAGCTGTCCCTCAACACCACTGAGTTCTGCATGCCCATGGCTCTGTACTCTTCTCATAATTGCTAACTGAAATTTGTAGGAAGGCAAATTAAAGAAAATAAAGAGAATATCAGAGTATCAGTTGTAACAGAGCACTGGAAACCGTAGAGCCACAATGTGTTGCCTGGCTGATGGTGCATCCAAAGTTCATCTGGAAGTTGAAAGGGGCCGCAGGAAGACATCGAATACACCTGAGAGATAACAATGTAAATCAGGCTTTGTGGTAATTCAGGTATGTGTGGTGAAAACAGAGGCAGATGCATGTTTAGATTAGAGAGTTGTGCTAGACATGATAGGTGCTGAAACTTCAAGAATTGATTGCCAATTTTGTTGTTATTCCCATTCTGGGCAGAGAGTTTGGAGTAGGAGAAGAGTCATTAGCAGCACCTCTCTCAACAGGTACCAATGCAATGATTAGTAAAACACCTGAAATCATGCTGTGCAGCCCTCTGGAGAGCTGGCTGCTGACATGGCCCTGTAATTTTCTCATACATTTTGTCTTTTACCTCCTGTTCTCCTAAAATGATATTTTTCCACCTTCTTTTGTCCTAACCCCTGATTTTGGAGACTAAAGTGAAACATATGACACAGCCTTCAGTTCACAGAGTCAGTAGGAATATTCACTTGCTGAGAGTTAATCACACATCAAACAGGCATTTTAAATGGCCGTTTTAACCCTGCAACACTCTGGCATGTACCAAAGAAAACTGTACTGGCAAGGATCAGTGTTATTCCCAGTGTTGTTTCCCCAGCTTTGTTTATGGCAAGAACCTGTGCTTTTAATTTATCATAGTTCCCTCCTGAAGCCTGGTGTTGTCATGTAAAGGCAAACAGAGCAGATGTTGTTATGACAATGATTATTAACGTTATTATTATTGATGTTTATAAATTAAAGCCTTTAGGGGGAGCAGTCACCTGCCTGTTTTAGTTCTGTGGGACTGCCAGGACCACTGAGGTCCCCACGCTGGTTTAAAGGCTGTTTCAAATAGGAATGACCATGAAGATATGTTTAATTTCTTCACTAGAAGTCTGGAAAGTCTCATTTTCTTCATGGGACAAACCTTTGCTCCCTCCAGCCAGACCATGCAGGCATAAATCACACTGAACAGCCAAAAAAGCCTCTCCCTGCAAAAATTCCCGGATTGATCAAACCGAACACCTAATTACAGAGCTGGTGAACCTACTTACACTGAAGGCGGTTTGAAAGGCTGCCTGAAACATCATGGGCTGATTTGCCTTTGTCGGGAGCATTGTGCTGTGATGTGCAACGTGGGTAGATTCCTGTGGGATGTTGACAGTTTGTGGGAAATGCATGTAGGAGGAACTGGGTTACGAAGACCAGGGGGTTTAATTTTTTTTCCTCTCTCTCATTGTACTGCATGTGGGCTTGGAGATTTTTGGGGTTTGGTTTGTTTTGTTGGCTTTTTAAGGTGTGGGAAAGGAAGAGCTTCTGGTTTTGGAAAAATCTGGCCCCTACATACAGCGTGGCATGAACCTCTCGTTCCTGAAGATTCGATGCTACACTGGTCCTACCCTCCCAAAAGGATGCTGGCTGATGCTCCTGAAGGCTCTAATGTTCCTTTTTTTGCTCATGGCATTTATATTGAGTGCTAATCACTTGTTAAGCTATGGATTTATGTAATAAATTAATTAGCTGTACAATGTTTTCTCCACTCTCTGCCTGCCAGTCTGTCTCTGATGGGACTTGTTCGTTTTTTTCCAGTTACAAATAGATCTCAGTATTATTATTTGCTTTTAAATAATTTGTCAGGCTAATATTTTTTTCCCTTTCATAACCAAAGTGGATTTTATCCTGTGTGTTATCCTGGCCTGAGGCACAGGGCAGGTGTCATTTGGGTCTGCACTGGCAGTGGGTTTTCCACACGCAAACACACAGAGTTTAAAGTTCATTGGCTTACAGCAATGCAAGGATAGGGCCAGAGGCTTTCCCATTGGAAAAGGATGAATCTTGTCTTCATGAACATCTTAGGCTTATTAACAGGGCATGAGATAGCCAAAGTCATAATGCCACCAGTTATAGAAAAACCATTTTCATGGCACCCTCCCTCCCATGCTTTCTCTTCCCTGTCCTGAATCTATGCTGGAATTGGCATATGATATCAGAGCAGGATCTGTTTTATCTAGAGATGGTATTTACAGCTTCCTGAAAAATATTTCTTGAACTTTATGAATTTGCATATTCTAGTTTTCTTTATATGCATTCAGTCCATTTTAATTCTGATAGAACAAAGAATTACAGAGAATAATTTTGTATTGGTGTTGTGAGAAAAAAAAGTGGTCTTTTATCACTCCTTATGGATTTTTATCATGTAATGTTTCCACTCTTTTGAATGAGAGAAACACTGAATAGGAGCACTGGTTATTTCATTTGTATTAGAGTCATCATATTGAAACCTCTAATATATTCCTTCTTATTTTGTCTTTAAATTAAATGGACCTAATCCTTTTTATCCTTTCACATAGAAAATTCTTCACTCCTCTATTTATTTTAATTATTTTTTATCTGAATCCCCTCTGTCGCTGTATTATCTCCTCTAAAAGCGCTGACCAAAACTGAACACAATGTCCCTGTTGGCAGTGCATTATTCATTTACCTATCACATTATGCTGTTTATAATGTTTTCCACCCTGTGTCTTACGCCTCACAATACACAATTTGTCATTTTTTTCCCACAGATTCCACACTCTACAGAAGCTTTCCTGCAGAGCTGTCGTCAGGAGTGAACCAACCCTTTTCCAGAGTTGCAGTTTATAAGTCAATAAAGTGTCTGTGACTTTCCAAATTCTTCTTACTTATTGTTAATGCTTCTCATTTGTCAGCATGTACTGGGCTGCCATTCACCTGGCCTTGTTAGGGTTTGTCACCATGTTTTTCTTCAATTTTAGCCAATAACGTGTTCAGTTTTGGGCCCCTCATGACAAAAAAGATGTTGAGGCTCTGGAGTGTGTCCAGACAAGTGCAAGGGAGCTGGGTAAGGGGATGGAGCACAAATCTCATGATCAGCAGCTGAGGGAACTGAGGGTGTTTAGCCTGGAGAAAAGGAGGCTCAGGGGGAGGCCCTTATCACTCTCTAAAACTCCCAGACAGGAGGTTTTGACCAGATGTGGATCAGTCTCTTCTCCCAAGTAGAAAATTATAGGACAAGAGAAGAAAGTCTCCCTCAAGAGGAGGTTTAGATTGGATATTAGGAAAAAATTCTTCACAGAAACAGTTGTCAAGCACTGAAACAGGCTGCCCAGGGAAGTGGTGGAATTAGCAGTCCTGAAGGTATTTAAAAGACCAATAATTTGTCTTCTATATATTAATTATTATACATTAAAGTGTAGATGTAGATTGAGGGACATGGTTTAGTGGTGGATCTGGCAGTGCTGGGTTAACAGTCGAACCTGATGATCTCCGATGCCTTTTCCAACTGAAACAACTCTATGACTCTGTGTGTGTGTGCGTTCTGCAGCTGCTCCCACATGAGCACACATCCCTTTCTCAGGTCCATTCCCATCAGTAGCTCTGCTGGAAGACACCCCAGCTCAGTTTCTGCCAGGCCACCTGAGTTCTTTGCTCTCACTCTGCATCTCACGCCCCTGTGCTGGGCTCCAGCTGTCAGCAGAGCTGGCACCGGGGCTGGTGCAGACACCTCTGAGCTGCCTCTGCACTGGCTGGCCCAGGTGGAGCTGGCAGCAGTGTGGGAGGCTGAGAGCCTCCCTGAGGTGGCTGTGGTGATCTCTGTGCTGATACACCTACCCTCCTGCAGCACGGGAGCTACACCAGCAAAAAATGACTCACGTAAAGGTCCTCAGGCTCCAGCTGCACCTCTGAGTGCAACTTGTGCGTGGCCTTCATATTTCAGCCATGAGGAGGGTTTCTCCAGCATCCTGGGCTCCCGCGTGTTGAACAGTCTTTCTGGGAAAAAACCCACTTTATCAGAGGCTTTTGGATAGTTCTAGAGCATAATGTCCACTGAGGTAACTCAACTGATTCTAGATTCTTTTAGGCCTCCATCTATCAAAACTTATAATCCTTTGCTTGATATTAAGCTATCACCAGTGGGATTTTTCCTATGCTCACATGCAAATGCATGCTCCTGTATTAAAATACAGTGGAAAGTGACATCTTTCTGTCTGAGTACTTGACTGGAGAAACAAGCTATTTTATGAGATGCAATCTTTACACTTTAATTTCTAAAAAGTTTGTTTCTATAGCCTGCAGAGCAGGTTCTGTGGTGCTGTGCTAGAAAGGCTGCTCAGTGATAGCGGGAACTGTTGGCTGCAGTACCTTTCTAAACTGTGGCCAAAAGAGCATTCAGATTAAGCAATAATTTAAGCAACATCATGAGGAACGGGGAGAGCACATGGCCAGTTAGTCACCAGAGGTACAGACGCACGCAGAAAGTAAATCCCCAACCTGTTATAGTAATGCACTTGGTTACTGGAAATGCAATATGAGCCTACTTTCATGAGCAAGGATGAAAGAACTTGTTTAACCTTTGTACAGCATTTTCCACCCACACACACTGGTGACATCAGATGCTTCGCATAGGTAAAAAACAAGTCAGCATTTGGGAGACTCCCGAGCACGAGACAGAGATAACCCCTTACCTCTAAGTTTGTGCACTTAACACACTTGTGGTGGGTCACTTGAAACTTTTTGCTACTTATTCCTGGATCCTAATGACTCTGACAGAAAACCCTTCAGCCCTGTGCATAAAGCACTGGATGTGAAGCACTTCCTGGAAGGTGTTTTATGTTTTGCACACAGTATGAAGTAGGGCTTTTGCATTTAAATTGGGGGATGTTTTACTTTTCAGTATCCTGCAGATGGAATCACTGGTACTGAAGAGGGATTTTCACAAGGCCAGTCATTAGCTGGCCTTTAAGTAAGAGCATAAAGCCTGGGAATGGGAGTCTGAGTGAGCGTCGCTGAGCCAGCTGACCGGGGCACGGGCTGGAAGCTCTGGCTCTGTGCAGCACCTGCGTGGATTTCAGTCCACTTCAGTGTCACCTAAAAAGTCCTTCAGGGTTTCTGAAGTTCAAGATTTCCTGAGCAACTCCATGCAAACCTTTGTGTTACTTTCAAAACAGGTTGGGATTAGTTCCTGTGTGTACTAACATGCAACAGGAAAGGATTTGGTTTTAATTGACGGTTTTGGTTTTAGTGAACAATCTGATTCCTCTTTTCTCCCTCCTGCTCACCTCCCACCCCCCAAAAACGCTTGATAAATAAACTTTGAAGGCCTGAGAAGTAGCATGTGTTGGTGAAGGGAGAAGGTGGGGGTGGTGGAGGTGGTGGAAGGAGCTCAGTTTGTCAACACAACAGCCAGGAAGCAAGTTATTTATAAGGCTGGTGGTGGAGAAGGGGGTCGGCCCACGTGTTTTTTAAAAAGGGCTTAACTAGTCGCATGGTACAGCTAATTCTGGTATTTGTAAATACGTTTCACTCTGTCTTGGTGGACAGAGGAAGAGCTAAAAGGGGGCTGCAATTCAGGGCCTGACAAGTCCATCTCTAGGCCCAGGTGCTGCCCCGTGCAGGTGCCCAGCTTTCTCTGGTCTGCAGTGATGCTCCTGAAAAGGACTTTGCTGTCCCTAGGCAAAGTATCAAAGGAGGTACATGGGAACTGATGCTTCCTCAGAATTCAAAAATCCTTTATTTGAGTCATTGCTCTGACAATGTTCAGCCTAAATTCTGAATGCCTTCTTAAACCACAGAATGTCTCATTTTCAGCAGGGTTTCATGACTCTGTCAAAGAGGAAGTTGACTGTGAGAGGCATACGACCATGAGACTGTACTTGGCTGGACTGACATCAAAAGAAGTGAATTTTTGACACACAAAGATTTTTAAATCCACTGATTCAGTACAGTCACATTTAGATTTAATTTTTTCTGGGTAGAGCATTTCTTGTGGGTTGAGCCACACTCTAAGTCCCATGATGGAGGCATGACACGGACTTGACACTGCTGCTACATTCCTCAGTTCAACAGCCATGTGAAGGCTGTATCCTCCTCAGCTAAAAAAGGCCCAAAAAATATCTTTATCTCCAGAGGAATAGTCTGCAGTTTAATGCTTGGCCAGGTGAACTCAAATGACGTGTGTGTCTTTATATATATATTTTTATATATATATATACATATGCATATATATATGTGTGGATAGAAATGTGCATCTATGTATATAAACAATATTGCAGTATTAAATACAGTTTTATTTTAATTCCAATTTCTTATAGTAAAAACCTATATCACACAAGTCCATCTCCTTTTTTTCCTTAATGAGCAGGAAAAGACATAAACACGTGACATAGCAGATATGCAAGCATTTTTATTTTAATACTTGGAAAAGTATGTTGAAAAAAATACATTTTAATAATAATAATAGTAATAATAAAAACAACAATAATAATAGTAATAGATAAAAATCCGTGCTTAGGTCTACCTTGTTAAAGAAAAGGAAAGAAGAGAGAAGCTGCAATAGGTATTGCTGTAGAAACCTCCCCTGAGTTACGTCCATTTACTGGCCAGAAAACTAAAATCACTGCAGGGCATGCCCTGCCCTTCGTCCTCTGGGTGAGATCCCGCTGGGATCCCGCAGAGCTCGGGAAGTGCAGCAGTCAGGGCTCCAGCTGGGGATGTGCCATCACCATCAAGAGCCTCACAGGCAGCGTGGAGGGAAATTTCTGGGTGAAATTCCAGCCCTGCTCAAGTTGGGAGGTGTTTTGCAACTGAATGCAGTGGAAACAGAATGTAGTCCTCTTTGTCCAGAAGAGGAGTTGGGAACTAAAATTAATACAAAACTGTGGGAATTTTATACTTTTGGGTATCAGGGGACCTGCTCTTGGTCTGGAAGCTCACAGGATGAATCAGGAAAGGCAGTAATAGAAAAAAATTCAGTGGCAATTTCACTGTTTTCCTGGTGTTCCAGAGAGGTAGGAAATTAGGATCAGTTATAATTTAAATGTATCTTGCTGGCAAGATTTACCAGGCCTTTCCCACACCTGATATTGACAGTATGTATTTGACAACTTTTACGGCACTTAAAACAAAACAAAACAAAAGACATCCAACAGCAAACTTGGAAAGCTACATTTAGAAAACAAGGAGTTTTATAAGAAACAAGCATTTGGAAAAGATCTTTTAGAGAACATTTTGGTACCCTAAAATGCAGAACACTCTGTGCCCTTCCAATATTGCATAATAATGATGGAATTTGCTGCACCCCAACATCATTGTGGAGGATGTTCCTTCCTATCCAGCAGAACATGACACTGGAAGGACACCAAAAGGAGCACTTACTTGAAAATTACAATTCCTATTTAGCCTGTGAAGTCTTACAAACAGGGGAAGACGAAATGGAATTCCTATTTTTTGTATATATATATATATGAAAACAAATATTTTAGCAATCTGTGTCACTTCTCAGGCCAGTTAGAACAGAAATGTAATTAGAGATGCATAAAGAAATTATATTTCCATTTAAGTAATAAAAATGGACAGCAGTACAAACTTCCATTTCAGTCTTTGGTTTTATTTTTAGTCTAATATTTATGTTCCCGCACAGAGACAATGTATCAGCAAAAGCTGTCCTGGCCCTACAAAATACAAAAATTGTCTATAGCAATTTGCAAAGCTGTCTGAGCCCAGCATTCCTCACTGGACAGTTTGCTGAATGTAACCTAGTGCTGCTCTTCCCAGAAGACCATAAATAATGTTTTCCCTGGAAGTACAGGAGGCTTCTTGACTTTAAGACTCTCCCACATTCCTATCAGGCTAATCTCTGTTCTATATTCTTGTGTTACTTAAAATAAGTGAAAGCAAGCAGCATCCGAGTTCCCAGCTATGATTTCTGGCTGATATTTTTCCCAGGAATAAATTCAGGCAGTCAAATCCCAGCACCCTCCTCCAGTTCAATTTGTAATAATACAATTTTATGCTCTCAGTGTTGGATTGCAGTTTCTTGGGATTTTACCTATGTTTTGAACCATGATCAACAAATGATAAATTGATCTCATCTGCAGATACTATCAGTCTAACATGTTATAATAACTTTGTCTAATTATTTAAATTGATTGCAAACAATTCTAATGAGACCTTTTTGTATGAATTTATTTTTAAATGATACATAATTATCTTAAATTGGGACAAGTGCTTAAACTGGCAAGCAAACTAATTGAGACAAATGTCTCAAAGCCATGATCTCTTGTCTAGGAGAGGAAATGCTAAAGTAAGACTGATAGTGGATGAAACCATAGGATTTGTAGAACTTATATATACAGAGAGTCTGTAATATCTTAATGTCAAAATCGTGAATCCATTTCAAGCAAGTATGTTCTTCCCAGGCTGAGTATGGATCCAACCCAGAAATCTGTGTTTCAGAAATACTTGGTTTAAAAATTTCTGATTCTCTATGCATTTTATGGACTTTGAGTAGAACTGGATCTAAAATTCCATGGAGAGCAGTTCCAGCACCAGTGATCCATACGTGAAGCTGTGTGCTAGCCTTGATCAGGCTGTGTTGCAAGTATTGTGAAACTGCAATATTTGTTTTGAAAAGGCACAGATCCTGAGGCTCAAAAGCCTCAGCCACTTTTTTTGATTAACAAATTATTTCTAGCACTGAAACACTTACTTTTTTTTCTGCACAAAACATGGGCTTGACTTATTAATGGAAAATTTTAATTAGACTCAGTTTTGTATTTTCTCTTCTACATATTTGTAGGGCAGAGGTGGGAAGAAAGAGACCAGAGTTTTTAATTCTCAACCTACCAAGCAATGGTGCTGCCCTGCAGAAATCTTTCTCGTCTCCCATGTACCAGGCAACAGCAAATGAGCCCCTGCTCTTCCTGCTCAGATGACCAGCTGGGCAACAGTTAATCCTGACATGTTAAATAGAACTGACAATTCAACAATAGTTGCTACAGCTGTGAGAGAGTTCATTACGCCAAGGGGCTGCATCCACAATGCACAATGGAAGTGGATCTGAGGAGGATTTGAGTAAAAAGGAGCTGAGCTGTTTGGAGGGGAAATGTGGAAGATTAAATGGAGTCAAGAGCATGAAGGCTGTCTTTGTGTAAATATGAACATGTGAAAAGAGGTTGTGGATGGAACTGAATTTCACCAGGGAGGTGGATTCCCCATGCACAGCCTCTGGGGGCTGTTTCCCTATCAGACCTGGATTTTGCCAAAGTGCAGCAGAGCAGGAGGAAGCTTCAGGCAGAGCTGTGGTACAGAGGAGCAGCCAAAGAAACAACGGACTATTGGACACCTAGACAGAGCACATGTTATAATTCTTTTTCCTTCATTTAATGGATCAAAGAAGACAAACTCTGTTCAGGATAATCTGTCAGGGCAGATTTCAACCGTGCTGTATTGGCATCCTCAGAAAGCTCTTGCCTAGATATTGGTTGATAACTAATATTAAAGAGAGGTGGGCAGACAATAATGGGCTGCAGGACAGAGGCTAAGAAACATAATTCAAAACTACATGAAAGTGTGTATTAGGCTATTGGGTGAGCTGTGCAGTACCCTGGTGTTGCATGACCCAGCCTAAGGAGAGATGTATGAAACAAACCTGCACCTAGAGTCCTTAGAAGGCAAGGAGCACATTAAACCTCTGAGCTACTTCTCAAATGCTAGCAGGCAGCTTGCTTAAAGAGCAATGATAGGAGAGACAGAGACAGAGAATATAATTGGCTAAAAATACTGGTACTGCCAGGACACTCTATTGAACTGCTTACTGTAGCTTCCCAGCAAGTTATTTGCAAGTTCAGGCTGTGTTTAGCAAAGTTTCACCTGAAACAAACAAAAAAAAAAGAAAAGAAAAGAAAAGAAAAGAAAAGAAAAGAAAAGAAAAGAAAAGAAAAGAAAAGAAAAGAAAAGAAAAGAAAAGAAAAGAAAAAAGAAAAGAAAAGAAAAGGAGAGCAGCTCTAATCCTATGTGTCTGCTAAGAAAATAGTACTAGCTGACAAGAGGAAAATATGACTTGGCCAGCAGTGTTACCAGCTTTTGATCTTTTGGAAAAACTTAGACTGGATGAAAAGAGAGGGAGTGTGTGAAAGGTGTCTGATGGTGTGTTGCTGAAGGGGTGAGGGATGAGTGGGTTGTGGTAGTTGTTTTTAAATTTTATTAATAAAATATTTCCAAAAGGGACTCATGTGTCGATGATATCCTTCCTGAGCTAAAAGGAAAAGAGAGGAGAAGCCAGTCCCACCTGCAGCCCATCAGCTCCCACCACAGCTGTGGGGATAAGAGGGATACAGGGTTGTAATCCCAGGTGAGATGCTGAAGATGAGACCCCTGGAAACATCACAGTGGCCTGGCTTCAAAAGTGGTGGTGCACCACTAGCCCTGGAACTGTTTCACCCCTCTGGCACAGGGTTTGCTCCCCCAAAGCAGGAAAAAAAATCATAGAATGATGTGGGCTGGAAGGGACCTTAAAGATTCTCCAATTCCAGCCTCTCTGCCATGGGCAGAGATTGGGTGGTCATGGTGGCCTGTGGCTCCTGAGAAATAATCTCAGAAATATTTTTCTCAGAAATAATCTGAGAAATAATTTTGGATCAGCCAGGACTGTGCTTTAATTAGGTACAGCAGTACTGTTTGAAAAACCTGGCAACACATTGGCCATGGCTGATATTAAGAGAACCCAAAAAATTATGAGAGAGGCGCTCATATATGGCTTTTTTTTCATTGTTCTTTAAGCAATCCAGTGCCTTCAGAGAGTAGCTGTGTTGTTTGTTTATTATTGTTATTAGCTTTTATTAGATTCAATGCAACTTACCTCAGAATCCCTCTGTGTTTCAGTTTCTGTTTTGACACCATTATTTGTACTGAAGAAAATTTCAATATATTGAAGACATTATTATAAAGTAAATTATTATAGGATAAATTATTAAAATTTCTTATATAATATTTTAATAAATAATGACCAATTGTTCAAAACATATTCCATGTAGATACTTCTGCAGCTGGCTGAGGGGAGAGCAAGCAATTTTAGCAGCTATGAAATGTTTATATTAGTGGTATCTATAGGAAAATCGAACGTTTTTTAAAATACAAACTAAGCAATACCTTGATTCAGACACAGTTTTGAGGTGAAGATCCGTAGTAGATCTAGCAATTGGTTGACACTGCATCTATCTACCATGGTAGCTAAAACAATTCCTTTTTATAAATGTAAAAATGCTGTAGAGCTGAATGATACTTGTTTGCTGTGCAATTAAATTGTTAAGGTCGACATTTCAATTACCATCATTAGCCCGTAGCCTGAACACCCCACTGAGAGGGATGGAATCAGTTTACAACCACACAGAGAGCCCTGGCTTCAGGCTCTCTGAAGAGCTGGGCGTAATTCCCTGTGCTGGTCTCCTGTTCACACAATGTCTGGAAGGTTGCTTCCATCCCCAAACAGGCTGGAAAAGATGGTTTAGTCCCCAGTACAGCTCCACTCTTCCCCACTGCAAGCCAATTTCAATAATTTCAGGTGCTGAGAGCTGTGATGACTGCTTGCATTCTCTGCTTTTCTTCAAGTGAGACCTGTGTCCTCCTGTTGTCAACTTCTGCCCCACTTGCTCTGGAAGCTTTCTCAGCCTTCCTCTCCTGTACTCTCTGTTCCCAAACCTTCTTTGCTTCCACATCTTGTTGCACATGTGCCACACCAGAGCCCTGTCCTGCTTCAGAGCCTGTGAGGCAGCTGGTCTGGCACAGGACCTGCTGCATCTGCCGAGGGGAGCAGGGGTGAGACAGAGACACAGCCAGGAATTTTTGTCTCTTTTTTTGCCCCAAGCCACTGCCCCTCCCCTGTTCCACACTGTGGTGGCATGCATTTCCATGACCATGTCCCCCGGTGGAGCAAAACACCAGTGATGAGGATGATACTGAAGGTGGGGAGAACAGCCAGCTGAGAAAGGGGAAGGTGGCACACTGACAGCAGAGCTGGCAGTTTTGTAAAGCTGACACCAGCAGTGCAAATGCCCGGGCAGATTACCCAATACACCTCAAAGGTTTCATCAGGAGAAGGCAAGAAATTCGGGTTTCAAGAATGGAAAATTTGGAGCAGTTCTGCCCTGTATGGGGAGATAGTTCAACCTCAAAAGCAGATTTTGGTAGGGTACTTCACATTTGTGCATCGACTCCGAAGTTACTCCTTGACTCAGGTCCAGTCTAAATGCTCCTCCCAGTTACGAAGGTGTCATCCACACAGGAGCCAGAGCGGGGATGGATGCACTGAAATCTCCTTGAGCCTCCAGGCAGACCTGTGCAGGGGTCTCAGGGGGCTGCAAACCCTCTTCATTCAGGATGTCTGACACTCCTCCTCTTTCTCTGAATCTTTTCTTTTGTGGTTCCCCTTCTGCCGAGGTGGGATGAGAACAGACTGCCTACACTTTGTGTGCATTTTACCAGTGCTGGACTGGGCCTTTTGGGAGATTTAACCACATTATTACTGCAGCCAGCTCTTCATTATGTCAGGTCAATAATCCAGATTGTGGGGTGAAGAGATGCCCAGTGTGAACCCCTGGGGTCCTAGCTGGCCTCCTCACTCCAGCTCAGAGCTGACCATGGATGAACAGTGTGGGTGTCTCCACACCGTGCTTCCAACTCCTCCATAACCCCAGCCCCTGATCCCAGGGAAGGGGGAATTGATTGTAGCTCAGAATTACACTACAAGCACTGCCTTGGCAGGCCTGCTGGTGTGGAGTATCAAATTAAAAGTGACAACATTTTTTTTTCTTTCTCTCTTCACTTTATGACCATTTTTCTCATTTTTAAGTCCAGCAAAACTGGTGCAGAGATAAGATGACTTATACAATGCCACTCATCCAGCAAGTATCAGTCGAAATACAGACTAAGTTGCCTGAATCTCTTTATAAGCAGGTTTGTCTCATATTTTGGCCTGACTTAGCATCATCTCACATCCCAAGGACTTTTAAGTGTAGACTGTCTTCAGCAACGCATGACAGTGACTGCATGACATTTCCCAGACTCCTGAAAACTTAATGCAGGAATCTAGTAGTGATTCTGATGTGCTTTTATGTGCACATCAAATCAAACCTCACCTTAACACACAGGCACATTACAGTGTCAGGTTTATCCCCATCATAACTCTGTTGGCTTTAATGGAGCGGCACCAGAAACAAGGTTTGCCTGTGAAATCTTTAAGCAAGTTTCAGGAACAGGCTTTTCAGCCCATGTGCAACTATTTTCCACAGTGGCAAGAGTATATTATTCAGCCAGTGAATGAAGTAGAAACACCAACAGTTTGAGTGTGATGTTGAAGAAAGTAATTTTTTCTTCATGTGTTGAAGGAAAATGAACTGGCCATGTTTAAATATGTGGCCAAGCACATGTGATGAGTAACATATAACATGACTCAAGAAAAAAACAGGACATTTTCACCATTTCTGGGAACCATGCTTTCAGAACAGAATTCACACTAAATCCAGGTAGTGGGATTTTTTGGTTTGGCTTTAAAAAAAAATTTAAATCCAACTCAGGTTTGTCAGAACATGACAGAACAAAATCCTGTCCACAGCATTTTTCTCTGTGGTGAAGGTCATGGTGGCAGAAATTTCACAAGGACAACTGGCATCATCTTGTCCACAGCATTTTTCCCTGTGGTGGAGGTCATGATGGCAGACATTTCACAAGGACAACTGGCAACAGCAGATTTCCACCTTTCAACTGGTTTGGGGCCAAAATAGTAATTGATTTTTCACTTTCTGCTGGTGATTGTAAATAGTCATAGTGTCTTTTTTTTTTTTTTTGCAAGTTTTTTCACTAGTATGGCACTAATCAGCTACAACAAAACTACTTCTGATCAAATTTTAATTTCTTCATCTTAGCATTAAATGTAATAATTTATATTTGTCACGTTCAATAAAATTTGAACTGAGACAAGCTATCTTCAATGAAATATTAAATAAATGACAAAGAAGATTGAAGGATTTCTTGAGTACTAGTATGAGTAGTAAAACCAAAGCAAATTGGTAAATGAGTATTTCATTCCTCCATTTAAATACCTAGAGAGAAAAAGGTAAACAAAAATATATTTGACAGTGAATATGTCCAGTGGGAACATTTCCTTGTATTTTACTTTATAGTGGCTAAACATTAAGTCAAGCCTTTAACTTGAATTTAATGTATTAAAGCAATAACAGTCAATGCACAAAGTATTTCCTGGGAATTAATGACTGACTGGGAGAGTGGATGGGCCAACGTGAAGCTGAGGGCCATTAACCTCGGCTAGTCATTAATTTCCCTGAAAATTCCCTGTGTTGAAGTTGTTAGTGCTTTTCATAATCTTCTTATCTCTTAAGTGTAAATATAAACATTTTCCCTGATGTCCAAGAAATTTTTAAAAATAATCCAAAGGCTGGAGCTACCCACAGCAGTGTGGCTCCAGATGTGCCTTCCAACCCCAGCCACCCTGTGACTCTGGGAAAACAGAGAGTTTTGACCACAGAAAAGATTTGTTCAGGAAATCCTTATGAGTAAATGCCTGATTTGCAACATTTTCTAAAGGGCCTGCGTGGCGACAGACTCATGAAATTGGATCCTAAGATACCTCATGGAGTATAAAACCACAGAGGGCAGCTGTGATCCTTTATTCTGATTATGTCCCTATGTACATATCCCTTACCAGGCCATCCTTGTGCATTATTAGTTGTTATTAATAAAGTTCATTGCAGTATTATCTCAGGATCCTTGGGGAATGGCTTCCCTTTGTGTCGAGGGAACAGAACAGACCTGCAGACATTCCTATGGCATCCACAATCTCACTTCTACACTGCTTGGAACAATAAATAGATGATCCACAGCAGCTCTGAGGAATAGAAATGATGATGGCATTCTTTGTCTGGCTTTCATCTTTTGCCCTTGATGGTATTGATTAAACCTTTACAAAAATTAATCTCAGGAGAGGGACAGAGCCTGAAGATTTTAAGCCTTGCAATTTGCAAGAGCAACTGCAAGTTCTTGCTCTTCCTGTCTGTTTTTTTTTCTTTTCAGGGTTTTCTTAGTTGTGTTTTCCTTGGGTTTTTTCATAGGGGCTTTTTTTGAGTTAGTTTGTTTGGGTGTTTTTTGCTGTGTTTTTTTTGGTTTGGATTTTTTTTTATTGTTATTGTTAGTTTTTTGGGGGGGGTTTTTTGTTGTTGTTGGTTGGTTGGTTTTTTTGGTGTGTTGATTAATTTTCTTATTTGAAGAAGAGGTTATAAGTCAGTGCCTTCTAACTTGGCCAACCTGCTTTCAGGAGTCATTAACTCATCTTATAATTGGCAATAAAATGTTCAGTCTCATACTGTAGCCTGCTTAAAAATCAGTCATTGCTAACAACAAATGAAAACTCAGCATGTGGAAGTGTTGAAAAAAGATACTTATCCATGTGTAGGGAATTTTATTCATCCTGATATTTCTGTGCATCTGTAAAGTAATTGGGGCATGTGAGCCCATGATTAAAAGTAGGTAGGAAAGTAACTCCAACCCTGTATTAGACCTAGTGATGAAATTACTCACTACACAAGAGGAATAACCTCTGTGTTAACAGATTTGAGATACATCCCTTCAGCACGGAGAAGTAAAGAAAAAATCCATGCTTGGGAAAGGGCCACTCCTCTTAAATCAGAAGTCCAGCTTCTGTTTAGGTGGCATTGCTGAACAATTTTCTATAGCTCTGTCGATTTTCTTCATGGATGCAGATCTCAAAGTTAGCAGGGAAATGAAATGCAGCCCTGGCTCGACCTGATCAGAACCAAAACAGGAGATATCACCTCCCTCTGTGCCCTGTCCTGACTGTGATAGGATCAAGGAAGTCTAAAGAGGATCCTAAACCAAAAGCACTTCATTCAGCAGACTCTGGGGAAACTGTGACCAGAACTTTGTGGCTGATGCTTCCTTCTTGAACGGGCTACATTAAGACCTAAAACCCAGCAAATGAGGTTGCATTGACAGAAGGGAAAAGACAATTCAGATATATACTGGATTGCCTCAAACAGTGGCAAAATGTCCAGTAGGAAACTATAGAAAGCTGTATCAGTCCCTTTTCTTTCTGGCAAAACACCATATATTTGACAAAACTGTTTCCACTAACTGAACCAACTGCTGGTGAGGAGGCTGTGTTTTATCATTTGAAATGCCACCCCAGCTGCAAGAGTTCTATTCGATTGCCTGGCTCAATGTTTTATATTTATTCTTATCATTTAGGAGCATCAGATACTCATATCTTGGAAGGTGTCTCTTCAATAGGTGTTTAGTACTCACACAAGTGATAACACTGCCCTGGAGTTGACTCAATTTCACAACCTGTAAGTTCAGAGCATTTTCATGGAAGGATCTGGAGTTTATTTACATCAAATTGATCCTTAATTAAGCTCAGCGCTTGCATACATAAAATTAGTGATTTCTCTAGTGCTTTCTCTCCAAGATGTTCTACAATTCTTTCTTAGGCAGTCAGTCATCTGATTATCCTATTCATTGCTGTTATAAACCCCTCACTTTATAAATGTATATATTGCATGGGTAGTTAGAGACAGAGCCCTTAGAAATAAATTTTAAGAGTATATTCGAAAGAGATCCAAACCACTGGAAGATGAGTAGTCCACATGTTGCAGTGTTACGAGCCAAAATGACTGCAGGGAGCAGAAAGAGGGGCCCTGGAACTTTTCCTCCTGTAGAGCTGTGGAGGGGTTCAAGAAGTGTAACCAGGCAGAAAGAGATGTTTGCAGAGAATTGCAGTGACTCATTAGCATGGCAGCTATTTGGTTAACCAATTAAGAAATTACATTGATTTACACTGCAGTTTTTAGAAATGCATGTCAGTTTTATTGCAAATGCTTTTAATAACCATTGGTGTCTCTAAATGGATTCGGTCCAGGGAAATTGTTGCATTAGAAAACAGATTAATAAATTGCTTCAACGGTTGATGCGGACGAAAAAAGGATGTATTTCCCAGGGAGTTATGTGGTCATGGACATCTAATTTGTAGACACATATTAGCTACAATCCGTTTAAAAGTAGATAAAAAAATTGTAATGATTTCCCAGTCTGTTGGAACTGAGCTCTTCTATATTAGATGAAAAATACAGTTTTTTAAAACCTGTATTGGAATCTAAATGTAAACTGTATTGCTTTTGGGCTTTTCCTTGAAGAGGGTTTCATCAAACTCATGTATTTTTCTGGGGGCGGGGGGGGGAAGTGACTTAAGATCTACTGAAATGCACTTGGAAAAGAACNTTTTGTAACTCTGAAAAAACGAGTAAGGAATGATTGTAACACCATCAAATTGAAAGTGCCTGTTTCCTTAAAATGTTGTCCAGGTCTTTTTAACATTTTATGACTGAACATAACTCTCAGCTATTCCTTTCCAAAGAAGGAGAAAAAGGCTCTTGATGGTCCTATTAATAGAAGGATGATAGTTTAACCTGGGAGGAGAGATGTAATGTGAGGAAATTGTTGTTACAGGCAACTGTTATTCATTCCCAACGACTTCAGATAAAGCAGTTCTTCGAGGGGGAGAACTTGTTTAGGGGAGCTGATCAGCTGCCTCCTGGGTTTTCTGGCTTGGCTGGAGACAGAGCCTTTGTAGTTCCATTTGCTTAGATGCAGGATTAGATGCAGGATTATAACATTTCCTTGCCCTTGCAGAGGTCTGGCCGCACTTCTCCCACCACCACCATGAACAGTTCCTTCCCACTGCCGCTCATTCCCTTTGCTCTTCTGAATCCCATGTCAAAGAACCTAATCTCCTCTGCAGTTCCAAAGTTCTCTGGTGTAAATTTCAGTGCTCACTGGCAAATGAATGTCTCTAAGCAGAGGTTAAAACTAAAATAATTGTTTTAACTAGAACTGCATTTTTACTCCATAGCTCTGCCCGTTTTGTCTCTGATGTCCATTGGGGAATGTTGCAGAGTTTTGACAGAGGTTGAAGACATAAAAAAACCCTCATTGTTCTGTGTTGATGTTCAGTGTAAATAGCAAATTGAGGCAAGAGGACTCCCTGAAATTAGGATAACTTTCCAGCTGCTTGCACTCCATTTTGCATAGTTCATAAGGGCTGTTTAACACAGATTTCTCATTAGCACAATATTCTTGCATGTTAAATGTTTTATAGGACTTTTTTTTTTTGCAGCTATTATGGGCAATAAATGATTTCCCTATAAGAAAATTATTTCTTGATAAATATGCTTATGAAATGGTTTTAACTCCTTACTGCTACTCAGAAACATCATGTGCTATCCTAACTCTGCCTTTGATTGTTTGCATTCATCTGTGAACATCAAAGATCCCACACTGTTATTCTTCCTCAACCAGCTGTTGGCTTTATTATGCCAAATTTTGGTTTCTGTAGAGTAGACTGAAGTCATTCTTTTGATTATAAATGGATCAAAATTTGCTTTGTCACCTCACTGACTCTTAGAAGGGATTTTGCATGTAGAGAAAAAAACCATAATTTTCTCAGAAGTAGTTTCTACCAACTAGCTACAAACAAGTGAAAGATCTCTGTGCCCACCATTCAGATTTCTCTAGACAATAAACAAGGGCGTACTCCAGGCTGGGGAATGGAGAAAGCAGCATTTAAGATGATGACTTACATGTTCTCAGAGCTGTAAGCACACCTCGGTAGCAATTGAAACAAGGAGCTAGACCAGAAAAACATTGGAGTAGAAGAGGTTTTGCCTGATCTGGTCTCAGATGGACAGGGCAGGACAAGGTGTGGCAGATTAGACCTGCAGACACAGGATGGTGCTTAATAAGTTCTGGTGGAAGGAAAGTGAGAGATGATTTACCAGCACATAAAATAAATGGATGGTGCATTGAGATGTATCAGTAGGAGTACTGAGTCACAGCTCATCATCTGGAAAAGTAGAAATTTTCAGTACTACAGCAACCCATTAGTTGCTGTATATATTTTGGGAATGAGAGGACAGTGATAAGTAATGCTTTCTGGAGCGTATTATCAGAGAAGTGGGTTTTATCTTCTGGGTGTTTCCATCCTATAAGTTTTCCTGTCAGATTTGGGAGAACAAAATTTCACTTGGTTTTCAGTTTGTCTCTGAATCATTGTTACAATGGAATTTCTTCTTCCAAGCCTGAATTGCTGAAGAAAAAAAGGCAGAGCTGTTTGGGAGGTGGGTGGTATAGAAGAGAGGAGGTGAAAGAAAGGGTCTGTGCATGACTGATCTAATTTTCTGCATCTCACACACTCAAGGCAAGTATGATAATGTCTGATTAACAGTCATTATTAAGTGACCAAATGCTTATTTTCTGGGTTTGAAAATCAGAACCAAGAGAGCATTTCTCCTGTGATGGGCTAGGTTTAACAGCAGCGTTGTGTAAGACCTGAAAGAAGCAATGACTTTTTGCAGAGGGAACAGTCTGTGCACTGGACGTGCTTCAGTGAAAAAGACAAGACCTTTCTGCTAGCATTTAATACATTTGTAGCAGTTATAGGAAAGAAACCTGTAGACAAAACATTAAGTTTATGAAGGGCTTAGTGGAAAATGAATTCTTCTACACTGGAGGCATCTCAGTGTGGTTTCTGTTGATGAGGTACTGTTTGAAGAGACACAGTGCTTGAAGTCATGGGCAGACCTTACTGTAGGAAACTATGGAATTTCAGTATGATTTCACCAGCTGGTAACTCTTGGTATATTGATAGTTACATTTAATCAAAATTTAGGTGAGGAGATAAAACTGAAAAATCTAACATTTTTGTCTCATGTACCATAAGCTCAAATAGAAAGAGGATAAGCATACAATCTGGAGAAAAAATATTATTCATTACTTATCAGCTGTAAAAGCTTGCTCTGTATGTTTAACAAATGCTTTTTTTGGAAGAGTTATGGCACAACAATTTTCAGTGTTCACATTGTCTTCTGAACTATTGCACCAGTGTGCCACTAGGTCGTTAGGTTTTGAAGGGAAGGACCAGGAATGTTTTCTTGGTTGGAGTAGATTAAAAAAGCATTTTCTACATGCCTGTATCAATTTTTATCCTCATCTCTTATGGGTTCATTGATACTTTTTTTGGTGTAAGCTTTGTTTGAATTTGATATTCTTACATTAGGAATGGCTGCAAATGTGCTTAGGTATAAATGCTGTTTATTAATCTAGTGAAATTAAATTGTCCAAACTCTCTCAGATAAGTACCTGTCTATGTTGCCATCGAAATATGTGTGTTGCATTTGCTACTTTTACGGATTTCTGGTTTACTACTCATTAAATATTCAGGTAGTCTGGCGTCTCACTTATGAGATGTAAGAAGAGGAACTGAAAATAGCCTTAATTCTACAGAAGACTAGACAGAGACAAGTGATTTTATTTTGTAGCTTACTTCTTAATATGACTAGACTACAGCATGATATCATAGTTTGTAACATGACTGTATGGATGTCTGGCTTACCTTGAAAAGGCTGGGTCCCAAAATATTAGGATTAAAATAAATATACATTTGGGAAAGTGAAGGATTGTCTTAAACAAAGTGGAATCTATTGCTGTGAAAAGAATGACTGCAATATATTTTTATCATACAAATTTGAAGATGGTATCAGTTGGTGTGACGCTGCATCAATGCACTCAACTCCTCCCAACCCTCTTTTAACTTGGTTGGACTACTGGGTTGGGCTAGGGCACACTTTTATTGTCAACACCACCCATTTGAACAAAAGGATACAAACTCAAGAATTTAAATATCTCATATGTTTCCAAGATGCAAATATCTCAGGCAAAAGACAGAGAATGAGAGAAGTGTTCATAAGGATGGGCTGTTCTTCCATCAGCGCGAGAGCTCAGACAGCATGTGCACAACCTCAAGTTCAGCTGCAGTTTTAGTTACAACACAGGCATTTTCCTAACACTTTTCTGTATTTACCTGCTGCTTTCCTCGAATTTTTTAAGCATCGCAACCCAAATTTTTAAGAGCCGACCGCCTCCAGCTAGGTCATCTCTCACCGCCAGCTGTCAGAGACCCATCAACAACTGGGCTTCCAGCACGTTCCTGAACATGTAAATTATTTGTAGCGGCCAAGACTCCTCGTTTGTTTGGGCGGCAGAGCGGGGAGGCACTCGGAGCTCCTCCAGCGCCTGGCAAACGCCTCCCCGCCGCGGGGGCGCCGAACATCCCGGCGCTCGGGGGCTGCGGGCACAGGTGGGACGCGGCCCCGCTGTGGCAGCGCGGCCACCGCGGGAGCGTCACCGCCGCCTCCTCCCTTCCCTCGCAGAGCCCCAGCCCGAGCCCGAGCCCGCGGGCGGCTCCGGCGGGAGCCGCAGAGCCCCGCGCTGGCGGAGGCCTCTGCGGTGAGCGGGG